>CM033734.1:4575926-5133444 GCA_019671005.1 Hibiscus mutabilis | reverse complement strand
TATCCCGATCATCGCGTTATCTGCTCATACATCAGGTGAGGAGGCAGTGGAAGCTGGGATGGATGTTCACCTGGAATGAACTGATGGAAGCCATTGAAAAAATCCAGAAAAAGAACAATGGTTGATTGATCTCATGGTGTATGTTTATGTTAGGTATTGTACATGTACCGATGCAATATGGGCAGCAAAGTTTATGGATAGTGAATTTAGAAAATACAGAATTACAACAATGTTTTGAGCTCAGAAGCAATAGATAAATTGGATTTTATAATATTTTCCTTTTCAATCACCTCTTCAATCCTTTTTTTTTTTGTCTTCATTTTTCACTTCACTGTTTCCATCACTACTTGATAGAATTATATGTAGGGATGGGCACGGATCGGGTTTTTAATTGACTCTAATTTGATATCCTATACCCGAATCCAACTCAAAAATTATATACCTCAACCCGATCTATAAAAATTCAATTTTAGGGACTTAATTGTAAAAAAATTAATTTTAAGGACCAAATTATAAAAAAAATAATTAATTTTAGGAAGCTAATTGTAAAAAATCAATTTTAAAGACCAAATTATAAAAAATATATAAAGAGGAGTATTATTGTAAAATATTCCTAAAAATATAGGAGGAAATTACACTATTAATCTAAGGTCGGGTCGGGACCCGTCGGGTACAAATGAAATGCCCATCCCTAATTATATGACCCTTCTGCAATTTGATCCAAGTTAACTAATACCTAATAATATGTCAGCTTCAATACGATAACATTAACAAATAACAAAAAGTTCTATTTTCCGGTAAAATAAAGCTCGGAATGCAAGCAAATCTGTCAAATTCTGCAGCAAAGGATACAGGGGAATACGAAAACAGATGTAAAAGGAAGTGGACCGAAGCAAGAGCATTCATGAAGACGTAAGGATTTTAATGTATATATGATATATCCATGACAGCCGAAAAGCGCATATGAAGTATTTGTTGTTGTACATGAGCTATGACTTGTTTCAAAAAAAAAAAAAACTTTTGCTAAGTCATACAATCAGAAACCCTCGTGTTGAAACAGATCATCTGATTACAAACACCGACTCGGTGTTTGCTAAGATGTGAGCAGTAGCCAATTGATCATGAATAACTTTAGGAACCGATACGAACCTTTTCTTTCCACCATTGAATCACATCAAGAAAATTCAGTCCAAGCAAACAATCAATCAGTGCCATTTACCATTTTCAGTTTTCAACTTCTAGGAGCTTATTGGATTCTGTTCCTTCCATTTTGCTAACTTGGCTTGTATAAGTCTGTCCAAAATTGGAGGCTCTAGAGGAATCGGGTCAAGACAACGCTCCGATGCAGCAACAATCGCCTAACAAACAGAAATAACACCCATATCTTTATTTTTGTTGCCAAAAAAATATAGGTAATTTATAGGATATGGAAATATCAAAGTTCGTAATGTTTCTACTACCTCGTCAAGTAAGAAATCGACCGCCGCTTCATCTTCTACAGTCTGGAAACCACTTCGGTTAAAGGTCTGAAGTCTGACAAATTCTTGCAAGTTTTTAAGGCAAAGTTTTATTATAGTTGTTACAACAGACTCGTGCAAGAGGAAAACCCAGGTCATTTTGCTTCAACAGAAGCACAGGCTATTTTCCACTAGCACAAGTAATTCATTGGTCATACCTGTGTATATTCAACTTCAGTAAAAATTTCAACTTTTTGCTTGAACAATTTTGCTAGATGTGTTTCTCAGAGCTGGCTCCTGGCTCTCTGTGTACTCGACCTTGTCATTTTATCATCACGTAATTGGTTACTCCGGGATGAGGCAGTGCTTCCATTGCTGTAAAATCTGCTTCACCTCACTTGCTGATTCCTTCAACTAGTGCAGAGAAACTTGAGGTTAAGCACTATGCATCTTGAAGAATGCACAGGAAAATTTTATAGGAATGCTAACCTCTTGAAGAAACAAATCAACAAACATATGAACTTCTCTAGGTTCCTTGTGCTGCAAATTAAAAAAAAAATGTTGAAAAATTTAATGTTAAACTATTTTCGTTGCAGGAATTTCTTTCGAAATGTAGAATTATAGTACAACATACTAACCTTGACCCAGTTTGGCGTTGTAAACCTCTTTCTTAGCAGAGTAGATACCTTCTGAGTTCGCATATTTATATACTGCAAAATGGAACAAAATGAACTTATTAAGAATGAGACAACTGTCTTTGCTTGAAAAAGGAAAAAAGATCCATCCAATGCCAAATAATAAAAATCATCAAAATTAAATTATGTGCTCCCTTGAGCCATGGCATCACATAATCAATATTCCCTTGAATTTTCCAAAATGATGAACTGAAACAGGATAGAACACAATCCCACAGTTGCAATATAAGTCCTAAATTTTCAAAAAATAAAAATAAAATGAATTCCTACATGATGCAAAAGCCTTTCACCAGCTAACCGAAATATTAGACGTATCACCCCAGGAACAAAAGCAGGACTATTTTTATAGCCTCGAGCACCCCCACCAGAGAAGGAAGCAGCTATTTCCTGGCAATAAAACATGAAAAATATGACACAAGCCCAAACTAGGGAAAGTACTAGAATTATTCCACTTCACATTTTGAAATGGTTGTCAGCTGGTAATATAAAAATATTAGGTGAAGACAGAAAATTGCCTCGGTAATTCTTGGGATGACTGTTTGTTCAATGAAAACGGAAAGTTGAGCCAGCACCAGGACAAGACCAGCAAGAACTTTTTCACCATGTGCTCCTGTCAAACCTTGATCTTGACGGGATGAATTCTTTCATCCTGAAAGCAAGAGAAAACGATCATAAAGAGCCCTGAATCCTGAAATCCTTCTTGAACCCAATCAATTATGAAATCTCTCATTTGAACTAACAACCCTAAGTCATCATCAAGAAGTTAGCGGAAATCCTGCAGTAAGCAAATAGATAAAAAGTGAAGTTCAAAGAATACACTGCACTTACAGTACAAGTTATTATGCAAAAAAATAATGAAACTATAAAAGATACAAGTTCAGATGTCAGAACAGAAAAGTAAGTAACCCGGGGTAAAATAAACACCAATATATGTGCATCCAAGTAAGAGAGAAATATGCAGAGAAGCAACAAAAGGGATGCAAAGCTTGAGTTGTTTTTCCATGCATGAAACAAGAGTTGCTTCAGCATCTAATGAGTTACCAGTAAGACATCCATGCTGCCCTGGAGCACAGCTTTTTTGCTGGCTTCCAGAGCAACCTGCAAGGGGTGCTCCTCTGCTGCTTCTTTTGAACTAACATTTACTCTCATGAGGGCATCTGCAAATAGAACAAAATGAACTCAGACTTCTAAGGTAATTTTCATTCGATAAATCCTCATCGATAAAAAAGAATCAAGTTTAATCAAATTTTCAAAAATTTAAAAGCTCACCTAGAATAGCAACAGTTGAGGATCATAAATATGATTTTGCTTAAGCTAGCTTTAGGTTAATATATTTTTAGTTATAATTTAGTGAACCAGAACTTTTAAAAATTGAGAATAGATTAATGACATTTCCTTGGACCACTATAAGGAAATGGGTAAAAGCAATAGCATGCCCATCATTATTAGATTTCAACTATTTTATTATATTCTGAATGATTTAAAACGCCAAAAGTGTAAAAATATTTACAAAAGCATCAATTGCAAAAAAAACCCTGATATGTCCTGCAGAAGGTACTTAAATGTGCTGGCAACATGCTGTTTAGGAGCAATTTAGGCAGCCTGAGACCACATAGAGTATCATTAGATGGAGCATCATCCTCAATATAAAAATAAAGTATATAAAATTACAATAGTTTCAAATTAAATTCAAGAAAGACCTCCAAAGAAATAACAGGTAGAACAGCCTCACTTAACACTTCATCCATTGGAAGCACATGTTTCTAAATAGTCCCTGCAAAAGATTTGACAATCAATAAGAAAAAGGTTAAATAAATTAAAGTTTCAAAATACAAAGAAAATAAATAAACACTATAAATGAAAGCATTGTTTCAATAATTAAAAGAGAGAGAGAAATAAACAAATTTCAAAAACACATGGGCATCAAGGATCGAATTTAATACATAAGTTGTGTAAAAAAATTACACAACCCTTCATATTTAAGCTATAAAATCTAAAACTTAAATCCCTATCTCTAACACCCTAAAAACTTAATCTTAAACCCTAAACTCTCTAGCCATAAACCTTAAATTCTACCCTAAACTCTAAACATAACCTAAAACCCTAAACTCTAAAATTAAAAAGCTTGTGTAAAATTATTGAAAGTATTTTCCATAATGATATTTTATATGTTTTTATAAATTTTTCACCATTGATATTTTAATAATTCGACCATTGAATTTTATATTTTATTTGTATAGGTCATATCAATTTGAGTAAATTAAAAATATTTAACTAATTAAATTGAAAATATCTAAATTAAAAAATTATTTAAACAAAATATGTATACTGTAATTAAATTTAAGCTAATCAAATAATTAAAACAACATTATATTAAAAAAACATTAATAAATATCTTTGACTAAAAAGTAAAATCTTTAAGCAGAAACGCGTTGGATTCCTAGTTGGCGTCAATGAACGCCAGCGGTGACACCGCGCACTTTCCGAAAAAAAAAAACAGTTTAAAATACCTTAAATACCCCTCCACCTCCACTATTATTACATTTTTCCAGTCTCCCCCTTCGCCTATAAAATCAGACCTCCGTCCTCCTTTTAAGACCTTCCTTGGCCTTTACACAGCTCGCGTTGCCTTGTGCTCTCCGTTTCTTGTTACTCAAAGCAGCTAAGTTTTCTTAATTTTTCTTCTTTTTTTTTTTTCCTTTTCGAGTCTTTGCTCTCTTTTTTTATTCCGAAGATCTGGTTAAAATTTAGGGATTTTTGGGGTTTCGTGTTTGTTACTTCTCGATCTGTTCTGATCTCTGAATCTTTGTAGAACAATTCCGACGATGTTAGGTTATTAATGAGCTACGCTATCCCTATGCATCGAATCCATATTCTTCACTCGTTCTCCGTCGTCTTCCTTTACTGGTTCTACGTTTTCTCATGGATTCTCTCTCTGTTCGTTAATGTTCTCGTCTAAAGCTAACCCCCTAGTTAATTGGTCTGACTATTGAGAAATTTGAATTCCTAATTTTCATTTAATTGATTAATTCATATTAAATATTATATTGGAAAGCTTCCCTTGAGATGGGCACTGTGCCAAAGCCGGCGAGTTCCTCCGATTCCGACCCTAACATCGACGAGAAGAAAAGGAAGAGGATGCTGTCGAACCGTGAATCGGCGAGGCGATCACGTGCGAAGAAACAGAAGCAGCTGGAAGATTTGGTTAACGAAGCGAGCGCGTTGCAGAAAGAGAACAATCAGTTCACTGAAAAGATCAAGGTCACCACCGAGCGATTCATGGAGATGGAATCTTGCAACAACGTGTTGAGGGCTCGAGTAATGGAATTGACCGACAGAGTGAACTCCCTGAACATGCTGCTGCTGCAGCAGCTCCCGGAGACTACAGATACTCTGATGCAGCCGTGGCAGACCCCCTTTCCGCTTATTCCGATATTGGCGTCGCCGATGTGATAGATTTTTGATGGATGGACTCTTCTTCCTTGTTCTTGTTGTGGTCGATTAATTATGTTAGATTTCTAATTGTTTGTGGTGCTTTTTGGGTTATGTGTATTTAATTTGGAGTCTTTTGAATGGGGATGTTGCTTTTGCAGAAATCCTCCCTTTGGAGTCTGTTAACTCTGGCTATATGGAAAGTTTAGTTCCCAAATTCAACAATTGCTCTTTATTAATACCAATTTTCTTTGGGATTATTTTTTTATTTTGATCCATAAACTTCGTTAGCATTACTAGTGGATGAAAAATGTGTCTCAACTTCATATTTGTTTGTGCAGCCTAGTGTTGAAATTAACTAATAAAAACCAAATATAAAACTTTATTATACTAGTATAAAGTAGTATGATACATGCATGATCAGGTATGTTATACGTATTATAAATTATATTTATAATTTGATGAGGGTGAAATTATATATATTTAAAGATAGATTTTAGTTATATAAAAAGAGACTGGTCCTGTCAACAATATCTAAATTGACGCTTTTCTCTTCTCCTATGTAGTGAGTTTAAGACCTAGTAGGAGAAAAAATTTTAATTCTCTTTCTCTTCCTATAGATAAAAATTGTTCAAAAGAAAAAATGGTCCTCTTGAAATAGGTAAAATTATAAATACTTAAAAATTAATTCAATAGTTAGTTATATAAACTGTCGATGTTTTTTTATTGAACATGTCAATGAATTTAAATACACTTCTGCCTTTAACTTTAATTTTAATTTTATAATTTGATATGATAAATTTTAAATTAAATTTCATATAAATTATAAATCACAACTCCAATAGTTAAATTCATCACAGGGGAAAAGAAACGTTTGGTAAGCTAAGCTATCTAGGACTGTGGTGATGACTGATGAAAATCTTGCCTTTGCTTCGACGGTTTAATTCTATAAATCTGGACTAATCATTTTGTCTAAATTAAATTACTAATAGAAAACTGTTTTTTAATAATTTTAAAATAATTATAAAGTATTACATAATTATATATATTTTTAATCTTTTAATAAAATATATAATTTATAAATAAAATTATTTAAAACCGAATCTCGTAGAATTCACCGGTAAAAAAACGTCAATCATTGTTGCTTTTTTTTAACAAATAATCATTGTTGCTTTATAGAAATGAAATAAAACTTATCTTTCAGGAGAGATGTCTCCAATGTAATAATACTGATTCTTTCTAAACTTCAATTTGGATTCTATCACAGAACTCATACCACATACGCTACCAAAAATATGGCTTCAATTCACTCGTTTTTTCCATTGACAAACACATAAAAAAATAAATAAAATGACAAATTATAGTTGCATCTAGTTAATTTTTGTCATGACCAAAAATGGTTAATTCAAGTGGTAAGTAGTTTGATATCGTTTAAGCAAGTCTCGAGTTCGAATCCTTGTGTATACAAAAAATTTTCGCTGAAAGATTACTCACGAAAACTAAGTGTGCGACGCGAGACGGTTCAAATTAGTTGGGACAAAACGCTGAAAATATAAAGGGCAACAAAAAAACTATTTTTTTTGTCATGGGTAAAATTTAAAATTATACACGAACTTTAATAAAACGTGTAATATATTGATTTGTGTAATTTCCATACATGAAAATCAAATCACAACCAAAAATAAAAAGGAATCATCAGGAAAATCAATCAACAAGCCATAAGACCCGACACCAATATGAGCCTTAAACAGGAAACCATATCGACAAAACAAAGCAACAATGAAGCTTTAAAAAACCTACGTTGGCACACCAGACCAGACACAACCTTCTCAGCAAGCAAGAACACCAACGACAATTACCTAAACTCGATAGTCGGAGCCACTCGAAGCGACACAAGAAGACAAGGGAAACTCAAGACATGAACAGTTATGAACATGGACAATAACTCTCTAAGAACATGAACAACCCCATGACATGCATCAATCCAGACATAAGATATGAATAGGAAAAATTGTAAAGCAATAAAGCACTAGCTTAATTGATAGACCTATCTAATGTAAAGTAATAAATATATTTTTACTTTTATTGATATAAAAGATATAAATAAGTGTGTAAATTTGATTCAATTTTCAATAAAAACGTTTTAAATTATTATCTAATAAAAATTAGATTAAAAGGATTGCCCCGTAATGAGTCTTTACAAAATTCGATACATGTTAGTTGGTCAATAGACGGGAAATAAGTGGTTAAATCACACACAAAAAATCTCGGTCCATGTTGTGACACTTTCAATTTGATAAATCCTAAAAGCACAAGAAGATTGTTGCAGAAGGGGAATCTAATTAAAAAAGTTTGCTACAATATGTGCATGCATCGTGAGACATCTAAAAGAAATTATAAGTGAATCTTGACAATATATTTAAATTACCAAATGACATAGGATATGTTGATGTAGTGAAAATAGATTTTTACTAAAAAAATATCATTTTCATAGCGTATGATATAAGAAGTAAAACCACATATAAATATTCAATTCAACATAAAAAAATATATAAAAACTCCCAATAATTTCATCATCAAAATAAAACTAAACAACATTTCAATTATCATAAGTGCGGCACTCATCAGTCTCCGGGTTCTCTTTGCAGTAATTCTCCAAAGGATCATCATCTTTCTTCTTGTCCCTAGCATGGCTAGCTGCCGCACTGAGTTCTTCCACCTCGTCCCAAGCCGCCACGCACTCTCCGCTCCCCGGATCATCCGAGCATGCCTCCTGCGCATCCTTGATGCTTTTTTCCACCTTCTCCGATATTCTATCGGGTGCAGCTCTCACAGGTTTGATTCCCTTCAGCCCTTTGGACCCCAATTGGGACACCCTTTTCCAAGGCTGGTTAAGGCATGGGACCTTGACCGGACCACCCTTTGCGAACTCCGGTACGTTGGCTACGACGACTCTCGGCGTCACGAGGTTAACACTAGACAAGGCTGCCATTGTTACTTCTTGGTGTGGTTCGAGTGCAATGTTTATGTTCGATGGAGATGTAAATATAACAGTAAGGTTTTTAATAGGAAACTGATATGCAATGCTTAGGGAACACAAATTTCTTATCATCTTGGGACCAATAAGATGGAGAAAACTGGAGATATTTAATGGGAATATATATTTCATTTCTTAACATTTTATGGGCAGATTTTGTTTGGAATATTTGTTAACCACTCGTAGGAATATTTGAGATCTACGGGTCTGGATTGCTTACAAAGTTACCACGCTATGTCGTTAGACTGTTGACATTTATTTTAGTAATATATCATATCCATGACAAACGTGAAGGATTGAAATATCCTTGAGAAGCGTAACACCATAATATCTCCACCTAGCAAAGGGACATGACTTAATGGACAGTGACATGGTGTCGTATTCTCTGTTTTGCTATAATCGTTTTTATTTTATTTTGGGCTAAATATTTTTTAAGGTCGATATTTTTTTGTTAACCACTTACATTTTTTTATATTCTTTTTGTCATTAGAATGTTGACATTTATTCTAATAATTATCATATTATTTACAAACTGTATCAATTGAAATATCTAGGTAGGTAAGAGATAATATCTCCATTTTAACGATTCCGTGGAAGATGAATGGACAGTGACTGTATGCATACATTTTAATGTTTTTTTTAAAACTATTTAAGTTCAATATTTGTTTAATTTGTCAGTTTAGTATTTACATTTTCTTTAAAAATAAATTTTTCCAGGTTTTTTCCTAACTGCCATTTATTAAGGTAGCTGCCGTTTAGCTTTAATTATTTTTTCTTTTTTTATTATAATTTATCGATATAATTAATATTTAGTTAAATTTTTAATAAAATAGTTAGATTTTAATAATGTTATTTTTTTTTTTTTTTATAGAAGATTTAGGATGTTTTAGGGGCATGATTTTATTTTCTCTTTTGCATGTTTTCCATGTGTTTTAGTTATATTTGTTAGAGTATGTTGTATTTGTTATATCTTACTTATTTTTAATAAAATTTAATTTTTTTTATATTTTAAATGGTTGGATTCATTTGCTAAACTAGGATCAAACCTTTGGGAGGGCATCAAGTCGATTGAACTTTTAAATCTAAAAATTGGGATTTAGTTTTTACTTATTTAAATAATATTTAAATTAAAAATGACCTAAAATGTTTGAAAATTTCTTTTTTTATGAAAATTTCTTCATGAGATGATTTTGGTGCGGAAATCTATTTATTTTCATTTTTGGTCCGGCAAAATTATAAAATTATAAAATTTTACATAGGGGAGTAACATTTGAAAAGCTAAAGCGAACGCTCGGAAGGTTGCTTTTTAAAAGAAATTGATTATTAAGATAAATTTTTGCCATCTATCGTTAATTCCGTTGTATTAAAAATAAAATATCGTCATGTAAAAAATACAAGAATTTATTAAATATATAATCAAGTAGGAGTTGAGTTAAAGACGCTTGTATCTTTATTTTTTTTAGTCCAATAACAATTTAGGTTCTTATAAGTTTAAATATTAAACAAATTAAGTCTTATCCCATGAATTTTGAATTTAAATACTTAATAAGCTATTATATTTTTAAAATTTAATTTTTGACTCTGTTAATATTTAATCCTAGCTCCATCGTGACACATGGTGTAAAAAAATTCTACCTTCTACTCAAAAGAAAAAATAATTACTTGCTGCCATTAGAACAATGATATAGTTCTTTTATGTTAAATAAAAAATCTTAAATCCAAAGAAGAATTTCAGTGGTAAAGGGTGGCTAATTTTTCTCCGTGATTTAATTTAAACTACATGTTCGATGATTTTTCAATCCGGGAAACAAACGCTTTATATCTCTATTGTGGGTAAAATTAATTTTATCAATTTTGTGTTTTAGAGTTTAAAACTTAAAAAAGTTTAAAATTCGAAATTTGCCCCCTAATCCGGGGATGTCGGTGGAGGTTGAATTCTAAACATTGAAACCTTAAAACCTGGAGGATCACCAACTCTTAACCATAAATTAAATCTCTAACTTGAGTCAAATTTAAAACTTAGATGTGTATGTGCGTTTGTTTTCATCTCCTTGTATATTAAACTTTTCTCTTGATTAAATTGTAAAAAAATTTTTAAGCTTCTATTAAATTTCAATTCACAATATACCTTTTTCTTTAAACATGAAAAGGCATGGATTATATTTAAGATAATAAATTATCCAAAAGAATCACACCACAAAATATTAAAATTTAAAGTTCAATAAACAAAGTCAAAAGGTGAAAGGCAAAAATACAAAAAGAACGTCACTTTGAGAAGAACTTGGATCTTTACAACGATCGGGTTGTTCCCGGGAATCAAATTTTTCACCTTTTTAGATATTTTCTATGAAGAAAGCAAAATCTTTTCGCTTGTTCTTGGCATATTGGCAAAATCACAAAAGAGAATCATAACTTTCTTGTAAACAAACCCTAAATTTTAAATTATAAACACTAACACAAAATCTTAAATAGAAAATGTATTAACCATAACTATATCGCTATTATTGAAAATTTGATATCCCATCGTGGACGTTTTTTTTCCTCAATCTGTATCAAACTTTTTCTCTTTAGACGTGTTCTTAAAAAAAACCAAACGGGATAATAATTTCACATCGAGGCACAAGGATTTGGGGATCTATCCTTTTTCTTTGAACAAGAAAAATTTACTGGATTATATTTAAAGTAATAAATTATAAAAGAATCACACCACAAATATTAAAATATAAAATGCGTATAATGGTTCTTCGTATTGGTAAGCCTTTAAACTATCAAAATTATATACATTGTCATGCCATTTAGTATTATTTCTAATTAATTATTTAATCTTTTATTATAACCAAAAAAGTACTCTATGAAGAAAGCAAAATCTTTTATCGTTTGTGTTAGAGGAGTCACGATTAAGAGAATATAGATGGATATAAAAATATCGTTGATATCCCAGGAGAAACGGCTACGATGTTATGATGGAGGGCGTCGATATGGTCACATGATAACGAATAAAAGGCGATCAATTCGTCTCTATAAAGGGAACACGTCATTTACCTATCAAACATCCATTGTCAAAGGCGACATATTAAAAACTAGCTATCCTTTATAAATTTGTCAAAATAAAATAAAAAAAAAACTTTAAAATGAAACATTCATCGAAAAAAAATGAAATTTATTTATATATAAACTAGTAAAATGACAAAAAACCGCTGTTGGTATTAAGAAAACACAATAAAAAAGATAAAGTTTAAAAATTAGAGGGAAAAGTTTAGTAATTACCGTAAAGCAATATAGTAGTGAGGTTTTATTTTTAAAAAAATACAACTCAATGTTATCAGTTTAGTCCTATTAATGATATGAAATGTTTAATTTTTATATTATATAGTGAAGTGATTGGGAAATATTTCTTTTATAAGTTTTGGAAGAGTTTGTACTCAAAATAAAATTCGACATGATTCTACTTTAAAACTGAACACTATACTTTTTTATAGACCGAATAGTTTATTTGAGTTTGAATTTGACTCGATATAAATTAAATGAATAATTTACATTATATGTTTTATTTAGTTTTAATGGTAAAAAAAATTAACGTAAAGGGTAAAATAGTCACGTAATTATGAAATTTAGGAACCCTAGATTACGAAAAGAGAAAATGTCCTTTTATGGACGGGCCTCGAATCAACTAGTTGTTCTTAAAAAAAACTTTTAAATTATAACGGAAAGGCTATAAAGCGTTTTAACGCAATTTAAGCAACGTTTGGATATTTTATCTAGATTATTTTTTAATTTTACAAATTTTGAATCTCTTATATCCTAAACTTCAATGTTCTTCTAAAAAAAAATTATCATTGGTGTTAACGGGTGCAAATTCATCGAAAATGCCATTTGTACTTGTTTTGATGTTACGTTGGACAAAACAAGGCTATAAAGCATTTTTAACGTACTTTTTAGCAACGTTCCAATACCTTATACTAGATTATTTTTTTACCAGGGAACAAAGATGTTTCTATAGTAAAACTAAAATGTTATAATAATTTAAAAAATTATCACTAAACAAATTTAAAATTAAATTACAAAATAAAATATCAATATTAAATATTCAATTTATTTTATACGATTTTATTAATTTCCATTGTTATTAGTTCATTTTTTTAACAAAATATCTTTTATTATTATTCATGATTAGTCGGAACCGATTTTGTAACTTCTCCAAACTATTATTTATGTCAAAAGAATATAAAAATATTATAAAAGAAACTAAGATGAGACCAATAGATTGAGTAATAAGGACTGGGGCATTATGCTTATGTGTTCAAAATTGGGGTATTTTTTCAAATATAGTTCAAATGAGTAATTATTAGATTTTTTTTCCAAAAAGAAATATTGAGACAATACCGCATTTTTTTCCACTATTCAAAAAATCTTTTTTTTCCAAAAAAATATAATTGGGAACTTGAACTTTTAGTCACATCAAAAAAAAAAATGATTCGACTTTTCAAAGTTTGATCATCGCTTCTCTCCTTTCACTTCTTGTTGTTGTGTCGTTCATCCTTTTTCTCTCGGCAACGCTCGATTCCCTTCCTCCTCCCTCCGCTCACCCGGCTACCTGAGAACTCATTCTAGAAGCCTCTTCAAACCGGCCATGACCGCCTCCCGGTTCAACCGCCTCGTCCCTGTCAACTCGGCTCTCGCTGAAGACAGCAGCACCGCCGGCAATGGTTCCGCAAATGCTTCCGTTACTTTCACTGAAGAAGACGATGGTACTTTTTTTGTTGCACTTCCGGGAATTTAGCTTATTTTATTGCTGATTTTTTTTTAATTTCTTTTTGTTGTTGATCAAGATTTTTTTTTTTTAATTTCATTTTCAAGTTAGTTGCTTTAAAAAGTTTCAATTTTGAATTTGATTTAGAGAATGTTGCAATCGGAGTTAAATATCGTGTCCCTCCGCCGGAAATTCAAGACATCGTTGACGCTCCGCCGCTTCCCGCGCTTTAGTTCTCGCCATTGAGGGATAAAAATCCTGTTTCTCAAGCGGAGATCTTTGCCTCCACTGGCGGAACTAGCGAGACCTGAGGAAAAGCTTGCTGGTATTCGAATCGATGGGAAATGCAACACCAGGAGCCGGATGTCTTTCTACACCGGCATCGGAATCCATCAACTGATGCCTGATGGCTCTTTGGGACCTGAGAAGGAGGTTAGCGGACTCCCTGATGATGCTAAGATTAATTTTGTTAGTTGGTCGAGTGATGGTAAACATTTGGCCTTCAGTGTTCGTTTTGAGGAAGAGGAGAGTAGTTCTGGTAAGCTTAGAGTGTGGGTTGCCGATGTCATGACCGGAACAGCTAGGCCGCTGTTTCAGTCACAGGATATTTATCTCAATGCAGTGTTTGATAATTATGTTTGGGTGGATAACTCCACCCTTTTGGTTTGTACTATTCCTTTGTCTCGGGGAGACCCACCAAAGAAACCTTTGGTTTCTTCCTGCCCGAAGATTCAATCGAATGAGCAGAAATCTGTCATTCAAGTTAGAACGTACCAGGATTTGCTGAAGGATGAGTATGATGAGGATTTATTTGATTACTATGCCCCTGGATGGCATAGTGAAGGAGGTTGGTTCACCGGCTGTTTACACATCTATGGATCCTTCCCCCGATGAGAAGTACATTTTGATTAGTTCGATGCATAGGCCATATTCCTTTATTGTACTATGTGGAAGGTTCCCCAAGAAAGTGGTTGTGCGGACAGCTGATGGGAAATTTGTTAGAGAACTCTGCGACTTGCCCCTTGCAGAGAACATTCCTATTGCATTCAATAGTGTGCGACTTGCCCGGCTCTACGGGTTTAGAAAATTGAGACCCATATCTAACAAATCTTACGGATTCGGGTTTAAAACAGGTCCAAAATGGGTCTATTAAAAAAAATCATTCGACCTACTTTTTAACGTAATAAAATTGTCATTGACTAATTTCACATCACATTTTCGGTAAAAGAAAGATTAATTTCAATACATATAGTAACATAATAAAAGATGATAAACTAAAGTATCAAAACAAACTCTAACACAATTACACAAATGTCTTTTAAATAGCACAAACATTAAAAAAATGTAGATCATGAACTTCATTGTCGCAGCCGAGTACCGCACTTCTACCTCCTTAAAGTGTTAGTCTTCATCACTACTTAAATCACCAACATCCTAAAACAAACAACCACCAAAGAAAAAATTTTGTTTAATGAAAATAATATTTGTGGAATTTAAATATTAATATTAAGGTGTGTTTTTTTTCTATAAGACCTTTTTGTGTGATCCGGGTTTAATTAGAAGGACTGGCAGATAAAGGATATGGGAAAGTGACAAAGAAAAAGTATTAAGTGTTGTTGCTTTGATGATCAGAAAGAAGGGGATATATAAAATTAATGCAAATCCATTGCCATTTTTCCCTTAATTAATGCAAACTTTTTCCTTAATCTATTACCAATTGATCTAATTATGATTTTAGTTCCTCTAAGTCTATTATGTTAAAATTTAAGAATTGATTTTCATTACTTTTTTTTGACATAATTAGTTGGTTCAAATTTTTACAATATTATTTAGTAATTCAAATAAATGATTTTTTTCTTTAACTTGATTAACAGTTAAGATCATGATATTTTCTCTAAAATTATTTGATCAATAATAAATTTATATGGTCACCTAAAAAATTTAATAAAAATATTCAATCAATAATAAATTTATATGTTAGTTGAGAATTCTTAATTTTTTTTTATAAAAAAATCAAATATCACGTTAATTGCAACTACTACAGCTTTATTAAATTGAATCTATTAATAATATTATAGAAATAAAAAGACTAAATTATGTTAAATTAAAAGTAGAGAAATTAAATTTCAAATTTCAGCATAATAAGGAACTAAAATCAAATTAAACCATATATCATGATACGATATTTTATTGGTACATAGGGTTTAGAGTAGAGGAGAGAAAGTTAAGCATGCGCAGTCCTATTAAAACGGGCTACCATTATTAATTGATTAAACATAACTAATCATCTTTCAAAGCTCAAACCAAAGTTTTTGGAATCTTTCACGTTGAATTAATATATATATATATAGATATATATATATATATTTAAGTTATCAGTAATTTAGTCATTAAACTTATACCTTATTATAACTTTAGTATTCAAATATTTTTTTGTTTAATTTGACCCTAAAACTTTCTTCATGTGAAACATGTTATTCCACTTCGTTCTCTCGTTAAAAAAAATGGTGCGACACTTTAGGATATTGCCACCTATAGTACATGTGGTACATAACATGTATATTAAACTCGAAAAATTAAAAAAAAAATCACAAAAAGTCTAAAAAATCCAAAAACTTGTTTTTTAAAATATTGAGATTTTTAGTTTAATATATATTATGTGCCACGTGCCACATTATTTAACACGCTTTTAGAGGTTTAGTTGAAAAAAAAAGTTCTTTAAATACCAGAGTGATAATAAGATTTAACTTCAAAAATCTAAAATGGTATTTAATCCTTTTAAAAAAATTATTCTTCACAAAAATACATGTATTGTATTCTCTACTGAAAAATTAAGATCTATTTACCAGTGACAACATTTTGGACATGGCTATTTCTAATGAAAGAAAAGAGTGATATCATCAAATTCGTGAAATAAAAGTTGAAAAATCGAATTGAACAAATAAATTCCTTATATACCAAAGTGACGAGAAATTATATTATGGGTCTAGCTTATCATATCATTCATGATTATATCCAATAAAAATTAGGGTTTTATTTTGATACACAGCCCGTGTAAAATATTTTTACACAACCCTTCTATAAAATCTAAAATCCTAACCCTAACATCCTAAATTCTAAACCTTAAACTCTAACCCTAAACTTTAAATTATAAACCCTACAATCTAAACCCCTGAACTAAACCCATAATCTCTAAATTTGAAAAGTTGAAAATTTTAACTATGGATTCAAACTTTTTTGCGAAAATTATCCAACTTATCACTATTTTCTATGTCATCAACTCAACAATATAATAACTTCCAAAAAATAATTTTTAAATGACATATAAAATTTCAGTGAAGATTCACCGGTTGAAAAAAATGATAAGAAAAAATTGGTGAAGTGGATGGTTATTTTTTGGTTGTAATTAAAAAAAAAAAAAAAATATGATGTATAATTTTTAGTTAAAAACCTGTACTATTTAACCCTTTCAAAAATAAAAAAAATCTTATCCCTTAACCAAATGCCTTTGAACTTGACTTGGAACAAAAGCAAAGAATGCTTAGCAACCTTAATCTGGTAATTAAAAAGTTGGAAAATTTTAACTATGAATTCAACATGTTGCGTGCAAAGGGATTTGCTGCTGCTTTTTTTTTTTTCTTCATAATATCAAAACAAATACTATTAATTTAGCAAAATAAGTGGAAAGGAACAATGTTGGATTGAAAAACCCGTGTAAATATGTTTTGATATTCTAGTTCACATGTTTTTATCTTTGACCTGTTGGAATATGTTTGGTTTTTCAACATAGGCAGGTTTTCGGTAACTAAACACCCAGTCTAGAAACCACAGTTTCAACCTGAAATGGTCAATTATTTTGCTGTCTTTTCTTGAAAAATCCATGCTTTTACCCTCATCTTCACAGAAAATGCATAAGTGAAAGATTTTCTCTACCAAATCCCATTGAAAAAAACTCTTCTTTTTACTGTATTTTGAAGCATTTTAGTTTACTGGCGAACTTCATTGATGGAGAGACAACGAAGTTTCTCCTCCATATCCACTAGATTCTTAGTGCTCGCTTTCACAATATCTTCTTCTTTAATCTTCATGGTTTCCTTGTTTACTTGGGTCCTCAAATCCAACCCTTCAATTCACCAGGACACCCATTTCCAGTTCAATAATTCAGTTCTCAATCTGGGTTTCCACAAACCCAGAACCGTGGGGAGCTTGAGTAGTTTCAGTAGCAATAGTTCAGCAGAAAGCTTAAATCATCCAATACTAAAAGATACCCATTTTTTAAAACCGAAAATGGTTCTGGGTCTGGAAATTTCTCAGTTTTTAAGCAGATCCAGATACAAGAAAATGAGGGTGAAGTACTAGAAGTCGAAGATGGTGATAGTGAAACTGAACCAGAGGAAGCACCTGCGCCTTTAATGGAAGACATTGAAGTTGAAGCCAATAAAACACTGAAGGAGATGAAGTGAGAGCAAATCCAGTTGACAAATTTGAGCTTCCAAGCAGTAAAGAAGTGATTTTTGTTGATAAATTCAAAGCTCCTCTGAGTAATGGGAAAATTGAGGAGAAGGTGATGAATGGCTGTGATTTAACAAAGGGGAAGTGGGTTTACGATGAGAGCTATCCACTCTACACAAATGGATCCTGTCCTTTCATTGATGAAGGTTTTAGCTGTGACACCAATGGAAGACGAGATAGGGATTACATGAAGTGGAAATGGCAACCACAGGATTGTGATTTTCCTAGGTGAGTTTTGGTTTACTTTATACTTTCTCTTTGACATGCAAATTCTAACAATTGGTGTAGTAAAAGGCTTTTTTTTTTTGGGTGTGGGGGTTGTCTGTTTTCAGGTTCAATGCAGCAAAAATGTTGGATTTGATCCGAGGGAAAAGACTGGTCTTTGTTGGGGATTCAATTAATAGAAACCAATGGGAATCCATGCTTTGTATGTTAATGGCAGGTGTACAAGATCCAAAGAGGGTCTATGAAACTCATGGAAGAAGAATCACTAAAGAAAAAGGGAATTACAGCTTCAAATTTGTGGTGATTAATTGATTGTTTAAAGTTTATTTGCTCTTTATTTCACTTTTTGAGTGTTTGGGATAGTTTGGGTTTTTGAAGTTGTCACTTGTTTCTGCAGGACTACAAGTGTACAGTTGAGTACTATGTTTCTCACTTTCTAGTTCATGAAAGCAAGGCAAGAATTGGGCAAAAACGGAGACCCACATTGCGAATCGATGCCATCGATCACGGTTCATCTAGATGGAAAGGAGCTGATATTTTGGTCTTCAACACTGCACATTGGTGGTCTCATTACAAAACAAAAGCCGGGTTAGTGCCATTATCGAACTGCGATTCTTTGAAGAAGAAAAAAACCTTGGCATATACCCTAAAGTTGTTAATATGATCTTTGTTTAACTCTGTGAGCTAGAGAATACAACCATGGCCTCAATGTTAAAAGTTGCCCTTTGAGAACTAGGGTGACATTGTTGTGATGGTAAACTGAACCTTTTATAACAATGTTTTGGTGTTTATTGGCATTTTTTCATATTTTAGGATCAACTATTATCAGGAAGGGAATCAAGTACATCCCAAGCTTGATGTTTCCACAGCTTTTCTAAAAGCTTTGATGACTTGGGCAGCATGGGTTGATAGACACATTAATCCGGGAAGAACCCGAGTTTTCTTTCGAAATTCGGCACCGTCCCATTTCAGGTTTGCTTGTGTTTTATGCTTTCACTTCTTTTAACATCTCGGATCGGCTGACCTGAAAACAAAAGGAAAACATCTACCATTATCGGTTTTACTGAATTGGATCCGATCATTATTCAGGGGAGGACTGTGGAATTCAGGCGGCCATTGTATGGAAGCCACTTGGCCCCTTAATGACACTTCAGGCATGGGAATTCCTGATAAGAATAAAATTGTGGAGGATGTGATTTTGCAGATAAAAACTCCAGTAACATTACTGAATGTGACCGGTTTATCCGCATATAGGATCGACGGTCATCCGTCGATATACGGGAAAAAACCGGGGACACGTTACTCTTCCAACATTCAAGATTGCAGCCATTGGTGCCTTCCTGGTGTTCCAGATACATGGAATGAAATATTGTTTTTCCATTTGCAGTCGAAACAAAAATCCAAATACCACTAACAATTTCGATCCTTAACTTATATATTATTTTAATTCATTCGCTCGTAATGTTGTAAATTAGCATACAATTTGTGTGTAATTAATTTTATGTCAGCAAATGCATTAAAAAAAAAAAAAAACCAAGCGCTGCAACTTTATTCAATACGTATTAACAGGTTCAACAATTCTTGAACTTCTATTATTTCTAATTAATAGTAACATGCTTTCTAGCACCAATTCCTCCTAACCTCCTATAGTTATTGTTATACCTAGCTTGTTGCCAAAGCAATTATTTATATTTTTTGTTTTCTTGATCCCTTGTATCTTTAGGAGTGACTTATGCGACTGACTATGCACATATAATGACGACATTGTTTATGCTTGCTTATGAAGGGAACACCTTCTCCGAAGACGATGATAATAAATAACCAAAGATAGAAGACGTGCTAAACCGGTCGACTTGACGGTGCTTCAATGAGACTGGTGTTTCTTTGCTCTACCTTGAGAGGCTGATGTTTCATCTCTTTTGGAACCCTCAGGTTTCCTAGCCCATGCAGGTGCTTGATCTGGACCATAGCGATAATAGTAAAAGAGCTCTTCACTAGCTTCTATGCGTTCCTTGGCAAAAATTCCTACTTGATGATCCCCGGCCACCAGCATTACCTGTGCAAGCTAAATATTTTAGCTTAATTAACAAGAGATGCCCCTAAAAGAATTAGGGACATGTATATACCTTGGCATAGCAATTCGGGTTAGAAGAGTGGTTTGCAAATTTCAATTTGTCTCCTTGGCGGTAGGCGTCAAGGACATACTGCAAAGACAAAATAGCAGCTTCGTTCAGAATACATATGCCAATGTGATGTAGTGCTAACATAAATACAGTTAGGATTAGATTTGAACATGGTGCTTCGATATTATAATCATTGCAGAGTTCTTAGACTAAACAAAGAGTTGGTTTTGTTAACAGAAGGAAACTTTGGAGTCAAATGCTGGATTTCGATGCCACTTGCCTGATCATTCAAGTCGAAAAGGAACGATGAATTTGCACGATCATAAATTTTCCCTCGTTTGTCTGCTTCTGTGTGGGAGATCAATTCACCAGTATATTCTCCAAGATAATCATTTTTGTTGACAGAATTCTGAATCACACCATCAAGTTCATGGAAAAGAGTTCAAACACAATCGAAGAGAACACAAAACAATTAACTACCCAAAGGTTTATATTAGGAAAAAAAAGAATATTATATTACTTTTAGAAATGCTCCCCATCCAGCAACATCAGACTTTGCCAAGAGGATCTGAAGAATACAAAAACAAAAGATTATAAGTAGAGCAAAAAGAAAATTACAGCATTTTTGGAACCATAATTTTACAACTAAAACATTCTAAGTTGCTCACTCTCTGCTGTTGCCTTAGAAGAAGCCTCATGTTTCCACACTGACCTTCTCCTTGTTTTGGTGGCTCACCCAACGAATCCCCACCACAACTGCAAAACATACAGATATTTAATACTAACAGAACATTATTATAATATGTTTGTATAAAACCATGAAACTTTACCTAACCCAACAATTCCGGCAAACATCTGGGTCACATTCACGCCCAGCAGCAAAACATGGGCACTGGCGGCTTCTGCATTGACTTTTTGCACAGTGGCATCCCCTGAACCGATTTTTGCAACTCTTCGAGCATCTGAATGATCATAATTCTTTGAATTTATAATGTTCTAGACTCGATGTGGCTCATGGAATTTTTGGTTCAAATAACAAAAAAAAAAAAATTTAAAAATATTCAAACAACTCAGTTTATCCATAACAAAAGCAGCTAGTCAATTGCAAATATTTCAGATTCAATGAGATATAGGTTTGCTTACCCGTAACATGGGTTCTATATGATTCATATTTGCATGTTCAAACAATTTAACTTACCCACAGTACTTTTCACAGCAAGTCCCATTGTGCAGACAAGGGCATTGCTTTCCACACATTGACTGGCATCCACACGGAGTATATTGCTTGCAAGACTGATTTTTTCCATCTGCAATTCTTTTCCAAATTGATGGATGGCCAGCTGATTTCCAAGAATATTTAAGCTTCCGTGTTCTACCCCTTCTACGAAGCAATCATGGTTTTGTTGACATCTCTTGCTCCTGAATTACAGAAAGAATGTTAATAGGGAACAAGTATTTATAATGCAATGTATAGGGAGAAAGGTCCACAATGGAGAACCAACTATTCACCCTTAAAAAATAAAATGCTCCTATAATGAAGTGATTGAGATCAATTAACAATGAATAATTAGAAGTTGCATAATTAAGTAAAAAGAAAATCAGAATGCGACTAAGTAGTAAGCTTGGCCCTATTTTACCATTGTTCCTGGAAATCAGACACACTAAAGAATAAGCTCCACTACTTCAACAACTTTCAGGATGGGTTTTCTTTTAACATTGTTTTATTATGCCAAACATTAATGGCCTTGTAACTGCAATTGCAGATTGTAATGCCATTCAGTATAGGGTTTCTCAAACATTCTTTGTAATTTACAAGTTTCAGTGGATAGAACATATTTTTCTGGATTTGCAAGTATTTAAACTTTAAAATGAATCATTAAAGAAATGGCCTCAAGAGAATCATGCATGTTGGGGATTGGAAACCGTTTCTTTTTCACTCCTTACCAAAGACAGTATAGTAGGAAATAGAGAGAAATTAGGGTTCTGGGACACACCATATAATCTGATTCAGATTTCCCATTTTCTTCCAAAAATGAACTTGTCATGATGGACCTATGAAGTGTTGAAGCTCCACCATCACACATGTAACTTGATACCTCTATGCAAGTCTTCAAACCAGAGAGTAAGTTCCTGGCTATAAGGCAACTGTAAAGTATGGATCATGCATTAGTAGAAGCATAGACATTGTTATCTTGAAGGTAAAAGCAGGTGAATTATACAAATATGAGCATGTTACACAATTTTAACTGTGTTTTTTGCTCTGCACATTTTAGTCTACGAAAACTGCTGCAGTTTAGTCCATTAAATATGTAGAACTGCAGAAACTAATGCCAAAGATAGAAAAGTATTTATATTTAACACAAGCAACATCTATTTGCATTTTGTGCAAAGAAAAAGACTGAAAAAAATTCTAATCCCTTCTACCTGTTTCTCCCAAAGATCTCCACTCCCTTCAAATACAATTCTTTCTCAATAGGCTTCCATTCAGAAGATGACCACTTCAAATCAGTCACCTCTGTAACATCTTTGGCTCCATTCCTTATCTTATCCTTGGTCTTGGAAGCACTAGCAAGACAGGTAAAAGTTACCAATCCCTGTTCACCATATTCATTTTTGTTGTTTTTGGCTGTAATTTGAGCTTCATTTTCAGAATGAGTGCCAACATCATCATCCCTACTTTTACTACTTTCAGCACAACCATGACTTGGAATAGCTCCAGAAGACTTTGTGACTACATCCAAAGCCAGTAACGTCTTTTGTTTCTTAGTTGCAGAGTCCTGACTGCCATCAGAACAGTGTAGTGGATCATCTAATGGTTCTTGAGAGGCTTTGCGCTTTCCAGAACTTTCATGGTTATCCATTGGTATGGAAGACATCACCAAAGTTTGAGCTTCACCAGCACCTTCTGAGTCATTAATACCTTCTAATCCAATGGGCATTTCTTCTGCTCTGTCATCTTGCATGAGATCAGCATCAGAAATAGTCTTTTTCTCTTTGGCATCAGATGACACAGCCTTGTCTTTCTCTTCTAAAGTTGCAGTTTTCACTCCATGCAATGCTTTGACACCTGAACCTTCTGCCACATCTTTGACAGCTCTTAACTGCATGAATTGATGTTGAAATCAAATAGCTTTACTCCTTCCAGGCAAAATAAAAGATCTTAACACAAAATCTATATGCTTGCTGAAACAAGGTCCTCCAAGGATATGAACATGTGCAAATTCACATCAAATCAAACATGTCTCAGCAACACATGCATATAAGTGCTGAAACAAACGGAATGAGCTATGTATAAGCACAAATATAGGAGGCTTATTTGTGAAAATGGAAATATGAATAAATTTTGCATCAGAACCCAGGTTTCTAGGACGAGGAACAGCACCAGAGAATAATAAAGAATGCAAATATTTGGAAAACAGGGGAGAACTTTAGCCCATAAAGTTATCAACAACAATGGTTTTGGCAGTATCAACTCATAAGAAAATACCATACAAGGTTTTTAGCACAAAAGAATAATAAAAACCAAACCCGGAGATAACATTGATCACTGCAAGGCTTCCTGTCATCTTCATATTCAGACCAATATGGTTGCTTTTCACTCTGTCAAGCAATAGGTTCCAAATCAGAAAAACTAATTAAACAAAATCACATTAAATTGAAAGGCAAGAAACACATTGCTTACAGGGTTAATTAAAGATTGGGAACAACCATGAAGACGGCAATCAAATAACTGTCAGGCAGATAAAAAATGATCAGCAAAGGGAGTTAAAAATGTGGAAAGACCTGCTTATTATATCAGCATGCTCATGCTTCTCTTTAACGAATAACATTAAGAACGATGGTGAGAGATAGTACCAAGCAGCGGCGGCAGAAGAGGTTATCAAAAGAATCTAATGCAGCACTGAGGCTCTTGTCCAAAGATATACCCTTCTCAGATACAGAATCCTCAGAATCTTTAATGTTCTGCTCACTGTATTTTTCTTTGAGCAAGCCATGCCGATCCTGCAAATCTCATGGAAAACAGCTACTAGTAAATATTTAAAAATGGTATGTAAATAAAAACTTTGGAAGGATTAAAGAAACCAAATATCATACAAAGAAAGACAACCATGTGTGCATGCTTATAGAAGAATACCTGGATTTCAGAGGTGGTGACTCCAAAAAATTGGCTGACAGGTGTCAATATTTCCTCACCTAGACCATAATCCTCACAGACATTCCTGCCAAATTCAACATTGTTAATCTAAAATGATTGAGCCTTATTTATTTCCCCATAAAGTGCAAAAGAAAAGAACTTATCCACAGATAAGTAAAAATTCAAATAAACATTTCTGATGGTGACAGTGTCACTTCTGCACTAAACCCCAAGGCCAGTTACATATACTGAAATAAATGCCACATGAAGAGTCTAACATGGTACAAACAGAAAACAACAGAAGAACCGGACACACTTTTTCCATCTAGTTTTACATCAGTCTCACTACATCTCACTATGCCCTAAAACAGTTATAGGTCCTAGGCCACATACATTGAAAGATTATCAACAATGTTTACCACTTGCATTGCTGTAGATGATGTTATCTTCTGACCAGTATGATGAGGAGAAGGCACAGGAAGTTCAGCAACCTGAGTGCAACTGTGCACAACTTCCTCTATTTATTAATGGGGGTTGCATCTTATTTTACTTACCATCAAATACGATCTTCACCCTCAGAAAATTCATGTTTTTCTTCCTCGGGCTCTGCAATGTCTTCCTCACTCTCACTACAGATCAAAGCTTCACTGCCATGTTGATCATAGTATATACGTCTCCTTCCCACAACAGACTGGTCATCAGCCATTCTCTGATTTCTGTGCTGAATGATGCATATTTAAGATAAGACAAGCCAAAATAAAATTTCATGGAAAACAAGATAAGCTGAGATTTCATGTGTGGATTCTTTTGCTGCTGAAATCTCCACTTTGAACTAAATAACAGTAACAAAACCTTGAGGGGGCTAACTTTTGCTAATGGCTTAAGCTTGGTGTCAGAACATTAACAAGCCCTTTCAAGAAATCTCTCCCAAATTATAATCCTCAATTGGAGAAGACTTAAGTAGCTTGGCTAGCCAAGACCTAATGGCTAAATCTATTAAGATAATGTGGTCTCTAGTATGTTGTTAAGTTTCTAGTGGCCTACTGAGTCAAAGCAGAAGTATAATGTACATAAATAAACAAACAGAATAACCAAAACTAGGCAGACTAATATACTTATCCAACATACTTGTCCAGAAATATCCATGTCGTATATGGTGGCAACTTCTCAACGTACGGAAGCTTGACACTCGTTGAAGATACAACTTCATGACCATTAGCAAAGTCTCTATCTCCTGACCCTTGGGCAAATCCAGCAAACTTACATAGAGGAATTTGGATTCTTGAAGAGAGCATTTTACCAAATCCATTCTCCTCCACACATGGAACATTCCTACTTGATGTAGCTGACAAAATCTCCGTACCATGACTCTCGAGCTTCTTTCTGTTCTTCTCGACTTTTTCCTGTGCACACCACACAGAATATAAATATAATTATTTGCATCTTGTCTAACAGGTTGGAGCACAAATAAAATCAACTTAGACAAGCCGGATGTAACAGAGTCAGGAGTTAGAACGCATTGAAGGAAAACAGAAGTTAGATTTCAAGTTATTTCTAAAAATGATCACGTTATTCAAATTCAAGGACATACGCTTGAATATGAATAATAATAATAATAATAAGTGAAATATTAAATGACTAATAAATAATCTACCTTTATTGAAGCTGCTCTCTCCGCTTGAACTTGCCTTTTAAGCTGATTTAACTTATGCGTCAAGTTTCCTACGCCGCCACCAGAGTGTTCTCCCTGTGATTTCTGCCATATCAATAAAATAATAATAACGAAACAAAACGTTGATGAGAAAGCGAAAACAGAAATTTGAAAAAAAAAAACTCAATTCCGATTTTTTTTTCCTTCTATTTTCTGTTTCTATATAATTCAAAGTATTCACCAGCAGCAAAACAGGGCATAAACGGCAGTGAATGGCGATGGAATTGAGTGAAAGCTCTGCCTCGCATAAACCAAACTTCTTTCTCGGATCATATTCAGAGGAATTTCAAGTCTATGGTATCGTCTATAATCAAAGGACCAAAATCCGATTTGAAAATCATTTAAATTTTATGTTTAAATGATACAGTGAATTACGCAACTGATAACCACTTTTTTATGATAGTGATAATATTGAATGCAAATGAAGAAATCAAAAGGGAAAAATTGAAGATCAAAAGGATAGGTAGAGAGATTCTAACTCTAGATTTAGAGGAAGAGTCGCTCCCTTTGGAGACCATTGTTGGCTGAATTGGTGGTTTGCTCTGCGACTCGAGTCATTCCCGAGTGAGGAATCTGAAGAGGAAAAAAATAAAGGTAAAGAAGCAAAGCAAAGGGCCGACACGTGTGGACTGTTGTTACGTGGCCTTTACTGTGGACTCAGTCTCAGCATTTCAGATTAGTTTACCTCTGCGTTTCCACACGAGCCCAATCATTTGTTTTATACATTAAAAATGAATTTCAACGGGCTTTCTCAATGGGATATAGCTTAAAGCCCATGTTATAGCTTGCCTCTAGGAAATATAAAAGGGTGAACTACCGGAGGCAAGTTTTTGATGAGTTGAAATAATAAATTTTTGAGTTAATCGAGTTGATGAGTCTTATTTTATGGTTTAAATTTTATTTAAATTTTTTTCAACTCAAATTGTTCAGATTTTTATTCAAATATCTTCTAAAATTATAAAATATATTTATAATGTTATTTTTAAAGAAGTTTTTGAAGAAAAATATTCTAGAGGGTAGTGCCGGATTGAAGAAAATTTGAATAAAGTTGAAGTGTTAAATTGAATAAAATAAAAAATTGAAGGATTAAATTACAAAAGAATAAATTTATTTTTAAAAATATGAATTGAATTTATATATTATAGTGGTAGTGGGGGCATGTGGTTCAAATTTTATAAAAATAGACTTAAAACGAAGAAGAAATTAAAGAAATAAAAAAATCATACAAAGTTGAGGGACTCAATTGTAAAATGAAGAAATATATTTTCAAAAAGAAGAATTGAATCTACATATGCATTTAACAGTGGTTTAAAAGCATGTGGTCCAAATCTGGTCAAAAATGAATTTAAAACAAAGAAAGAATTGAATAAGTAAGTAAATCAAGAATTAAGTGTTTAGTCGGCATAGTTTAGAATTTATTATTTAGGGTTAGAATTTTATATTTTAATTTTTAAAACATAAATATGCAAGGTTAAATATTTTTTTTAAATGAAAAAAAATTATTCTTTATTTTTTTTTATTACATATAAGATATTAAAGGTTGTTTGGACATAGATATTTTTGTTGATATTGTGAAAAAAAAATTATTTCAAATCTTATTAACTAAACAGGAATGCAATGGCATTTCATAATGCCTATGATTTTTAATAAAAAAATATTTTTATCTTTCCTTTAGAGCTTTTTAAATTTATTGTTCTATATGGATTAACAATTCGAACAAGGTTGTTTTCAAAATTCCTCGAACCATTTATGTTAGACTGAGGAATAATGATTTTAGTGGAGAAAAATTTTATTGTTAATTTTTGGTTATAATTTAAATTTAAGACTTGGGTGCCGAAAAATAATGTTAATCCTGGATTGGTGAGTCGGGGTAAGCAGGTGATATCTGTTTTTTTACGGCTGGTTTTATTAGAATGCTGAGTCTTTAGTTTTATAAATTGATATAATATTTGTTGGTTTCGAAGCTGCTGTTTCTAGGGTAGTTCCTAATCCTGCTGAGGGTCTTGAAGATACTGTTGCTGTCAGGTTAGCTTCTCCTGTAGGGAAAGCTGTCTCGGGTGCTATGGGTGCTGTGGGGGAGGCTCGTGAGCCTAGAGAGGCTGCTAAGGGAGTCAAGGAGCTGGTGCAGGAGATAAAAGCAGCTAAGAAAAATGGTAAAAAGGGTAAGAATGGTAAAGGAGGTGGTGGGAAAGTGGAGATTTTTTCTCCATGTATATGTGCTTTTGGATCCTCAAAAGCAGAAGCAGGTTATGGAGAGGGTTCATAAGTTGAAGATTGATATTGTGTGTTTTTTGGAAACTAGAGTTAAGGAGAATAATGTGCATTCTATATGGCTTAAGTTCTTTGATAATTGGAAGGGTTTTCCTAATTATTCTTTTGCTGTGAATGGAAGAGTTTGGTTTTTGTGTAGGCAGGGAATTTCTGTTCATGTTATTGCTATTACTAGTCAAAGTGTTACTTGTTTAATTGGATTTAAGGGTGTTCAATTCTATGTTACTGGCATCTATGGGTGTAATTTGGGTGTGGAGAGACGGGAGTTGTGGAGGCATCTTATTGATCTCAAGGGAGCTATCGGAGATTTGCCTTGGATTGCTGGTGGTGATTTTAAAATAATACGTTACCATTCTGAAAGTTCTGAGCCTTTTGGATCTGTCTTGCTACATGATATGAATGAGTTTAATGAATGTTTAGGTAGAATTGGCCTTATGGATCATCTTTTTGAGGGTCCTACATTTACTTGGTCCAATCATCAGGATAATACGTTTTTAGCTCGGAAGTTGGACAGAATTGTAGCATCTATATCATGGATGGATTGTTTTCCTCGAGCTCGAGTTAGTTTCTTAGCTCCCGGGGTGTCTGACCATTGCCTTGGATTGGTCTGCCTTGAGAGTCAGGTGGAGTCAGCTCCTAAGCCTTTTTGCTTCTTTAATTTTTGGGTAAAGGATCCTGATTTTTTAAAAATTGTTGCTAATAGCTGGCTGCTTCCTTTGTTTGCATCCGATCCTATGCGTGTTCTTTTTTTTTTTAAATTGAAGCGTTTGGAGTCTGTGCTTAGGGATTTAAATCGGGGAAAATATGGCGATATTACCTTGAAGGTTCACGAAAAGAGGCTGATCTTGAGCGTGTTCAGTTGGATATTTTAGCTGGGAATAGTGGATTGATTGATCAAGAAAAATTGCTTCAAGCTGAGCTCAAGAACTTGTTGGCTGCTGAGGAGGGGTTTTTTAGGCAAAAATCCCGCATGCAGTGGATTCAGGAGGGTGATTTAAATACTAAAATTTTCCATTCAGTTGTCACTTTAAAGAAAAACAGGCAAACTATTCGAACTATTACTAATGCTCAGGGGCAGGTTCTGGACACATTCTCTCAAATTTCAGCTGACGCCATTAATTACTTCAAGCAGATTTTGGGAGCTAGAGATGAGAATGTTAAGGGTTGCTCTGTTGTCCTGATTAAGGATATTTTAGGAACTGTGTTGTCTGAGGAGGCTAAACTGGTTCTGGGAAGAAGGGTTTCTAGGGATGAGATTCGGGCTTTTTTGTTCTGTTTGAATTCGGATAAAGCTCCTGGACCTGATGGGCACACTGCTCATTTTTTTAAGGCTGCTTGGAACATTGTAGGGGATGATTTTGTAGCTGCAGTAGAGTACTTTTTTCAGCATTCAAGACTGCTGCCTGCTTTCAATGCTACAGCTCTTGTTTTAGTGCCTAAGGTCTTAAATCCATCTTTTATGAAGGATTTTCGACCCATTTCATGTTGTAATGCGGTCTATAAATGCATTACTAAGATCACTGTATCTCGGATTAAACCTTTTCTCTCTGAAATTATTTCTTCTACGCAGAGTGCTTTTATTCCTGGGAGATGTATCTTAGATAACACGTTAATGGCACAAGAGCTGGTTTGTGGATATAATAGAGCTTCTCTTTCTCCCAGATGTGCACTGAAGTTAGATCTTCAGAAGGCTTTTGATTCGGTTGACTGGAGATTTATTTTGACTGTGCTAGAGGCTATAGAGATGCCTGCGGTTATGGTGAGTTGGATCAAGGAGTGTGTGTGCTCAGCAAAATTTTTCATATTGCTCAATGGGAGTTTAGTGGGATTTTTTCCGGGTGAGAGAGGGGTTCGCCAAGGGGATCCTCTGTCCCCTTATATTTTTGTTCTAGTGATGAATGTTCTTTCTAGACTCTTTGACAAGGCGGCAGAGCATGGAATTTTTAGGTTCCATCCTAAATGTCATAGAATCGGGCTTACTAATTTGATGTTTGCAGATGACCTTCTTGTTTTCACAAAGGGAACTCTGGATTCTATTTCGGGAGTTTGGGAGGTGATGAAGCGTTTTTACTCCTTCTCGGGCTTGCAGCTTAACTCAGCTAAATCTGAGATTTTTGCATCTGGGGGTGAGAATGAAGTCCTTGGTGCAATGAAAGAGTTAACTGGTATGAGAATTGGGAAATTGCCGGTTAGATACTTGGGCATTCCCCTTATTGCTAGGAGGCTCACGGTTCAGGATTGTGCCCCATTGTTAGAAAAGATCGCTATGAGGCTTCAAAGTTGGCAGGCAAGGCATCTCTCCTATGCTGGTCGTTGTCAGCTGATACAATCAGTTCTGTTTAGCATTCAAGAATACTGGAGTAAACAATTGATTCTTCCTGCTGCCGTGATTAAAAGAATTAATCAGCTTTGTGCGAGGTTCTATTGGAAAGGGGAGGATAAAGCTATAAAAGGGGCTCGGGTGAGTTGGTCCAGCATTTGTTGCCCAAAATCCGAAGGAGGTCTTGGGTTAAGGGACATTGCAACATGGAACGTTGCTTGCTTCATTTTTCTAATCCGCAGGGTATTGCTAAAGGAGGGTTCAATCTGGGTGGCCTGGATACATGCGTATGTTATTAGGGATAGTAGTTTTTGGCAGCTTGAATGCTCGCAAATGTGTAGTTGGACTTGGAGGAATTTGCTCCGTTTACGAGGGAAGGCTGAAGCTGTGCAATGGTTGTTAGGAGGCTTCTTCTCCTCGACTAGAAAGATCTGGCAGGAGATTAGGGTGAAGAAGGAGTATGTGCCTTGGGAGAGATTGGTTTGGCATCCGGGGAATATTTCTAGGCATTCTAATGTCGCCTGGATGGCCATCTTGGATAGGTTGCCCACCAAAACTAGATTTGCTCGATTTGGTATTGAGAATGATGAGCGATGTTTGATTTGTTCTAATGTGGGGGAGAGTCGGGAGCATTTGTTTTTTCATTGACCCTTTTCAAAACAGGTATGGGAAAGCATATTATGTGCTTGTACGGTCCCTCGTTCTTGCTTGCCTTGGGAGCAAGAATTGGCTTGGGCTTGCTCTCGGTGTAAAGGGAAATCTCTTCCGGCTTTAATTTTTAAGTTAGCTTGGAATGGGTGCATTTATATGATTTGGAGGGAAAGGAATTTTAGGCATTTTCGTGGAGTTTTTAGGTCCAGTTCCGAGGTTGTTCAGCTTGTTAAAGATAGTGTTAAATACAAATTATAAGGTAGGTTACAGGAGACACAAAAACAAATGTATAGATCCCTTTGTGTAGAATGGGGGCTGGAGGCATAATTCTGTACTAGCTTCTTCCTTTTTTTTGGTTGGAATACAAAGAACACATTCATCTAAAAAATATTACATAAACAATAACAAGAAAATTATAAATAAGTTAACAGCTTGACAATACAATTATGTTTTAGCAAACATCTATATAAGAAACTTTAAACATTAATATAGGACTTATTATGAACTTTAAACTCAATGAACTTACAATGTAAGAAACTACTAACAATTTCGGATTTCAGAACCTATAGTTTCCGAACACCCTCTCTCTATCTCTCGCAAATTTCCAGGCCGAAACCGATTGCATCGGCGTTCCTTTCCATCCGACGATCACGCTATTCCCGATCTTCTCAAGCGTGCAACAACCGCCGTGAGGAAACTGTTTGAGCACCAAATTAGCTTGGCACAAGGACGAATCACTGAACCCCAATTCCACCATTCTAAACCTCGCAAAAAATGTCGACCACACTTCCTTCTTCACACTTCGAATATTCCTCTCTTTGCCTTCCGTGGCCACGATGTTCCAGATCCCTCTCCGAAGTATGGACTCGATCTCCGTTCTCAACTCGGCTTCATGTTCCAGGCAAGTGTCGAGGCAGTCAAAAAAGGCACTGTAAAAAAACAGAGTTTCGATGAATCGGTTCACGAACGACGCCGAATTGTGGTTCGCTTCAATTTCAATGACAACTAGTATGGCAGGATTCAAATTCTTCATCACTCGCATTAGATTTTCCAAGCAGCCGGGCCTTGAAATCATTGTTCTAAGCACCAATGGACAGAAAACGGCTAAAGATTCGTCGCTTCCGATTTTGAATAACTCTTCTTTGATGTCTTCCATCTCTCGAACATAAACTGCATTGAACGAAAATGGTAACTTAAACGATGCAGCAACAGTTTTCAGCCTCTTACCGGACTCCAATATCTTCTCGTCGCCGGTTAATCCCACGGTTGTTATCTTGAGGAGCTCGACATGGCACAGTTCGCGTTCCGCCAGAGCTTGCATCAGACCGGTCCATTGAATGCCACTCCTGAGTTGAAGATCGATTATATGAATCTTACTAGCAGACACCACGTTCTCTATAATGGCTTGTATTCCAGCGAATTGCGTTACTTGGAAAAATGGTACGTATTGGTGGATTCTGACTGTTGCAATGCTAGTACTCAAGCCATTTTTTATTTCGATCTTAAATCTTGCCTCCGATTCCTCCGGTACAAACCTTCCGGTTGCTTTATCGATCCTCTCTCGAAGAGCTCCGGCGAAATAGTAGACGATTCGCTGGACCGGATTAGCTTGCTCGGACGCGATCCATTCGCAACGGGAAAGCAATCTGCTAGCACGTTCGAATTGTTCGTACCCTACTTTCTCCGCCGCCGTGAGAAGAAGGTGCACGAGCTCGACGTCTTCCGTCTCGTCGTCGGATAAACCCGAAAGAGCGTGACCAAATGGATGCATAACCATGGAGAAATCATCGTACCTCATGTCAGAAAACTGTACATATCTTGCTCCGGTTACCCTCATGATCTCCTCGGTCGAAAGTTTCTTGCGGCCACGTTCATTTCCTTCATCACCATTACTCCCATTCCCATTGTTGCTCGATCTCAGTTTCTTGAAACTTTTTCCATAGTTGCTAAGGAGTTCCAGAGACGACAATTGAAATGAAGACGGCATCTCCTTGACGGCTTTCGCATTTTCCAACCTCGGAAAATCTTCGAATGCGGTGTTTGTTGTGAAAACAGAGTTGAAATCGAACTCATCGGGAAAATCAAACTTGAGTTCTCGTCCCAGTTGTTGGTCTTGTTTTGCTTGATCTTGAGTCATCTTTGTTACGTTCTCTTGAAACAGACCGTGGTCCGGAAAAACAGGATTTTCCTGGTTTCCAAACAAATGGTCATGTTTGCCTTTTATTACAGCAGCATCTTTCTCGAAATCGTGAAGATTGTAATTTCCTTGGATTCCATTGAAGTCGAACGGGGAATAGAAAGAGAATAAGCCGCTGTCCATCTTAGAATTAAGGAAACTTTTCATCAAAGCTTACATTCAGGAAAGCATCTAGCTGTACTAATCATAATAAATGCGCTATGAACTTCAAAACAAGACAATAGCCTTGATTATTAAATAAGTGTTCAAATTATATTTCTTTTTTATAGTAGATGTTTAAAATATGTTTTTATTAAAATAAGTGTTTAAAGTTTTATTTTTTGCTGAAATAAATGTCTAAAGTATTTTTGGCTTAAATATGTGCCTAAAATTTCATTTTTAGTTAAAATAGGTGCCTACTTTAAAACAATAAAAAACAAAACGTTAGGCACATTTTTTAGCTAAAAAAGAACTTTAGTCACCTATTTCAATCGAAAAATACTTTATTTTAACTAAAAATAAACTTTAGGCATATATTTCATTCGAATAATACTTTACACACTTCTTGCAAACAAAAAAAACATAGTTTCCTTAATATAAATTGCATACAAGGTCCCTATATTATAAATCTTTTAGGAACTTGGTCCTAATATAACTTAATTTTCTTTAATACTTCTACTTTCAATTATTTCAAATATATATTTTTTATTTTGTAGTTAATGCTTCTCCAACAGGTGTTGGATTGTCAAAGGGAAGAGCAATAACGAACGATCACCCAAGTGCAGCTTTTAAACGTTTTTTCGCCTAATTTGCTTTCCAAACTGATGATTCGCAGAAATAAAAAATTCAGCTTCTCTCCAAATAAGCTTCACATCCAAGCGAATGTTCCACAATCATTGTCGAACGAAGCTTAAGTCAGTTATCTTCTTGGTTATCATTTAATAAAGTAAGTTAAATGTAAAATCTCGTCAAATCGATTTACATGACCGTTTGATTATCTTAATATATACCAAATCATCACATGTTTTAAAAAGTCAATTCCAAATTATTTCACGAGCTTGACATAAAAAATAGCTTAGGAATGAAAAAAAAAATACAGAAAAGTGAAGGATTAGAAATGATCGAAATATATTAAAAAGGACTAGATCCATAAAATATGCATAACTAAGGAACATTCTCCACAATTTGACCCAAAAGAGTTTTGGGTGTATCCACACTCCTGGCATCATGGTAATAAATAAATGCAAAGGATGTTGATATTTCGATGGGGGCAACATGTCCGACCGTTTCAGCAGCCAGTCAAAAACAGATTGCACGCAAAAATGGTGTGGTTATTACAAATGGCGCAGAGGACGATAAGATAATGATAATTGTGGCGATTATTTCCACAGCACGGACGATGCAAAGTGACAGTTGAATGTGAACTCGAAAGATTCCTCGATACTCATTGCTAAAACGAGTAGAACCAAGTGACAGTGATATAGATGATACGAACGAGAGACACCGAAAATGACCTGTTCAAAGACGAGTTCAATCTGTGCGTATTAATATCAAAAAGCTTCTTTGTCGTTTTTACTCTGTTTTTTCTGCATGGAGTATGTGTTCTCATCTCTGATGTATTTAATTTATTGTTGTTATTGCAAAACAAACTGAACTCATCGGTTTGGTTGGAGGTGCTGAGAGAGAAGCTGGCAATATTATTTGATAACCAACCTCCAACAACCCCTGCTGTGTCTCTTTTGTTTGGGACGTATTTTATTTTGGTCACTTAATTTGAAAAAAGATTTATAATAATCAATTATATTTTCGACGTTTATTATTTGGTCACTTGACAGTTAATTTCTGTTAATAAAAAATATTAATTTTTATTTTTAACTTTTTCACCCATTTAAAACAAAAAACTATTCTTCTCCTTTAACCCAAACCCTACACTTGTTGCCGCCGTCTAGGGATGGCAACGGGTTGGGTCGGGGCGCGTTTTTTTGGCCGCCCCAACCCCGACCCAAAATTTAAATCACTCGACCCGATCCCGACTTGATCCGACTTTAATTTATTCTATCCCCGGTCCGACCCGACCCAACATAATAAAAAACATAACCCGACCCTTATTTGACCCCGATATTTTAATAAAAAATCCGACTAAACCCGACCCGAGAAAATTAATAAAAATATTAAATATAATATATATAAAAATATAATAAATATATATAAATATATCGAGTCAGGTCGGAGAAATTTCACCCTAAACTCTAACCCGAATCTGAATCTGAACCCGAACCCGACCCGATTTTTATTTTTCAATAATCCGACCCAACCTGAACCCGATTTTTTAAGAAAAAACCAGCCCTTATTGGGTTGGGTCGAGATTCGACGGGTTCGGGTCAAATTGCCATCCCTAGCCGTCGACTTTGAACAGCCTTTAGTCGCCACCCATCTTCCACCGGCGAGTCAAGACCAACAAATAAAAACTTTCTTTTATCAATTTAGGGTTTGGGTTGGGGACTTAGAGTGCCGTTTTTTTTCTACGCCACCAAATGAGATCTCGACTATTTTGTACGAGGATTGTAATAGTTAAAGGCTTTTAGGTTTCCAGCAAGTTTCTATGTGTTTGTTTCTTTTATTCATAAAAAGATAGTGGAATTATTTTTCTTTATCAATTTAGATCCAAGTTATTCATGTGATAAATATACATACATTTAAAATTTGATGAATGTGTTTTAAATATATTTCAGGTAAATATTTAATGTTAACATGACTGATACTATACATATGGTTTGAAGAATAATTTAGAATATTTTAAAGTTCGGGGCTAATTTAAAATTTAGATTATAATTTGCTTTGGGAATGGATTGGCGGGCTTTATAATCGGCAAATATCCACGTTGCGAGGGGAAATTGATTGTGTTAATGGGCACAGAAGAATTCGGCCCGACCCAATCTTGCTCAAACCAATGAAGTGGAGGATGGGGCCGGCAATGTGTTTGTCGTTCAAATATGTGAATATATGCTGCTGCAGCAGCAGTGTGTGCGACTGTGTTGATAATGGCTTTTATTTTATTGCACGGTGGGGATGGAGAGTGGTGAGTGGTGATTTTATGCGTACCTAGCTGCTCATAACTTTACATTAAAGGAGTGACAAGAAAGGCAGAAGAGCCAAGTTGGGGCGGTTTTTTGTCATATCGCCAAACCTCTTTAGTCCCTTTCATGTTTTTCTTTTTCTCACAATCAATTGGTTTTGGTTGGAGCACTTGATCTTCAAAATCTTAATCCTTTTATTTTTTCCCCATCCTCAGTATTAGTGTAATGGACGCTTCTGTCTCTCCAAAACTGGATTCAAATGAAGAATCAAAGCTCAAACCAGCTGAAACTCAAGCATCCAAAAGAAGGTTTGTTTAGGCTGCTGCACTTCCATGCATTTAACTTCTGTTTCCGACATTTCTAAATTTTGGTCATGTTTTGATTACTAGGAAGGTGGTTCTTGAGAGGACTGTTGTGACAGTGAAGATAGGGGAAAATGGTGGGATTGGGAAGCTAAAGAACGAAGGGCCGCCGTCTGATTCATGGTCTTGGAGGAAATATGGGCAAAAACCAATCAAAGGCTCGCCTTATCCAAGGTTGTTTTTCTTCTGATCATATTTTTTTTTTCTTTTTGTGTTTGTAGTTGTTCTGTTTCCTTCATGTTTCGTGTTTGATCATGCAGGGGTTATTACAAGTGCAGCACATCAAAAGGATGTTCAGCCAAAAAGCAAGTCGAAAGATGCAAAACGGATGCTTCAATGCTCATCATCACTTACACTTCTACTCACAACCATCCAGGCCCTGATCTCAGCACCAAAACCCGAACACAGTCGCCGAAAGAACCCGAAACCAACGACGGCGACGATGATCAGCCTGAAGTTTCACCGGAAGAACTGAAGAATGAATTACCCGTCAAAACAAGCAGTGATGAAGATGCAAGTGAAGAGGAGCATTTCCACTACCTACAATCACCATTAATGCTTCCCCCAAACATTGCAATCAACCAAGAAGATCCTTTGTCTGAGAATCTAGACAGAGTGTTTCTGTTGGATGAAGAGCCACTCTCTTCTTGTCCTCGTGTAAAGGCATCATCCTCTTCGACACTGAAACCAGACGAAAATGATTTCTTTGATGAGCTTGAAGAACTGCCCATATGTTCAGCTTTCACTAGTATCATGAGAAGCAAGTTTTTCGATGAAGGAATTCCTGTTGTCCCTTCTTGATCTATGTGTTTATATATGTAAATTTAGATGTTCATATTGGAAGGGATTGTCTCTGCCTCCGTCTAGTGTAATTTTTCAAGTGCTTTTCTCTTTCGTTTTTGTATGTGGGTTCGCAAAATGAGAAAGTTGGATCAGTCTGGCATGGAAAGATTATGAAACGGTGTCGTTTTCTGTTGGTCTGGGAGATTGGGATTAAGATGCTTTTTGGCAGGGACGGGGAAAACAAGCAAATGCCAATGGATAGAGAAAAGAGGGGCTCTTTGATTGATGCCACGGGTAGGGCTGCTTTTCTTGTTAGGTGAGCAGTTCCTTTCCACATTTAAGTATTAATTAAAGATGAAGCCACGAGGTTCATGCGAGAATGCATTTTAAAGTTTAAATAGTTCGATATCCTTTAATTAAGGTCTCGAATTCTGACTCAACTTCGAACTTAATTGAATTTGCCAAACGACCATGTTTGCAGACAGGCATGCCAATTTGAGTTTTACCTTATCCATTCGCATTATTTCAATGATTGTTGGCCTACCTTGGTCTGTTTTTACTGAACCTATCCAACGGTGCAGTTATAACGATGAAAAACAGAACAAAGTTTGTTGTTGGTTGGTTGGTCATGTCAAGGCTATGAAAGAAAAGTGGTAATTTAGCTCTCTTTAAAACTATCAACTTCTGATTATTGATCATTGTCCGCGTGACCTGTACTCCATTGTGATGACATGTCATTTTTGTGTGTCTTGTGTCAGAAACCTGGCATCAATCTCGAGTCCTCCGACCAGGAGCCATTTTTACACTTTTTTGCCAGGTTCACAGTGTCTACCATGGCATCACTGTGTTCTAGGGCGTTTCCAGTTCACAATTCTGTGATTTCAAACAAATTGGGAGTACATGAAATCCACAAGGAAGTTTTGGTTCAATATCGGAGTACATGAATTAACATCAAAATTTCTCTCAAGATTATCCTGTATTCGACTCGACAACCAGAAAATTGAATAATCATTTCTAGTTACCTCTACAATATAGCCATGCCGTTGATCGTAAAAGTACCTGAAGGATGACTGGGCAATTATTCATTACTATCAGCTGCAGGAGATTGCGGCTGAAGAGCTTTAAGAGGGTTCATGATGACACCGTCAATAAGTCCACATTCCTTCGCTTCTTTTGCGCTCATGAAAAAATCTCGATCAGTATCCTGGTTAATCCGCTCCAAACTTTGACCAGTGTGTAAGAGAGATACCCATTTAAGTTCGCCTTATGATGCAGCATTTCATTTGCCTGAGAATGGCGTTTAATAGTCAGATACAGAGGATAAGGAACGCAGAAGTACAAAATTTAAACAGCATGAGGTTTGCCGAGAAAAGTGCATACCTGAATATCGATATCAGTTTGAACTCCACCAAGAGGCTGGTGTATCATTATCCTTGAACTAGGTAAACTGTATTGTTCTCCTGAAATTTTGAAGCAAACAAAGGGCATACGCAGCTTAAGTGGATTGGAATGATACCACACCGATCAACGGAGCTATGAATGGCGCAAAATTACTATATACCTTTCGTTCCCGCACTAAGCAGAAAAGCTCCCATGCTGTTCACAGAAAAGCAAAATATATTTATTAACAATAGCAAACAATTGCATTCGCATTCAAAAGCATATAACACATGTCGATTAACTTGAAGTCGTACAAGCCATCTGAACATATAAATTATATATTAAGAAATATTATCAAGGACCAAATATCTGTCAGAAATTCAGAATGAATCAAATACCATAATTTAAGTATCGAAGTTAAGACCAATATTCCTTAATTAAGAGAAAAGCAAGGCATTGCTGCAACAATTCTTATTTCCGATACTCCACGTTGTGACATGATAATGAAATTGCATTTCAAACAGAAACAAGTAAACCAAAAAATCTATACCTAGCAGCAAGTCCAACACACACAGTCGAGACATCAGGCCAGATATGCCTCATGGTGTCAATATCGCCATACCTAAGAAAATTTGAAACCACACAACTTAGGCAAGTCATGAAAGTTGTCCCCCAACATGCTATTTGACACAAACCAGTGCAAATAGAAAGACAAGATTCTTGATAGAGAAATTTATTACCAGCTGTAACCGAACCTCCAGGAGAGTTGACATACATGACGATATCCGATTGACAATATCCAGAGAGGCACAAGTAATAAATAACATTCATAATGGCATTCCGGTCATAATTTCTTCAAGGAAAAAACATCAAGCAGTGTACTATTGAAAGCAAGCAAGCATGGAACTGAACAGACCTTCTGAGGGTCGACAGCATCAAGATACAGAAGCTGAGCGACAATAATGTTAGCCATATCATCATCCACAGCTCCACCACAGTGAACTATTCTCTAAAAATCAAAACAACAACAGATACATGAACCAATAAGGAAGAAACCGACCACTCGGGAAGCCAAAATGCACAACCAAAACCAAATCCATACATGTTGAAAAAGTTGGCTAACAACACTCTGAAAACGCTCCTGTACCATCGGTGGTGGCCCCTGCCCTTGCGCATACGTAGGAATGTAAGGCGAAGACAGCAGCTGCAAATCATCCCTGCATGATTACAAAACAATACCTCTAATCTTTTATAACATTTCTTTTATTTAAACAAAACCACCACCACCATAGAGTTGCAGTTTAAACAAGCTTGTACCTAATTGACCAAACTCCCTGTCGAGAGCTTGTCTCCGGAGCCCAAAATTCTCCGGTGTAAACAGCCTTCGGCTGAAAACTCAATACATTATTTTGATTACCAACTAGCTTCTTCAATTTCCTGTATTAGTGGCAATTAAAAAACAAACATCACAAAATAAATCCATCTCAAAAACTCTCTAACCAAACCAACATTGAAATAAAAACATTGGGTTTTAAATAATCTTATCGAATTAAAGAATTAATTCAAAAAAAAATATGCATTGTTATTACAGCTACGATAAAGAATGAGCAAGGAAAAAAAAGAAATACCTGGGATGAAGAGGATGGAAAGGAAGAGACAACTTATGAGAATCAAGATTGGTGCTTGAATTTGGGAATAATAACAGAAGAGATGAGGCCGATGATATCGAACCGCACGTGAGCGCCATTTTTATCTACTTTTGTCTGAAATTCTGAACTGGATTTAAACCGAATTCCAAAACACTTGTTTCAGACAATGTACAGGTTTGTAATTTGGTTTCATTTATCTCGAATTTTAGGGCTTACGGGCGGCGATGGGTTTCGCGGACGACAACCGAAGTGGAACAAGAAAGTAGTTTAAATGGTGAAAATACCTGGTAGGTCACTTTATTATAGGGACTTATTTAAACTAGTCCATTTACTATTAAATGATTGGATTTAATCTTGACTCTCTTATACTAGCACAAAGAATCAAATAATGCTAAATTTTAACAGAGACAACGTTATTTACTTAAAAATGAAACCATGAACGTTCCCTCTGTTAAATTAATCTTATTTATTTTTTTACTATTATAATAATTAAATTTATCTATTTAATACTTAAAAAAGTTGGCAATTACGTTTCAGGTTTTCATGTCGTTTTTAGTTTTGTAATTTTTTATTTCCAAGAGTTTTTTTTTTAAGACTCTCTATTGTACAATTTTTATATATTTTTTATCAATTTATATTCAGTATTTTATTATATGAATTAGAGGTGTATGTTTGTATATAAAAAAGATTAATATGAAATCTTAGAAAACCAAAATATTAATATCTTATGGTTCATTGATGAAATTCATATCTGCTCATACATTATCACACAATTTACATAGTAAAAGATTGTTCTTCAAAGGTTTAAGATAAGGAGATCAATCCCTTCTTAAACAGAAATAGAATAATTTAAAATTAAAGAACAATCGTAAAGTTAGGAAGAAATATTTTTTCTGATGATGAAAAGTCTGATCTTGAAGCTTAAACTTCTTAGTTTTAAGACTTTTGAGTCACGTTTCGTTGGACTAAGACTTGAGCATATTTGAAACAAGTTGAAGGTTGATGCGCAGAAGTCTCTCAAGCTCTGCTTCCATGTCCCTCATCGGCGACGTAATGTGCATTTGCGTGATTCCATCGAAACATGTATCCATGCTTGTCAGGCTAGAACTTAGCTTGAATGAAGCCTCGTTCGCGTTGCGCTTGTCCAGGGCTTGAAGCGCAAGGTCGTTGTCATCTGGAATGCTTTGGTAGTTATCCAGGCATGTGGACATGGCCTCTTTGAGGTTGTCTGCTGCTCCCGGTTCATCCATGAACTTGGTAGCTGCGTCGATCGCTTGCCTCGTCATTTCGGTCGACACTCGAATCGCCGTCATCGCGACGGTCAGAGGCTCGATCTTGACACTGTCATTTAAGAACAAGGAGACATATTTCACGCATTCGATGGGCAGCTTGGTGGTCTGGCAGATTTTCTCCAGCTCAGGGGGACTTTTGTCGGCTGGCTTTGAAGTAAACGAGAATGTCGCAGACGGACCCTCTGCTGGGGGGAGTGGTGATTTATCGGTACCGGCGTACGGTGACTCGGGTGATGAATCACCAGCGTCAGTGCTTCGGGCGTCGACGAACTGTCGTCCGAAGCTGACAGTGTGGATGAACTCCCGTCTGGCGGCTCGGGTGTCGATGAACTGGCGTCTGGTGCTGCCGGCGTTGATGAACTCTCGTCTGGTGACTCGGGTGTCAACGACTTAGCGTCCGAAGCTGTCGGCGTGGATGAACTCCCGTCTGGTGACTCGGGTGTCAATGAACTGGCGTCTGGTGCTGCCGGCGTAGATGAACTCTCGTCTGGTGACTCAGGTGTCGACGAATTAGCGTCCGACGCTGTCGGCGTGGATGAACTCCCGTCTGGTGACTCGGGTGTCGATGAACCGACGTCCGAAGATTCCGGCCTGACAGAAGAAGAGCTATGCAAGAAGTAGAAGATGGAGATGAGGAGGATGAAGACTTGATCTCCATCTTCTCTCAGAAGTTAGCGACTTCAATGATTTTGAGAGAGACAAAGTGTTTGGTGTTTTTACGTGCCTTTTAAGGTGTGGGATCGACATGCAAATACCTTTCTCTGTGCGATTTTGTGCATACAAACGTTGACCTAAATTTCAGCCAAACCACTTCTTTTTTTCTATTCTTAGCAGGAGGAAACGACTCAGAATAAATTACGGAATATTCGAGATTGTATTTTAATAGTGAATGTTTAAATTAACCGTTTTTATTACATATTTTGAAATTTAATTAATATTAATATTAATATATTTTAAGGTGTGACATTATATTGGTATAGCATAACGAGGTTCTAAATGTATTAAACAAGATCAATAATTTAAATTTTAACGCCGTAAATAAAGAATATAAAGTTAGAAAGGTCGGTCTTTTAATAAAATTTTACAAAGTTCAATTTAGATTAATTTGTAATTGAATATCAATAATTATATTAAAATATATTATATATCTAGTTTAGCATGTTGACATTTCTTTTAATGTGAGTTTATTAATCGTACCACTAGCTCCAACACCAGCTCCTGCACCAGCACACTACCTCCACCATCACCGACACCAACCTCCTCTTGCACCGCCACCAACTCCAGCACCTCCACCATTGCCACCATCACTTTCAGCACCTACTCCTTCAGCTGATGATTTTTATTTCATTAAGCTAATATTACTCTTTTTGTCCCATAAAAATTGTCTCTTTTATGTTTTAAAATTATCTCACTTAAATTGTCTGCTTGAAAAACTCAACAACTTTTACTAAACACATTTTCTTTTCTACCATCTTTTTCGTTTTCTAATAAAATAAACTTTAATTTTTTAAAGATGAAATTATCATTTTAATTACTTTACAATATTTCTCTTACACAAATTTTTTTCTTTCTAAAACTACGTAAAAAAATCAACAAAAGATAATATTTTTAAGACAGAAAGAGTATAACGTTTTTCCATAAACATATATGAAGTGCATTGAGGGGAAAAAAAAACAAAAGCATGCATCGCCAAAATTTATCTTCTTTATCTTTTCCCATAAACATATATGAAGTTATCGCCAAAAACAAAAACAAAAACAAAGTATAAATATATATGAAGTTAATGAAAGAAGTGAAGGAGGCAATTTCAATGACGGAAACAAGGAAAAGATAGTATAAAGTCTAGATTCAATAGTACCGTTAGTTCTTAATTTCATGATATAATCAAAGAGGAATTCTCAGCTTTTTTTAATCTGAGATATACATAAGGATCCAACCAGAGTTTATCATCTTTATTTTTTTTTTGCTTTATTCAACTTAATTACACTCCTTTTGTCTTACTCAAAATATCTTTTATTGACTTTTGAAACATCAAAATTTTTAAATTTTGACCATAATTATTATAAATATTTTAAAAACTAAATTTTATAAAATATATTTTTTAAAACTACTTGATGGAAAATTTTTAAAATATATATTTTTCATATTTTTATTAATGATAAATTTTAAATAATAAATGGTCAAAATTAAAAAATTAACCAAAAATTCAATAAGAGATAATTTTCATAAGACCGATGTAGTGTAAAAATCACCAACTAGTGGTCCCACTTTCACCGTCAATAGTTTTCAATTTTAATTCAGGTATAGAGATAGATATTTGTAAAACTATTATTTTCCCATTGCAGCAGCTTCGTTTATTTAATAATAATATATATTTAATTAATAAAAAGGTATTTGAAGGGGAGACGTTGATATTTGAAGGATAAAAATTGTCTGCCTCTTAATTATGTTTTTTTCTATGCTCTACTTCAAAAAAATAGGTTTAGAGTTTAAAGTTAAGATTTATGGTTAGGGTTTGAAAAATTAAAGATATAGTGTATTTTTTTAGGATTTAGAATTTAGAGTTTAGGATGTGAAATTTAGGATTTAAAATTTAATTTTTAGTATTTTATTAATGTGAGGCATAAAAACATATTTAGAATTTAGGATGTAAAATTTAAAATTTAAAATTTAATTTTTAGTATTTTATTAATATGAGAAATAGAAAAAGACATATTTAGAGGTGAGGATTTTTGTTCATATTTGAAGGGGTCCCTAAGGAAAAGATATGCCGAGCAACCCATGAAATGCATAAGATCACAGATTTGGGCATGGTCCAAGAAAATTTTAATTTGGGTCAATCTGACAAGACCGAAATTCAAATTAATCAACACTATTTTTTAATTTAATTATAAAATCATATATAAATATTATTTTATAAGAATAAAAATTATTTGTCTCTTTTTAGGGTCTTTATATATGCCTCCACATAAAAAAAAAACTGAGTTTAAGATTTATGGTTTAGGGTGTGAGTTTAGAATGCATTGTTTAGTTTTTAGAGTTTAGGGTTTATAGTTTAGAATTAGATTGTAGGGTTTAATTTTTTAGTGTTGAAACTTATATATGGACACAAAAAAGGAACAGAAGAGTTTTGTTCACTTTATACTTGAATATGTATGTACAATAAAAATGGAGATAGAACGCCTATCGTGATATAAGATATTTAATATAGGGTATAATTTTTTAATGCTAAAGTGTACATATATACACTCTCTTTTGTTTCAATATAAATACAAAGTAAACAATTGAGATATAAAATTTTAATTTAGGTGAATTTGTGCTTGTATTCCAAACTCAAAAAAAAACCAAAAAGAGGTTTTAATTACATTAGCATATCATTATAAAAACAATGCAATAATTTTTATATATAGATGTTGTTTGGATGCCAAGAAAATGACAAAGTTTAAAACGGGCAAACGATCCATTCCACCTACATAGGAAAATTACTACAAGTTAGGTATGTAGATCTGGTTGGTGGGTCTTCTCTCTTGTCAATATTTGGACATTTCGCCTTCGTCTTCGTCCCGTCGTGTGCATGCCATGTTTTTTGAATCATACGCGTTATTCTCTCAAAAATACAAAATGTATTTTTTGGACGACGAAAAGAACAATCATCAAGTTATGAAGAAATATTTTTCGGCGACGAAAAGAGTCGGATCTTGAAGATTAAACTTCTTATTTTCAAGACATTTAGTCGCGTTTCGTTGGACTAAGACTTGACCATCTTGGAAACAAGTTGAAGGTTGATGTTCAGAAGTCTCCCAAGCTCTGTTTCCATGTCCCTCATCGGCGAGATTATACGCATTTGCGTGATTCCATCGAAACAAGTATCCATGCTGGTCACGGTGGAACTTAGCTTGAATGAAGCCTCCTTCGGGTTGTGCTTGTCGAGGGCTTGGAGCGCAAGGTCGTTGTCGTCGGGAATGCTTTGGTAGTTCACCAGGCATGTGGACATGGCCGTTTTGAGGTTATCCGACGCTCCTGATTCATTCATGAACCTGGCGGCTGTGTCGATCGCTTGTTTCGTCATTTCGGTCGACGCTCGAATCCCCGTAATTAAGACGGTGAGAGGCTCGATCTTGACACTGTCATTTAGGAACAATGAGACGTATTTCACGCATTCGATGGGCAGTTGGGTGGTCTGGCAGATTTTTTCTAGCTCAGGGGAACTGGTACTGTTGGCGGGCTTTGAAGTAAAGGAAAATGTCGCAGACGGACCCTCTGCTGGGGGGAGTGACGATTTAGCGATACTGGCGTACGGTGACTCGGGTGATGAATTATCGGCATCCGGCGCCTCAGGAGTGGACGAACTGGCGTCCGGAGCTGCCGGCGTGGATGAGCTACCGTCTGGCGACTCTAGTGTCGATGAACCGACGTTCGATCCTTCTGGCCTAATAGAAGAAGAATTATGCAAGAGGTAGAAGATGGAGATGAGTAGGATGAAAGACTTGATCTCCATCTTCTCTTGGAGGTTCGCAACTTCAATGTTTTTGAGACTCGAGAGAGACAAATTGTTTGGTGTTTTGCGTGCCTTTTTAAAGCCTGGGATCTACATGCAAATACCGCTCTCTCTACAATTTTGTGCCAAACAAATGCAAACCTAAATTTTAGCCAAACCACTTCTTTTTTTCTTTTCTTAGCAGGAAGAGGCGACTCGGAATAGATTACGGAATATTCAATATTATATTTTAATAGTGAATGTTTAAATTAATCGTTTTTACTACACATCTTGATATTTAATTAAGGTTGATGTCAATATATTTAGTTTAACACCAACATGTTTGTATGTCATAACGATGTTCTAGATACCTTAATTAAGGTCAAGGATTTTGAATTCTAACATCGTAAATAAAAGAAATTAGGTAAAAAAAGTTGGCTCCATAATAAATTTTTATAAAGTTCAATTTGTATTAATTGATTAATAAGTTATATATCAGTAGTTATACTAAAATATAGTATATATCTAGTTCGGCATATTGACATTTCTCTTAGTCGGGTTGATTAATCATACCACCAGCTCCAACACCACCTTCTAAACCACCAACACCTCCACAACCAACGACACCAACACCTCCTCTTGCACTGCCACCAACTCCAGCACCTCTACCATTGCCACCACCACCAATACTAGCATACTAACTTCGGCGCCTACACCACGTCCTCCTCCGCTACCTCCACCACCGTTGGCATCTCCACCACTACTACCTCCGACTCCACCAAAACCCCCACCTCCACCACCACTCTTTCCAAAGCAATGATCAAAATGGCGACCATTCACCATTCTTTTTAATAGAGTAACAATACACATCCTCTGTTGGTCGCCCGTCAGTCATTCCTATTAATATCACCGCCAAAATCACCACCACGGCATGCATTTCAGCTTTTCCTAAATACTTCCCCATGGTTTCTTTCAAAATGACACTTTTGAAACTATGATAAACAATGCTTCAAGTTCTATGGTATACACGATGCTTGTAAGTTGTAGTTCCATGTCACATTTGGGTTGGTACTGTGGCATTCATTAGACATGCATGTGTCTAGAATCCTATTTAACGAGTATTTTTTTTTATCAAAAAGGGTTTAATGGAGAGAAACAATCATATCAGCTACAAATTTCCTTTAATGCTGACGACTGTTATCAATTATCATCGTTTCTGCTCACTAACTCAAGTTGAAAACCACTTCTTTTTTTCAGCTGTTGAACCAAATTCTATGGGCTACGTGATAGAATAGAAATACATGCTTCTTTTCGGTGTCTTTATTTATGCTCTACATTAAAAAAAAATAAGTTCGGGGTTTAACATTAAGTTTTAAGGTTAGGTTTAAGGAATTAGAGGTATAGTATATTTTTTAAAATTTATGATTTAGGATCTAAAATTTAAAATTATAGTTTAAAATATAATTTTTTTAGTGTTAAAGTATACAAAAGAAAACTGAAAATGGTCAAAGATTTTTGTCCTACGTGATAAGACATGCATGGTTGAAATCTTGGTCTTTATAATCCATAAGATCACAGCTTTGGGCTTGGTACAAGAAAATTTTAACTTGGGTCAATCTTACTATACCCAAATTCAAATTAATCAATACTATTTTTTTTAATTTAATTAGAATATATTAAAGGGTAAAACTTTGATACACAGGCTGTGTAAAATTAATTTTACACAAGTCTGTGTATTTATACTATAAATCAAAATTAAACTTAAACCCTAAAAAACTAAACCCCAAATCCTAAACCTTAAACTCTAAATTCTAAACACTAACCTTAAATTCTAAACCTTACAACCCATACCCCTAAACTCTAAACCCTAAACTAAACCCCTAACCCCTAAAACTAAAAGGTTTGTGTAAACTAAAGTTTACACAGACTGTGTATTAAAGTTTTTCTCTATATTAAAACAAAATATTATATTTTATGCATACACATACAAAAAAATATTTTACATTCATATTCAATATATATGTTACATTTATTTTATAAAAGCGCATATCACTTGTACTAGAAGAATATAAGTAATGATTCACAACTTTAAATTTTCTAGGATCCAGTAAAAATATAATATATGCATTATGTTGCACAATTTTAGCGGTGAAAGGTAGTATGTTACGTTTATGTGATCGGATTTAAATAATTCAGTTTGTATATATGCGTAAATTTATTAAGATTTAAAATTAAATATAAATTATTTTATACAAATAGAAATCATTTATTTTCTTTGTCCCAAGAAAAGTATCTTTTATTGATTTTTTTGGTCAAAAATTTTAAATTTTGACTCATAATTATTTAAAATTTATTATTAGTAAAATTATAAAAAATATATTTTAAAAATCTCTAGTAGATTTTAATTATATATTTTATAAAATTTAATTATTTAAAATATTTAATATAATTATAGTCAAAATTTAAAAATTTTGACTTTAAAAAAGTCAATAAGGGATAATATTTGTAGGGCTGAGGGAGTATCTTTTTTCGTGCCGTATATATGCTTCACATTAAAAAAATTAGGTTTATAATTTAGAGTATAAGGGTTATTATTTAGAGTGTAGGGCTTAATTTTTTAGTGTTGGAGCATCCGTAGGGACATGAGGCAAAAGATTTTTGTTCACTTTATACTTGAATAGATAGATATGTACACTAAAATTGGAGATAGAATGCATGTCGGGATTTAAGGCCCTTTTTGTGCCTCAATACTAAAAAAATATATTTAAGATTTATTTTTTTTGCTTGGCAAAAAAAGATTTATTAATAAATTAAAAGAGTCATCACCTAAATTACGAGCCTCATTAAAAACTTTCTTAATTTTAATTGGAAGAAAAGAGTATTACGCATCCGGAAAAAAACAATAAACAGAAAAACACCTAGAAAACCGAGGTTTACACCTGACTTAACAAACAATAACAGAAAAACACGGTAGGACAAGATACCCAACCCAAGCCAGCTAAAAACACCCCACAGGGAAAACAACTCAAGAGACCAGGCCGCTCACCACCTAAGCATCTTCAAAAAGAAACAGTAAAACTTTAAACCACCTTTGACGCACCTAGTCATTACACAATACCCCAACAATAGCAACCATGGACGCCTGTGCACAAAAGATTAAGCCACATCATGCGCCGAAACAAGACAGAAAAAATCACCCAGCAAACCCCAAACATCAGACTCCATCACGTAATAATCACGATCAAATCTTAATCAAAGCTCTCGAGTATACTGAAAATCCTGCACCAAATCACATACTCAAATGACATCTCGAAGAAAGAATAACCCCAAGAGAACACTAAAGCACCACTCAAGACACCTCCAGAAGACAAAACACTCGAACCAAAGGAAACAACTACATGACATCTCAAGCCTCCCATGTTTTCAATAACATGAACACTCCAAAATCCAGAAGAGAAACCAACGTCTTGACCGAAAAGAAAAAAAGCAAACCCTACAGCAGCAAGACACGGGAACAACCATACCTCCCTTCGAAAGCTCCAAACAACACCAAAATACAACGAACCTCCATAACGAACATCTTAGCCCGGCTAAGCAATCCCAAACAAATCATCAACAAAACAACATTAAGGTTTAGGTGTAGAGTTTACGGTTAGGACTTAGGATGTAGAGTATAGGATTTAAGGTTTGGAATTTAAGATTAAGGCTTAGGTTTAACTTTTTAATAAAAGATCTCCGTTCATTCAGCGAATGTGGAATGTAGCAACTCAAATCTCTCATGCATCACCTTTGTGTCTTGTGATTGGAGAACATAAATTCAATCAAAAAGCTGGAAAATGTAATAAATTTATATATAGATGTTGGTTTGATGCCAAGAAAATGGCAAAGTTCAAAACAGACAAAGAGTCCATTCCATCTATATATAAATTTATATATAGATGTTGGTCTTCTCTCTTGTCAATATTTGGACATTTCATCCACGTCTCGTCGATACTTTTTGTATCATACGTGTTATTTCCTCAAAAATACAAAAATGTATTTTTTTTCAGCAACAAAAAGAACAATAATCAAGTTATGAAGAAACATTTTTCGGCAACGAAAATTTTGATCTTGAAGCTTAAACTTCTTATTTTCAAGACACTTAGTCGCTTTTCGTTGGACTAAGACTTGACCATCTTGGAAACAAGTTGAAGGTTGATGTTCAGAAGTTTCTGAAGCTCTGCTTCCATGTCCCTCATTGGCGACGTAATATGCATTTGCGAGATTCCATCGAAACAGGTATCCATGCTGGTCACGGTGGAACTTAGCTTGAATGAAGCCTCCTTCGGGTTGTGCTTGTCGAGGGTTTGGAGCGCAAGGTCGTTGTCGTCGAAAATGCTTTGGTAGTTCACCAGGCATGTGGACATGGCCCCTTTGAGGTTATCCGACGCTCCCGATTCATTCATGAACTTGGTGGCTGTGTCGATCGCTTGCCTCGTCATTTCGGTCGACACTCGAATCGTAGTCATCAAGACGGTGAGAGGCTCGATCTTGACACTGTCGTTTAGGAACAAGGAGACGTATTTCTCGCATTCGATGGGCAGCTGGGCGGTCTTGCAGATTTTCTCCAGCTCAGGGGAACTGCTGTTGCCGGAGGGCTTTGAAGGAAACGAGAATGTCGCAGACGGACCCTCTGCCGGGGGAAGTGGCGATTTGTCGAAACTGGCGTACGGTGACTCGGGTGATGAATCATCGGCGTCTGGAGCCTCGGGCGTCGACGAACTGGCGTTCGAAGCTACTGGCGTAGATGAACTCCCTTCTGGCGACTCGGGTGTCGATGAGCCTGCATTCGGTGCTTCTAGCCTGATAGAAAAAGAGCTATACAATAGGTAGAAGATGGAGATGAGGAGGATGAAAGGCTTGATCTCCATCTTCTCTTGGCAGTTAGCAACTTCAATGTTTTTGAGACTCGAGAGAGACAAATTGTTTGGTGTTTTATGTGCCTTTTTAAGGTGTGGGATCTACATGCAAATACCACTCTCTATGTGGTTTTGTGCCAAACAAACGCAAACCTAAATCTTAGCCAAACCACTTCTTTTTTTTCTATTTCTAGAAAGAAGAGACGACTAGGAATAAATTACGGAATATTCGAGATCGTATTTTAATAGTGAATGTTTAAACTAATCATATTTAGTATTACATATTTTGAAATTTACTTAAGATTGATATCAATATATATAGTTTGGCACTAAAATAGTGTTGGTATAGCATAATGAGGTTCTAAATATTTTAAGTAATATCAAAATTTTAAATTTTAACACAGTGAATAAAAAAATTAAATTTAAAAATTGACCCCATAATAAATTTTTACAAAATTTAATATAAATTAATCGATTAATAAATTAAATATTTATAATTATATCGAAATAGTATATATCTAGTTTGACAGGTAAATATTTCCCTTAGTGGGGATTAATTAATTGTACCACTAATTTAATCTTACCACAGGCTCCAACATCACCTCCACCACTACCTTCAACGTCCACGGCCATCGACAATAACTTCATCACATCTTCTTGCACCGCCACCAACTCCAGCACATCCGCTATTGTCATCACCAACTTCAGCACCTATACCACCTCCAACACGTCCTCCTCCACTACCTCCACCACCCCAACGCCACCTCTGGCACCTCCACCAGCTCCACCACTACCAAATCCAAACACTAAGCAACCTAAAACAAAACTACAGCAAGGCCATCATAACAAAAACTGCATAAACTCGCTCCAGACCAACACATAACTTCGCACCAGCATGAAAAAAAAAACAATCACTGCCACGCCTTGAACAGATTTGGCCTACGAATCCGAACTTTAGCTAATGCATCTGCCAAGCCATTACAATGTCTCTGTGCAAAGGCGAAATGAACTTGGCCAAGTTTATCTACAAACCATCGATTGTTGGATATATCCCATGGGGAGATAAATCCCTTGGGAAAGGTATTTCAAGATTCTTCCTTACCTTCTCTTGTTGAATGTGATTAAATAACTATCTTGCACGTGCGTCTCATTGTTACAGTCTGTCTGTTTGAGTCGTGGTCTTGGTCGTAAAAATGTGTCTTGACATGCTTGCGTGTTTTACCTTTTTGGGGAAATTCGGAATAATTTTTTAGAATTATTTTCTAAAAATTAAAATGAGAATTCTTGAACCAAATTTATAGGTGTTTTATTAAAATTGGAACGTTTTAATTGTAAATTAGTCTATAATTTATTTGTTAATTAGAACAAAATCATAATTAATCTGCTGATTAATTCTTGATTTTTATTAGCTAATTTACGAGGCTTAATTTCAGCAGTTTATCAGCCGTTAAATTTGAAAATCGGTGTTTAAGACCGATTTAATTTGTCTTTTTAACTCCTGTGTAAAGCCTATAAATAGGGAGGGTTTTCAAAATTCTAATGTATCTTAAGTTCCCTATTTTCAAAGTTCCTTTTTATTCTTTCTATGATAAGAGCAATTTCACCTTTGTCCACTCCAATTTTCGGGTGTACGATTATTCGAAGCTTTCGTGTTAACCTCGGAAGACTACCACCTACAACAACGATTACACACATCGAGGCGAAATCATTTTTAAGACAGTGGTTTATACCACGACACAATTTCTTTATCAACTTTTATTTTTGTTTATCATTATCCAGTCACTGCTAACGGTTTAATCTTACAGTAATCTTACTAACATCAATTTCCCTAAAGAGTATCAAAAGAGACCAAGGACGTCTTAACTTATCTATTGCCCATATAACTGTATTAAGAGAGTCGGATTCAACAATAAGGTCCTCTCTCGATTGGCAAGTAAGACAATATCAATTGAATTAAACTCAACCGGCAACCTAACTTTCTTTTAAAATATAAATTATGGCATTCATTAAACATGCACGTGTCTAGCATCCTATTTGACGAGTAAAATTTTATCAAAAACGGTTTAATGGAGATAAACATTCATAGCAGGGCGGACGCAGGATTTTAGGTCAAAGAGCGAATTTATAAAAAATTAAGTGGCAAAAATAAATTTTTAATAAAAAAATATATAATTTTTAAAAAAAAAATTAATTTGTATAGAAATTTTAAATTTCAAGAGGATGGGTCCATCCCTGATTGATAGTTTATTACTAACTCAAGGAAACCACCTTTTTGTGCAGCTGTTGAACCAAGTAGTATGGAGTACGTGATAAGACATGCATGGCTGATATATATGGTTGAAATCTTGGTCTTTATAATCCATAAGATCACAGCTTTGCGCTGGGTCCAAGAAAATTTTAACTTGGGTCAATCTGACTAAATTCAAATTAATCAAGTAGTAGTACTTTTTTAAGTTAATTATAAAATATTAAAAAATATATTTGGGTAAAGTACATCAATGGTCACTGAATTTTTAGGGAGAGTTTATTTTAGTTACCAAACTCTTAAAACTTTTATTAGAGTTATCTAACTTTTAGTCCGCTTTTATTTCCGTTCGTCGAGTTAACTTCTGTTAAAAATACTGATATGACACGTTATCTTTCTTTCTTCTCTTGTTTTCTTCTTCTTTCCTTGCTCTGTTTTTCTTAAAGTAATGAAAGTTTACTGATAAACTCAAGTCTCTGGTACATACAAAACTTTTCTGAAGCACTGGTATATGAAAGAAAAATTAGAAGCAAAAGAAAAAATGAACAAGGTTGTAAGAGCATAAAAAATCATGTGGACTACTGGGTCATCATGCAAACAAACAAATGGGAGCTCTAAAATGCACATAAAACTAAATACAAAAAAAAAAAGAAGAGATATCAACCGTTGGAGGTTCACGATTAGCATTTCAGTTCCCTTTGTTCAAACGTAACAAGTACAAGAATTGGGGGTTGAGGAGTACAAATCTAACCTAATAGATACTGTAGTCTTCGGACATTTATGACAGATATGGCATATCCTTTTGAAACTTTTAGCTCCTTTTATGTTAAACTAAAAATGCAAGGCCTTCTCTCAGTGCTTCGGGAGAGTTTTTGATGTAGACATGAGTTTATAAGTAAACTTCTATTACATGAGGAAAAACACAGCAAAGAAAGAAGAAAAAAATGAAGAAAGAAAGAAAAAAAGATAACATGCGACGTGAGCATTTATAAAAATGAAAGCGTACTAAAATTTGGATGACCTCAATAAAAAATTTAAAAGTTCGATAATCTTTACATTCATATTCAAAAAAATATATGTTATTTTTTTATATTTTAGAATCCTGTAAAAATATAATATATGCATTATGTCGTACAATTTCAGTGCTAAACCACTTTTTTTTTCCTATTTTTAAGTAGGAAAAGACGAATCAGAATAAATTACGGATATTGAAATTTAAAATTGCATTTTAATAACGATGGTTTAAATTAACCGTTTTTGAAGGTTGTAAAAGAGTGGGATCCTAGAAATAAGGAAGAGATTAAGTATTTTGAAATTTAATTATATATTTTAATACATAAGCTGTGAAAAAAAATTACACAATTATTTATATTTAGGCTACAAAATTTAAAACACATATTCTTAATCTACCGCCCTAAAATCTAAATCCTAAACTCTAAATTCTAACCATAAACCTTAAATTCTATACTCTACAACCTAAACCCTAAACCACAACTTAAAACTCCAAACCTTAAAATTAAAAGGCTTGTGTATCAAAGTATTTTTATATATAGAGAGAAAAACTTTAATATACAGGTTATGTAAACTAAAGTTTACACAAGCCATTTAGTTTTAGGGGTTAAGGGTTTAGTTTAGGGTTAAGAGTTTAGGGGTTTGGGTTATAGTATTTAGAATTTAAGGTTATTATTTAGAATTTTGGGTTTAGGATTTAGAGTTTGTGATTTAATTTTTTTAGGGTTTAGGTTTAGTAATTTAGGATTTGAGTTTATAGTATAAATATTCAAGCTTGTGTAAAATAAAATTTACACAGCCTGTGTATCGAAATTAAACTATATATATATGGGTTATATTTTGATACAAAAACTGTGTAAAAAAATTTACACAACCCTTCTATAACTAAGACCTAAACCTTAAACCCTAAGCCCTAAACTCTAAGTTTTAACCATAAACCTTAAATTATACACCCTACACACTAAACCCCTAAACCCTAACTTTAAACCCTATATATATGTGTATTTGAATGTTCTGGGGTGATTATATTGTAATATCTATTCTTTACTTTTAACGCTTCACACCTTTATATGCTCCGTCAATGATTTTATATCGCGTGTAATATCAATAAAACAGTAAAAAATCATTAATAGGGTAACAAAATTTGTTCTACATAGATCGTGCAGACAAGTCACTCGAACTCGGGTTTCCCTGGGATAACAACACTTCCTTTTCAAATATATTGATATCATATATGGATTATCATCATATACATTGATTGTGAAAAAAAACTATTTCACAAATAGAGTTGTTTTAGGGTTTAGGGACTTAGTTTAAAGGTTAAAGGATTAATTTATAGGGTTTAAAATTTAAAGTTTATAGTCACAATTTAAAGTTGGGAGTTAGAGTTTAGAATTTGAGATTTAAAATTTTAAGTTTAGAGATTTATTTTACACTAATAGTATATTAAATAATAACCCTATCGTATATTTAGTTTGGCATGTTACATTTCTCTTAGTTGGGGTTTGATTAATCGTGCCACTAATTTTATAAAAAAAAAATATTGTTTTAAATTTATTAATAATAAATTATTCAAATATAGGTGAAAAGTAATATACATTTTTGGTGACCAACTGAGAGAGAGAGATCAAAGAAGAAAATAAGCATAAATGAAAAAAAGAGTTTAGTTTAATATAAAGTTATGAACCCTTGAATGCAAATCCAATGAAAAGAAGCTACAATTGTGCATATGTACAAAATTTCATCTGCCACTGCATAGGGGAAAATTTAACAGTGGTACAACAAATTGGGACAAGAAGAACCCATTCCCCATCTATAGAAATTACAAAAATCTACAACATTTCCGATTCGGATTAGGTTCGGTTCTCACGAGCTTCCGGTTGAAGGCTGCCGTTTCACTTTCTCTCCACTGAAAGTGTTCATCGTCCTTCATGGAGATCTTCAGAGGGAACTGCCGTCCTTGAGATGTTGTCATTGTCAAAAGCACTTAGGCCGGAGAAAGGACCGGAGGAGAACATTGATGATGTCTCATCAGACTCGAAAGTAGTAGAGGACTGCCTCTGGTTGGGCCGGGTGTTGAAATGGTTAACAGGGAATCCTGATATTCAGTAACACGCTGCACCATTTTTAAAGACTGTACTACTTCCCCCATTGTCGGCCTTTGGCTAGCCTCCGGAGCAACACAAGCAGCTGCAATTGTGCAAACTCGTATGAAATCCTCCTTGGGTACTTCCCTCCGAGCCTTGGATCAGCTAGCTCCTCCAACCGATCCTTGTCTCTCAGGATTGGTCTTGCCTGAAAGTGGAACAACCAACTTGTGGTAAAAGTTATCTAGCAACTTGAGTGATTCATAACAGTCAGGCTTATTACTCACCCATGTGACCAGGTTCTCCTGTCCTGATGGTTGCGACATATCTACAGGCGTCCTTCCAGTAAGTAACTCGAGCAGTACGACTCCATAGCTGTAAACATCACTTTTTACCAGTAGATGTCCGGTCATAGCATACTCAGGAGCAACATACCTATAAATCAAATCCAATTCTACCTTAGTGTCAATTGAAACAAGAGAGCAAGATTTACAAGAGTGGTGCATGAAACTAACCCAAATGTTCCCATTACACGAGTAGACAGGTAATTTGTTTTGCCTTCGGGTGCTTGTTTGGCAAGGCCAAAATCAGCAACTTTAGCGTGAAAGTTGTTCTCGAGTAATATATTGGATGCTTTGAAATCTCTGTGGATAACACATGGCTGTGAGTCCTCATGCAGGTATGCTAGTCCTCTTGCAGCATCCAGTGCAATCTTCATTCTGGTGTCCCAGTCCAGAGGACAATTTACTCCCAAGGGGCCTGAGGCAAAACGGGATCGAAGTCAGTACCACATATTACAAGCCACTCGAGAAAAGAGGATAACATCATTGAATGAGCTGCCAAGTGGTTCAAGTTTAGAGAGGCAAATTACCGTGGAGCCAGGCTTCTAAGCTTCCGTTTGGAACAAGCTCATAACAAAGCAAGTTTTGTGAAGAGTCACGACTGCTATAGTAACCTACAAGTTTCACAAGATTACGATGATGCAATCTGCTAAGCATCTCAACTTCAACTAAAAACTCTTTATCTCCTTGAGTCCCTCCACTGGTAAGCCTTTTAATCGCTACAGCTGTCCCGTCACTTAAAACACCCTTGAAAACTCTGCCAAATCCACCCTCCCCTAGTATGCTTGCAGGTGCAAAGTTGTTTGTTGCTTCTTTAAGTTCTTCATATTGTAGAAACCGTGTACTGCTTGGGTGGGGAAGAGACCCTGCTTGTGCAACCACATCTGCTGTCCTTGGTTTTACTGCAAGAACAAGAAAAAAACTAAGCACTCTTAAGACTGCTTTAAAACCAGTAATGCAAAATCAATCTGCATTCTTGCTTACAAGGTTTAACTAGAAGTGCAAAATCACACAACTTAAGCTTTAGTTTTTTTGGTTCAGCTTATGTTATAGGGTTCTGAATCCCTTTTTGCCTAAATAGTGAGATTCAGATACACAATTTACTTTCAGTCATCCTACATGAGAAAGATAGAGAAAAACAAGTTCTCTTATTCTGCAATTCATCCACAACATATGTGAAGAATGTGCTAAAATTTCCAGTTTTGATAAAATTTTATCAAAATACCTCATAGCTAGCAAAAAAAAAAAAGTCATTGTGCTTAACATACCAGGTTCTTGAGGAGATGCTTTTGCCTTTCCCCCACGGAAAGCACAGGAACAAATTATAAGCACGGATATTATAGCAAAAACCAGTAATCCAGCAGAAATACCAAAGATGAGAGTCAAATCTGAATGTTTCCCCTTGTTTGAAGGGCTTGGTGATGTAGAATTGGAGGATTTATGTGCTGGTGCAGCTACAGGTTCAGAAACCACAACAGGAGCTGTAAACAAGATGCTCAGCTTTGTCAGGACAAATAAAAGAAGATAACATCATCCCTCCTATACATATGTATATATAAGAATAATAAAAATAAAATAAAACTAAGAATTTTTCAAGAAGCCATTGTGTATAAAAACTACTTCCAATCAAGAAAAACATAGCTTTTCAAAGCCACTAGATACGAGAAGAGTTGAGGTCATATCATAATTTACCTGGGGAAGGCGCTGGAGCCTCAAACCATGTAAAATTAAGGACTTTGAAATCTCCAACTACATTCGGGTCAAAATGAACCTCATGCATCACAAGTGAAGAGTTAATTTTAGATGCATCATTGGAGGAGAAACTGATCCCTGTATGTGGAGTAATATCCATGGAGATATTTAATCTTGATAAACTGATGGAATAAAAATTTGTAATGTCAATTTGAGTAGGCAGCAATTGAAGCTGAGAAGCTAGTTCGGCTAGAAAAACATGCCAATTTGGGTTTTGTGAGACATTTAAAAGGAGAAGGTCAAGCTTTATGGGATACACGCAATGGCAACTATGACTCCCTCGTTTCAAAATTGAATTTGGTTTGCAACAATCTGGCCAATTGAGAAAATACCCATGTAAGCATCTTATACACAGCATATATATGAGTTAGCAAATTAAGACGTTCTTTCTTTATCATCTTGCATAGAAGTACTATAAATGAAGTTGACTTCTTATATGTAATGAAAACATAAAGAAGGAAATAGAAATATGTTACCAGACACTTCAGGAGACAATGGTGGTTGAGCCAAGCCAGTAGGAATTTCACCAGGACTGATCTGTGTAGGGGCAATATTTGGCAAGTCTGCACCAGGAGGCACTGAGGCACTCTTCTTCATCAATGGTTTTGACAGGAGCGAGCTGGTAGGAGGGTGACGGGAAGTTATAAGTGGGCCATTAAGAGGAGGTTGGGCTGGTGCTATAAGTCTTGGTGCACTATGTGGCGAAAAATATCTTCGGTGTGATCTATGAATCAATGGCAGATTGGAAGGCAGGGGAAGACCAGAAACAGCTGGTGCACCCTTGTGTGCTCTAGTGGGTGATTGTGCAGGCGCTTGAAGAAGATTATCCGAAAAATCAGCACCGGTGACCAAAATAGCACAACTCACGACAACTACAACTTTCACCAAAAATGAGCAGATATTTCCCAATGCTCCTGTTAAGTTATTACATTAAGAATAAAATTCAATCACAAAAGGAGAAAAGGATAATAACAAATAATAAAGAAATCAATGTCTAAAATACAATCGGGCCAAACCGTACAAGATTGTAAATCGAATACAGTCAAATGCAAGCATACCTCTTTCACTGCAAAAATAATCAACTTCTTTCTTTCATAAACCTATGCAGCTAATATCTTCTACTACTAGTTTTTGTGAAAAGAGTCAACATGATTCTTTCTCCATATTTATCCAAAAGGACCAAAACACAGTGATATAGCATGGAAAAAATAGTAGGCAATTATTAGCCAAAAAAACAGTAGGAAATTCAGTGATTCACAGTCTCTTATCAATTTCAGTTTTCTTTTAAGGAGAAAAGAAAAGAAAAAAAAAAGGAAGAAGTTCTCAAAATTATCATTTAAGTACAAAGTTTCGAGCTAAACCTAAATAAGTGCTTTCTATGAGTCAATTGAAACCTTTCCTTTTATATCTCTGGTCCCAAATTGTGCAACAAAAAACTGTTTTTTTAAAAAAAATCGAAATTTATATCTGAACAGAGCTTGATTCAAATCTTCAGCTAAGAAAATGAAAAATGAGGATTTAGCCTTGTTCTAAGTTCTCAATTTTTGTCCAAGCAACCAAATTTGGAAATCAAGTATAGTTAAATTTCTACACAGTAGCGACAAGCAAAATCAAATAAATCTGAAAAGCTAAAGCAAATCAATTACCACTGGGATTTGAAAGAACGATAGCTGACATCGCCGACGCCGTTGATTGTAAGCGGAGACAAAGTCAGATCTGGAGAGATTTCCCAACAAACCAACGACGAGATCACAGTTTCAAATGAGCATAAAGCCTCAAAACACATAAAAAAGGGGAAGACTACGATAACAAACTTATTTACGAATTGAGACAGCCAACTGAGGACCCAACGGTGGAGATAACATCACGAGAACCAAAACTCGCACGCAATGACTCGGAGTCAAAAAAATTGCCATTACTGAGTTCCCGAGTCAAAGAACTTCAGCTTGAAAAACAAACAAACTCGAGTTCCCAAACATTGAAAGAATAAATTGAAACAGAGAAGAAAGGAAGTTGATGGTTAAATTTGTTGGTGGAACTGGAAAATGCCGTTGGCTTGGCTTTTCTTTTCTCTTAGTGAATCAGTAGCAGAAAAGCTCTTGGTTTTGGGGTTTGGTCGTTTTTTTTTATAATATTTTACCCATTCTTTTTTGTTTTTATTCACTTACTTTTTTATTTATTTATTTCTTTTTATTCTTTTTATCTTTGCCTTTTTCAGGTTTTTTTTTTTTTCTTTAAGATTTCTGAATTTAAGGTTCTGTATTTAGAATTTAGTAAATAGGGTTTTTGGTTAACAAAATTTTTAACATTAGGATTAAAAATGTCGCATTTTGTTTTTATAATATAAATATCAATGATTTGTAAAAATAAAAATAATTTAACCTATTATTTAAAGTTTTAGATTTAAAATTTAAACTTTTTATCTTTGCCTCTGAAATTTGAATCTACAGTTCCTTTATTTTAACAACTAATATCTTTAACGATAAAAAAAATATAAAGTTGATTGGTCTTTCATAAATTTTAATAGAATTTAGATTATTTGAGTCATTAATTTATTTTTTTATCAATTTCAAATAACTCCTAAACATAAATATTTATTTAGCTTTTTAAATTTTAAATCCTAACGTGCATAAAACTGTCAAAATCCTAGCCGTTGGATTGATGCTGACAGTTACTCCTGCTGTTCATCATCATGCATAATCAAAGGAAAATGAAAGAACAAGACGAGAGCGACTGAGCATCACCACAATTTGCTTTTACATTTTGGCTAATTTGCACAAATTTGTGAGTCTGTCTATTCTTTTTGAAAATTGTTAATTAATTAAAAATAAGAAATAATTCAAACAAATTATTATTTTTTGAAAAAAAATTGTATGGCAAAAAAAACTAAAAACTTTGATTAAATTAAATATTTAATTGATAGCTAATTCTAGATAAATTATTTCAAAAAAACTTTTTCTTATTTGAAGATTATTAAAATGAATGTTGATCCATTTTGTCCATTAAGTAGAAAAGTTTAATAAGAAACTAGAATAATAATAATTTTTTAATAATATTTTTGATAATAATTTATTTTAATAACAACGATAATTAAGGGATAAACGTGTGGCGTGAATCATGACCACGAGTCTTTCAAAGGGTAGGGCTGTTCAGAATTTAATTGCATCACCAATACAAATACAAAAACAAGACGATATACAATGATCTTTAACAATCTTACGGTTTATATTTAACATTTATATATTTTATCAATAAAAAAAAAACTTGTTGACTTTTCAAAGATATTTTAGATCATGATCGATGATAACAGGTTGAATAAAACTTTGAAAGATAGTACCATGTTAAAATATTCTAGAGAATGATAAATTATAACATTTGAATAAAACTTTCAAGGTTTACCATGTAAAATATTCTAGATCATGTCGATGATAACACATGAATAAAACTTTCGAAGATAGTACCATGTAAAATATTCTATGTTTAGTGTTAAAAAATTTATTTTACAAGTAGGATTGTATAGTTGTCGTATATTCTTTTAAGTATATTAAAAGATATTTGATAGATTTTGATTTAATAATAAATTAGTCCATGTAAAAATAAATATTCAAATCTAAAAAAGGTTAAATTTATTAATTAAAATTTAATCAATGACATTATGCTTTTGAAAAAATAAGAAAAGTTTGTATTCTCAAATTTTTTAATAAATAACAATTTGAGTTCTTATAAGTTTAAGTATTAGACAAATTAAGTCTTGCCCCCATGAATTTTGAGTTTAAATATTTAATATGCTCTTCCATTTTTAAAATTTAACATTTTGACCCACCAACCATATCTACGTACCTAACATGTAGTAATTTAGAATATTTTTTTTACCATTAATACATAAAACAATAATCTTGAATATACTTTAAATTACAAATGCATCAATGATATTTTAAATTAAATGAATACATATAATATATTGCATGCATTCTGTATATTTTTTTACGGAATAACGCGTATAATGTAGAGAGCATGGCATGCACACGACAAGATGAAATATGAAATGTCAAAAGACAAGAGAAAAGACCCACCAACCAGATCTACGTACCCAACATTAATAATAGATTCATTTCATTTCTTTTTTTAAGGTTTCATTTTTTTTTTTCCAAACAACATCAATATTTGAATACATTATTTTTATAATGGCCTGCTAATGTAACTAAAACCTCGTATCTCAGTTGTTTGCTTTGTATTTACATTGAAACAAAAGAGTGTATATATATCATAATTATGGAACATGGAATGATTTTTGGTCCACTAACAACAAGCATCATGCCGTGGAAAATCATTGGATTTTTTTTCTATTTCCCTCGTCTAATCATATTATATGATCACCTAACTCTGGGTCGTTTATACCTAACAATACTTGATTATCATCTCACTTTTTATTTGATAGATAGTTATTGATATTCTTATAATCTTTTGCTTTTGTCTTGGTTTGTTTTGATATTTCAGTTGCTCATATACAGTTATTTATCAAAATATTATTGAAATGTTAATTTTGTTTGATTAAATAAAATCAATCCATTTAATAAAAAAAATGGGTTTAGAATTTCAAGGTTAATATTTTAATTTTTTTCATTTATAAATGTTCGATTGAGTTATCAGAAATCCTATTATTTAAAGATAAAGTGAAATGGAAATATTATCATAAATCAAGGACAATGTAAAAGAATAGTGTTTATAAAGGGTTTGCAAGGGAGAGATGGGGGTGAAAGCACGTTAACCGCTCCTCAAGGGATCCTTGTTTGTGCTTTTTATTGTTCACATTTTCCAACTTTTTGCATGTGCTTATGTTCTTCAATCACAAGACACAGAGGTGATACATGAGAGATTTGAGTGGCTACATTCCCTATTCACTAAATATGCCTTATATCACGGCAGCATTATCATTATATTTGAGTATAAAATAATATCTATGTTTGATTTTAAATATAAATAAATTTACGTGTATTTATAATTAAATTGTTCGAATTGAATCTTATAGATGAAATATATTATTTTACCGTTGAAATTATTGTACACTATAGTACATCAAATTGTTTTCTTCCTCCTTTGTTTTCTTCTAAGGTCTTCTTTTAAATTCATAGCCAAAAAAAGCTTTATGTGACCATCATCATTCACTGTTCTTCACTTAAATAAAATACATTGTTTATTGCTATCACAAATCACTATATCTCTCGTTGTATATTAACATTGATACAATGAGAGTGGACAGATTTTTGACCAAAAGAATCAGTTGAGATATTTGAACTTAAACTTCTTAGATAACATTTATTATCTCGTGTTTTTTTAACAGTCATTCATTTGATCCCGCTTATTTATGTTGTCGTTTCTATCATCTATTGTTCAAATGATGTTTTCTCTGGAGTGAAAACGGCCGTTGGAAATTTGTAAACAAACGTTGACAGAAGCTAAATTTTTCAGCTGTCAGCAAACAAGCGTTTAGGCGCTAAATGGTGGTGGGTAATTATATGTTTAGGCCAAATTAATTTCTGTTTGGCATTAAAATCACAACGGTAATGAATTTGAGTTGCAAAATACAATAAAAAAATAAAGCTTTAAAATAAGAAAGTTTGAATATGTAAAAAAAATTATTAAAAATCTAATAAAATCGGAGATAAATGCCAATTATTCATAGCCTGGACATTAGTACGGTGACAAAAGCACTTTCAAAAATAGCTTTTGTTTAAATTGAATCCAAAAAAAAAAAAAATCTTGCGTGAGAGAATCATGATATTATTCAAATAAAAAATGACATGACATTGTAATATTAAATAATTTATATATTCTATCATTTTGTTACGAGAGAAACACAGATTTTAAATTATTTTTAAATAAATTAATACTATTTTTAGCAGTTAGCGGATAGTGGATTACATTAGCTGATAGTGGATTACATTAGCTGATAGCAGATTGTATTAACTGATTATACAAAAGTGTTTGGTCTGGATAATAATTTAGGTAAAACTAAAATTTTTACCAAATAAAAAATTATATTATAACTTAAATTTTTACTAACTGGATAAAAATTTATTTTAAATTTTATCTTAATTAAGAATTTATGTTAGAGGTCACCTTATTTTAGACGCAACTTTAAGGTGCCTCACGGTATAACCTCTCATTTTCAGAAATCTCAAGCATCTTCTGAATTCCTATGTTGAACATGTTACTTTGGGTCTAGTCAGATTGACCCAAGTTAAAGTTTTCTTGGACCAAGCCCAAAGCTGTGATCTTGTGGATTATAAAGATCAGGATTTCAACTATATATAAGCTATGCATGTCTTATCACGTACTCCATAATCTTTGGTTCAACAGCTGCACAAAGGATGGTTTCCAACTTAAGTTTGTGAGTAAAAATTATGATAATTGATAACAGTGGCCAGCATTAAAGAAAATTTGAAGCTGATATGAATGTTTCTCCACTAAACCCTTTTTGATAAAAAAAAAATACTCATTAAATGGGATGCTAGACACATGCATGTTTAATGACTACTAAATTTAAATGACTACTAAATTTATATTTAAAAATAAAGTTTAGTTGAATCTAATGAGTGTAACCAATAAAAAAGAAAATAATATTCATCCTAATTTAAAATAAAATTACTACAAAGTATGTGCGTTATCAAAGTAACTTTGTATTTGCCTGTGCTCTTTTTTGGAAATATGAAAACTGGGAACCTCTCCTACCACTGACAAATGTGTGACCGATAAATATTGGGCACCTATAGACTAGATTGTTCTAAGTTTTCACCAACCCAAATAAGGCAAACTAAGTGGGGTTTGATGTTACAACCGCTTATACGCGTCGAGAGTTTCCTAATACCTACTTTCACTACCGTTTATGGGACACACCTCTGCAGGTCTGTAATACAATTAGCATCGGCACGTATTTTCCACTTGAGCTCTCCTTTTCACAGCTTAAGTTGGTATTGCCATTGGAGTTTCAATTCCCTTCAAATTCTTTTCAACTCAAGCTGAGCTGCCACGTTATGAGATGGGAATAGCGTTGGCTTTCGAGTTTCAACTCTATCATTTTCATACTTTTGACTTTCGTTTCCATCTCATTATTGTTAGAGATTAAAGGTCCACTGATCCTTTACTATAAATAGCCTATTCTATGTGCCATGGAACTACAACTTTACGAGCATCGTGTATACCATAGAACTTGAAGCATCGTTTCTCGTGATTTCAAAAGTTTTCTTTCAAAGAAACTATGGGCAAGTATTTAGGAAACGTTGAAATGCATGCCGTGGTGGTGTTTTTGGCGGTGATATTAATAGGAATGACTGATGGGCGACGAATAGAGAATGTGTATTGTTACTCTATTCAAAAGAATGGTCGCCATGTTGATCATTGCTTTGGAAAGGGTGGTGGTGGTGGTGGTGTAGGCGGTGGTATTGGAGCTGGTGGTGGTGCAGGAGGAGGTGGTGGTGGAAGTGCAGGAGGCGGTGTTGGTGGCGGAGCAGGAGGAGGTGTTGGTGCTGGTGGTGGTGTAGGTGCTGGAGGTGGAGGAGGACGTGGTGGAGGTGGTGGCGGTAGCGGTGGTGGTGTAGGAGGTTGTGCTGGTGGTGGTGTAGGTGCTGGAGGTGGAGGTGGAGGTGGAGGTGGTGGTGGTGGAGGAGGAGGTGCGGGAGGTGGTGTTGGTGGAAGAGGACGTGGTGGCGGCAGCGGTGGTGGTGTAGGAGGTGGTGTTGGTGGTGGTGCAGGAGGTGGTGTTGGCGGTGGTGGTGGTGGTGCAGGAGGTGGTGGTGGTGGTAGTGTAGGAGGAGGTGTTGGCGTTGGTGTAGGAGGTGGTGTTGGAGCCGGTGGAGGTGCAGGAGGCGGTGGAGGTGGTGCTGGTGGCGGTGGTGGTGTTGGTGGTGGTGCGGGGGAGGAGGTGTTGGCGTTGGTGCCGGTGGTGGTGTTGGAGCTGGTGGAGGTGTAGGAGGTGGTGTTGGAGCTGGTGGAGAAGGACGTGGTGGAGGTGGTGCTGGTGGTGGTGGCGGCGGTGGTGTAGGAGGTGGTATTGGTGGCGGTGCAGGAGGTGGTGTTGGAGCTGGTGCTGGTGGTGGTGTTGGAGTTGGTGGAGGTGCAGGAGGTGGTGTTAGAGCTGGTGAAGGAGGACGTGGTGGTGGTGTTGGAGTCGGTGGAGGTGCAGGAGGTGGTGTTGGCGTTGGTGCTGGTGGTGCTGTCGGAGCCGGTGGAGGTGCAGAAGGTGGTGTTGGAGCTGGTAGGGGAGGACGTGGTGGAGGTGGTGGTGGTGGCGGCGGCGGTGGTGTTGGTGGAGGTGCTGGAGGAGGCGGAGGTGTTGGCGTTGGTGCTGGTGGTGGTGTTGGAGCCGGTGGAGGTGCAGGAGCTAGTGGAGGAGGACGTGGTGGAGGTGGTGGCGGTGTAGGAGGAGGTGTTGGTGGTGGTGCTGGAGCTGGAGCTGGTGGAGGAGGACGTGGTAGAGGTGGTGGCGGTGGTGTAGGAGGAGGTGTTGGTGGTGGTGTTGGAGCTGGAGCTGGTGGAGGAGGACGTATTGGAGGTGGTGATGGTGATGGTGTAGGAGGTGGTGCAGGGGGAGGTGTTGGAGTTGGTGGTGGTGTTGGTGGCGGTGTAGGTGTCGGTGGTGGAGGTGGTGTTGGTGGGGGTGGAGGTGTAGGAGGTGGTGTCGGGGCTGGTGGAGGTGCAGGAGCTAGTGTTGGTGTTGGCGCAGGAGGAAATGCTAGAGGTAGTGCAAATGTTGGTGGAAGAAAAGGCATGAAAAGAGGAACCAGTGAAGGAGCAAAAGGTGGAATTCACGGTGGATCCAAATTCTAAAGCGAGGAGATCAAAATCAATAATGGCTACATTTGCATCACTTGTAAGCCGTCAATTATCGTGATTCTAATAGAATAGTAATACTAATAATGGAATAAAGGATCATCAGATGAGATGCTTCCACAAAATTATTCTCTCTACCTTATGATGTACAGACTGTTTTATTGTTCTCTCAGTTTAAAATATAGTTGAAGTTTGAAATAAATAATTAAATTCCAATGATTTCCCATAATTGATACCACTTTCGATGTAGCAACGTACAAACAATGGCGGCCATGCACGTCCCATAATGTATCTTACAATCCAAAGAAACCACTGTTACAGAATGCCTATTTGTACCCATATATTCTAGCTGCTAGTGCTGGCTTCCACGTTCTTCGCATTGGCTAGGTTCATGGGAACAAAATTGTTTTGTATTCATTTCTATAACCAACACTAAAATATTAAATTTTATGTTCTAACTTTAAATTTTAAATTATAAATCTTAAAAAATGTGAGAAAAAGTTTGATACACAGTTTGTGTAAATTAAAGTTTACACTTGGTTTTTAAATTTAGGGGTTATAGGTTTAGTTTAAGGTTTAAAATTTAGGGGTTTAAGTTGTAGGTTTAGAATTTAAGATTTAGGATTAGAGTTTAAAGTTTAGAGGCTAGAGTCTAGAGTTTAGAATTTATAGTGTTAGAGTTAGAATTTTAGATTTTATAAAAGAATTGTGTGAAAATATTTTACACGAACTGTATATCAAAATAAAACCTAAAAAATATACCATATCACCCTTAACCCTAAACCTAATTTTTTAGTGTATAGACGTAAACAGACCATCATTTATAAACTATTTCCTTTTGGGCCTAATTTCTAAATATGAAATCGAGACAATTTGGTTAAATCATGGTTTTTGTCCTTTCGTTATACTAAATTTGGTATTTAGGTTTTATACTTTAATAGAGTATAACTTTGATTTGTCTATTTTTATAATGTCATCAGTTAGTAGGGATGGCAAAAGGATAGGACGGGTGTAGATATTCTCTCTCCCATATCCATACCAATACCTATTTAAAATTTTTATATTCACTACTTATCCACCACTCACGGCGGGTACAATTTTCAAATCCACACCCGCCCATGCGAGTACATTCTCTAATTCATCCCACACCCACTACCTAACTGGATATCCATTACCCACCTCGTACCCACTTGTACTTGTTCATATCCGCCTATACCTGGTCATACTCGTCTGACGAACATCCACTAATATCGAATTATGTAAAAATAAATCCTAGAATTTTGTAAAGAATAGTGAAACTTCGCATACTTTATTGATTGTTTAAGTGCTTATATGTAATACATTTACATCAGTATAAATTTAATTACATCTAACTAACTAACTATAGCTAACTTAACTAAAAGCACATTTACAACGATATAAATTCTATTTAATTATAGCTAACGAACTAATTATGGACAAAAAAGTATATTTACACCGGTATAAATTTTACTTAACTTAACTAAAGCATATTTGGTTAAATTATAAGGCTAATCCTTTAAAATCTTAGAGTTTACATAATAGTCTGTGAACTTATTCCTAAATTCATATGGTCGGTAGTTAGTGGGCGGGCGGATGCGAGGCGAGTGGATGCGGGCGGATACGGTGCGGGTAAAGTCTCAAATCCATCACCTACCCATTACTCACGACGGGTATGACTTTTTACACCCACACCCACCCACTACCTGCCAAACTCATACCTATTCTCGCACCAACTGGAGCAGATACGGTGTAAAATTCGCGATATTATACCTGTCTGCCATCCCTATCAGTTAGTGATATAGATAAAATAATAAAATTTTGAAGAGATCAAGTGAAGCTAAAATAAAAATTAATTTAAAAGGAATTAAATTAAAAAATGTGATCTGAAATGTTCAAGTTTTTAAAAGGTGATGACGGTGTAAGAACCATGTTCAAGTTTTGTAGTATGTATAAATTATAAATGGTAGGTTAAATGGAGGCGTCGAAGTTGATGTCGGTGGTGTTGAGGCTGGTGGAGGTGGTGTTGAGGCTGGTGGTGGAGGTGGTGCTGGACTGCTGGAGTTGGAGGTAATGCAGGACAAGGTTGCCGAGCAAAAAAAAATTGCTGGAGAAGGTGGAGTTAGATTAAAAATGGCCAAAATACTTTCCTTATTTTGGACTAAAAAACATTAAACCCAATCCAAAAATTATTGGGCCGAAAAAATCCAAAAAAATATGGCCCATAATAGAAAAAAAAAAGAAGAGAATCAATAATACGAGGAAACAGATTAATAATTGATGTAAAATGTCATGAGATCCTTACTCTCATCTCAAAAAATATATTTAATAGGATGTGTAGTATCAGTTTTTATATATTTCAAGATTTTTTTAATATAAAATTATTTTTTGTCTCTTCTCAGGCCTGATAAAAAGCTAAAGCAGATTAAATGTATGAAGATTGGACTGAGTATTTTACGTCCTTGTAACTTGTTTAAGAAAATGGGACTATTAATCTCCTAAGTCTAATCTCAGCAATTAATCCACCGACATATGGATTTTGGACGGCCAAGATTTAATTATATCTAGGCCTGTAAACGAACACGAACGAGGGTATATTCATGTTCGTTTGTTTAATTTTAACCGACCAAATGAACGGATACGAACAACTAAGCGAACATAATTTCTTATTCATGTTCGTTCGTTAAAATAATAAACGAAGACAATCGAACGCAAGCGAACATTGAGTATTGTTTAATTTTTTTTTTTTAAATCTGAAGTCTCGTACATTAGTATTTGTTTATTTTTTATTTCATATTTTTAATATATATTTTTTATTTTTTAAATATAATAATTTTGTTATGAAAAATAATAAATATAAATTGGCATATGCGAATAAATTTAAACAAACGGATTATCGAACGTTCACGAACGTAAATGAATGAACAGACCCTTTGTTCGTATCCGTTCATTTAATTAAATGAACAAAAAATCTTATTCATGTTTATTCATTTAATAAATAAATAAACATAAACAAATTTTCTGTTGAAAGATTCACAAATAATTCGATGAACGTTTAATTCGTTTACCGCCTAATTTTATCCTTTGAAAGTGGAGGACTCAACTTAACAAGTGGGTCGTTTTAATTTAATTTCTTTAATAGTGACGCACAAAAGGGAACTTTTTTTCTCCATAAGTAAATAATGAAAATAATAATTACTGAGGGATTTAAATAAAATTATATTAAGGAAAGTAAAAGGCCTTAAATAGAGATTTGCTTCTCTAAGTATTATAAAACAATTTCATTTTATCAATTTTTTATATTATCTATTTTAATTCGGCTTGGTCCTCAATTTTTTCCATTTTAGTTTTTTACTTTCAATTTTATTTTGATAAAATGAAATTGTTTTAGATTTTTACATTTAGAGAAAATATTTCAGAGTGAAATTTTTATTTTTTAATAATGTATATAATTTAGGGCTTAGATGTTTAGTTTATGGTTTTGGATTTAGGTTTTATAGTTTTGAAATTAAAGTTTAAGGTTAGAATTTAAGTTTAGAGTTGAGTTTATGGTTATGGTTTTATGATTTTTGAAATTATAATTAGATATTTAGATTTTTATATTATATAGATTAAATAAGCATACTTTTTGTAAAAAAATACATTACCACTGCATCAAATATTAACTATTTATCGAGATCCACTAATTGGTCTAATGTGTAACGACCCGAATTTTCGAGTCAACAATGGGCGTTGACTCGGGTCTTGGACTGACACGTCGGGTCGAGATGTTGGGCCATAATGGGTATCCATGCGTTGTCGGGCTTGCTTGGTGGTTTTGGGCTTGGCTTATGATAGGCTTTGAGGAAGGGTAATATGGTAAAAGCCATATTGGAAGATAAATGCTATTAGAGCCTTAATTTTCGGCTGGAAAAGGGACAAGGGTGATATCACCTTGCCCCTATTTTCATGCTATCTCTTTCCTTCTTCCTCTCTCATTGTGAGTGTTTGAGTTTGGAGAAATCTTGAATGTTTGAGTGGGAATCTCAGATTGAGGCTTGAGGAGAGGTTGCTCATCACCCAAAGATCTATCTTTTGAGGTAAATATCTCCAGCATTGGTGGAAGTTGGGTTTGAAACTTGGAGCAAGGAAAAAGAGGTGGAAGAAGCTTGGTTGCTGCCTTAGTTCGTGAATCTTTGCTTGAGGTCAGCACATCTCTGACTCCTACATTTCATGAGCCTCATAAGATGATTGATTTGTGTGGTTTATAGTTTTGGGTTGTATGGTTGAGGTTTTAGAAGCTTAAACCCCCATTAATGGTAAATCAAAGATGAGATGTTGATAAGGCGTAAAATGGACTGAAAACCACCTATTACACTCTAAATAGTTTGTAGGATCATTTTAGGACTTAACTATGGAGGTTAAGGGTGGGATTGAGGAAATCCCGAGCTCCAGATTTTGAAATCTGGGCTTGCTTACCGATACGGGATGGTAGCGTATCGTACGCCTTCATTATAAGGGAGACAGATTGTAAGGGGCGTACCGGTATGCCTTCCAGCGTACCGGTACCCCTTGCTTAATAAGGATTCCAGTAATGCTTTGGCGTACCGGTACGCTATGGGGGTATCGGTACGTACTGTTGCATTGCATGTGAAAGGCTTAGCGTACCGGTACGCGTATGTAGAAGTACCGGTACGGGGGTGGATCGGCACGGGGTGATCCTAGTATCGATGAATCGTACCGGTACGGCTAGGGGTGTACAAAAAAATCCGATCAGATTAATCCGATCCGATTATCCGTTGATCCGATCCGAAATTTCGGATATCCGATCCAATTTTTATTTTTCGGATAATTCGGATCGGATATCCGAAAATTTTGGATCGGATACGAATAGTGATTTTGCATTCGGATCGGATATTCGATTATCCGATATCTAAAAATTCAAATTTTTTATAGATATAAATCTTGTTATATTCGATATTTTTACTTGTTATATATGAAAAATTAAAATTTTATGGATAAAAATTTATTATATTCAATAATTTGTTAATTGTTATATTCGAAAACCTAAAATTTTCATGGATAGGACCGCCAAATTTAAAAAAAATAATTCTAGTGATAAATTCGATATTCAAATATCCGAATATCTGATCCGAAATTTTGGATATCCGAAAATCGGGTATCCAATTTTTTCGGATCGGATACAGATCGTTAAATTACCTATCTAAAAATTTCGGATATCTGAAATGCACACCCCTAGGTACGGCACGGAGCGTATCGGTACGGCTTGTGGTCTAATTCTTTCGAACCTAGTTAGAGTATCGGTACTTATGGGGGAGTATCGATACCAATAGGGTAGGGCTGAGCATGGTTAACCGCAAAATCGAAAACCGATCCGAACCGAGGCGTTTGGACGGTTTATGGTTCATAAGTTTACGAACCGTGGTTAACCGAATTGAACTGAATTTAATTTTTTATTTAATTTATAATTATTTTTATAATGTAAAAATAAGTATTTTATACTTACAATACTATAGATGCATTTTTAATTATTATTTTTTACTTAAAAAATTAAGTTTTTAATAAATATTTATGAAAAATACTTTAAAACTCTAACTTTTTAATGTTTAAAAGTCATCAAATAAAGCTATTTTGTCAAAATAAATTACAAAAATTCAAAAACTAACGTTAATATGAAAAAACTGAAAACCGAGGTTAACCGAACCGAAAATCGATGGTTACTAAAATAGCTTACCGAATTAAACCGAAACCGAACCGTATACACCCCTACAAGAGGGTGGTACCGATACTCACCTTAGAGTATCGATACTCGCTGGGCAATCTGCCCAAGAAAGTTGAGTTCGCGTTCGGGGGTTCTATAATTCGAGGTAAAGTGCCCTAGGGGTCTGTTAGGATGTAAAATGAATCCTAAAACTGAGAAAGGTAGAGTTAAACCCCGTGTATGAAATAAATGGCTAATGGCTTGGAAATTATTGAGTGGATCACTTGTTTAATCACCCATAGAGATCCGTGGTGGATCGGTTAATGCTACGTGGAAGATCGGGGTCCTTGCTATGTGCTGAAGGGACGCCCATATAGGTTGGTTGAATAATAAGATAACCTAACGAGAGAAGCATAAATGAATCCTAAAGACAAATATTAATTAGTGTAACAACTGAGTCATGCCTTGAGGCATTGGTAAAGGTTGGCTGGATGCCTTTTATCTCTCGGTGAGATATATTAATGCTCGAGAGAGCATGTGTTAGCGTATGTGTCTTGGTTAGGAATCTAGAGGTCCTAGAGTCGGTGCAAGGGCACTTAAATAAGGGGATGGATACTCCGGGCTATGTGATCGAGTACATCTGACGTATCCACAGGCTTTGAGATCTGGATGCGGTTAGAAACATATCATTGGGCTATGTGATCAAGATATGTAAATACAACTCGGGGGCTGTGTGAGCTCGAGTAACTCGAAGGGCTATGCGATCTCGAGTAACCTGATTGGGCATGTAACCTCGGGAAAAGACTGATTGTGGCTATTGTGATCCAAGTATGTCTAGGACGTATCTGTGGCTATAGTGATCCAGGTATGATCCTAACCCGACGGCTATGTGATCACGGGTAACCGACTGTTGTGTGAGCACGGGAAAATAGTAGGGCTTCGTTGGCCATTAGAGAATGTATATTACTTACGTTGTGGTATGGATGATAGATGTTGGCTACTTTACCCTTGGGCTATGTGATCAGGGTAGGGTTGTTATTCGACGGGCTGTGTGAGCTCGAGTAACTTGATAGGTTGTGTAATCTCGAGTATGGGCTAGATAACCCTTGGGCTATGTGATCAAGGTAAGAGAAGTAACTCAATAGCCGGTGGGACCTCGCGTATGGTAAGCATATGATGGTTTAGTGGTGTTCTTGCAATAGAGGTATCTTGAGACAGTTGTAAGCTCTAGTTAGGATAAGCTAGAAGATGATCCTTAGATGTTGAGAAGTCTTTCTGTGCACTCTTGATTATATTATCATGCATGCTTGTTTTATGATATTCATGAATTGTGGTAGAGTAGAAATGTACCACTGAGCTTTGTTAGCTCAGTGTGCGGAATTGTGGTTTTTTCGTGCGTAGGTTGACAGGTTGCTTTTGGAGAAGCACATCGAGGATGATTTCCCAGCACCGAGCCAGTTTCAGAGTACAGTACTTGATGTTTAGTTTGGACTGAAAGTATTTATAGGACCTTACCACAGTCGACTCTGTATTTTATTTTGATTTACTGTTATTTGGTTAAACGGTGTATTTTATTTGGAACTTATATTTTGTAAACCCTTTTAATCTTATTATCTACGTGGATTTTATGGTAATGGATTGTTTTGAGACGGTCAACTTGTGGAATTTAAATGAGAAATTTTGATGGGCCGGTTTTGGGTGAACCGAATGTGATGCTCTGGACCCGGGACGAGATCAGGGTGTTACATAATGGTTAAGGATGCTTATATTACCTCATCTTGTATGGGTTCGAATCTCGGTATAAGAATATAATACATCTCTATTAAATAGAAAATATTAACTATTTATCTTTATTTAATAGATGGGTAAAACTTTGATACACATGTTGTGTGTGGATTTACACTATAAAACCTCAAATCCTAAATTTCTAACCCTAACCCTAAAAAACTAAACCCCACACTCTAAACCCTAAATTCTAAACACTAACCTTAAATTCTAAACCCTACAACCTAAACCCCTAAACATTAAACCCTAACCCCTAAAACTAAAAGGCTTATGTAAACTAAAGTTTACACGGCCTGTGTATCAAAATTTTTCCTTAATAGATTGTCAAAATCTTTTATGTAACTATTTCTAAAAGTAATAATTATTTTGTTTAACCACTTGTATCCTATTACTGATTGATTAATTTAGATCAGGATTTGTAGAGGTCTAATATGGGGAAGACTTTTTCAACCTAATTTTCTTCATTCACAAGTTAATTAGGATTAGAACGTTCGACTTTGCTTAATAAAAATACATAAAAACAATCCCGTTAAAAAAATACATAGAAACAATTTGAATGCTAAGAATTGTGCTCTGCTAGCTAAATGGGGATGGAGGTTTTCCATGGAGAAACAGGCGCTTTGGAGGAGGGTGATCCAATCGAAGTACGACTGCCCTTCTAGGGATGATTTGTTAAATATTTCGAATTAAAAAAGATGTCAGTTATGTGGCGAGGAATAGTTAAAAATTGGGGGAAGGAGGATGTTAGTAGATGGATGAAGATTGACTCTTTTCGGTGACTGATAGGTGATGGGAGATCGGTCATGTTTTGGTTGAATTGTTGGAGTGGGGATAAACCATTTCAGCATAGTTTCAATAGATTGTTTAGTCTGGCAGTGAATAAATGGATTTCGGTTGCTGAATTGTCCTACAATGGTGGCTTTTCTGGGGTGAATTGGGATTTAGTCTTCTCTCGGCCACTATTTGATAGAGAAAAGATCATGGTTACGGAGTTGGAGAACCAAATTATCACAGTAAAGATTGTGCCGAATGTTAAAGATTGTGCCCCTTATGTAGTTGTGTCTCTAGTGATCAGGCTGTTGTAGAGTGGCTCCCTCCTCAACCAGGCTACGTTAAGTTCATTGTCGATGATGCTTTTAAAGAGGATAAAACTGATTGCGGTGGGGTGCTTCGCTCTGATGATGGCGTGATGAGAGCAATATTCTCAGGACCGGTCGAGGGAGATGGTTCTGATTTCGCTGAAGTGTTTGCAATCAAAACTGCTTTAGGAGTTTTTATTGAAGCTGGATGGGTTGGAAGAGCTCCTCTACCTGTGGAATCCGATGCTAGACTGGTGTTGTACTGGATTGATAATCCCCTCTATCGACCATGGAAGTGGTGGCTGACTTTTATGGAGATTCGATAAATTAGCTAAGCTGATTGGTGGTGTTAAATTTATCCATATTCCGATATCTGTTAATGTTTTGGCCGATAGGCTTGTAAAAGAAGGGTTGTCGAGATTAGATTTGTTCAAGGCTTGGTGGTAAAGGACAAGAGTTTGTTTCTTCACCTCTGCTCAAGGATGGACCTAGAGGGGGCTGGAAGGGACAGTTGCCCCCTAAAAATTTAAAATTCTTATATGATTTAAAAAAAATTTAAAAAAATTTCTATGTATTTCCTATTAAAATTCTATTTTCGCCTCCTAAAATTTTATAAGTTCGTCTCCCCTAGACTTTTATAGGTTCGCTCCCGCTAACATAAAATTCTGCATCCGTCTCTACCTCTGCTAGTAACGCGGTGGGTCTGTTTGCTGTGTTTTGATTTCATCAAGGTGTTTCTTTGTGTTTTGTTTTGTAATTTTGCTACCCATGTAATGCTCTCGTGTGGACTTGGTTTATTGTCGTGGATTATGTTGTTTTTATACCTGGTAGAGTGTATTCTTTTTTTTCAAATAAATTTAGGGAAGTTTTTAACGATGCATTCTCTCGAGGTAAGCTCTTAATAAAAATTATATCTTGCTGAGCAAAAATATAGTACTTACATTATATTTATAATTTTTTTATTATTTGTAATATAGAACACATATTTTTCTATTTTAAAAACAAAAAAATAATTTTAAATTAAATAAAAAATTGAATTTGACTCGAGTTAAATAACCACGGTTTTAAATTTATATTTCATTAATCGTTTAAATATTTTAGTTCAATTCAATTGTTTTCGTTTTTCTAACGCATGGCATTTAACAACAAGAGGACTATTGTTGTGTATTAAAGAATACATTTGAGTGAGAAAAAGGACCATTCTTGTGTATTGATTCCATCCACAATGACCCATTCTTGTTAATTTGTGGTTACAAATAAACGAAGTGTCGCAGTTAATTTTTTTAATAGTTTAAAGGTGATTGTAAGATAGTACATGTTTATATATATATATTTTTAACCCTTTGATATTACACATATCCCTAATAGACAGAACGATTTAAACTCGTATCTCCTAAAATAAATATCATCCATTTTTCTACTAAAACATTTGTTGAATTCACTTCCCAATTGATCTTAATGCAACTAAAATGAGTGATTTTAATATGGGCCCAAATTATTATTCTTTCCATGAAATGGTAAAGGTTTGTTTCTTCAATATCCTAACCCATAATATTAAATAAGAAAATATTATATTTTCGCACTGAAATTCAAATTCATACAAGATAAGACAATATAAGTATCTTTTAACTATTAAATCAATTAGTGGATCTCGATATATACATATATTTATAATTCAATTCCCAGAAATTATGAATAAACTTTATTCACTTTCCTGATAGTGCTCTTTGGGTCGGTTGAAGTTGGGAATATTCGTATCTACCCTCATTGACCATGAAAAAGACGTTCGTTTAAGCTATTTATGGTAGCTAAACAATCTATGGATTTAAGACCAAGTCAACGATATAGTAATACTAATAATAAACATCGTTATTTTAATAGACGGAGTTTTAAGTAAAGAAGCAAGCATATTAATTTTAAAACGAACTTAATTGACAAAAGTCTATAATCTACGAGAGGGATTACTTGGCCACCATGGTCACCGTATCTAATTATTTCCTTTATTAAATCAGCATATATAATTATATACATTATAAATGAATTAGATGACAGTACATTATTTGGATATGTGCTCAATTAACAAGTAGTTGAAGAGTGAAAGAAATGACAATAAAGGATGATGTATTTTAATCTAAGTATAAAAGATATTGTGTCAAATTCATATATTTTTGGTATATCACACAATATATTAAAAATTTTAGTTGAAGAAATGACAATAAACTTCTTTATGTATTAGAATTAAATTCAAATCTTATTTTTTTTGGTATAGTACATGTTTGAGATTTGTTGTTTCTCTCCTAATAATATTATCTATAAAGTTAGAACTCGATTTCTCTCTTTGAGATAGCACTGTATCATCACTAAGATATACATGGATACATCCCAAATCATCATGAAAGGAATTTATATGAATATCATCCGGTCATCTTTTAGCATACATTAAGATATACATAGATACATGCATCCCACATCATGTATCATCATCATGCATCCATCAACGTGTCTCTGAAATCTCAGTAACTTCCATGTTAAGGATTTATTTTAACTAAATAAACAGAAGTTAGCAGAAACAACTAAATCAACCGTCCAACAATCTTTTTTATCTACAAAACTTTTGATATTTGTCTTAATCCAATTTCACCATGCCACTCCATCTCCTTTATTTCTCTATATATACGTGCAGAGCTTAAACAAGCTCACCACCAATCTCTTTCCTGTGCAAGCAAACATCTTTCCTTTTAGCTCATCAACTGCCATAAACTGTTCTTTGTATTCTTTTCCTTAATATTTGCACATTATTCCTTCGTTAATCTCTCGCCTTCCTTATTCGTTTCACAGTATATTACCCGTAATCTGTATTAACTAAAATCAACTGGGATTCAGATTCCAAAAAAAAGGTTGTCCCTTTTTGTGTATAAAACCAGTCTCTTGTTACCCATATTGACATCCAAAACTCAACCCTTCATTAACCCTTTTGAGTGTTTCCATCATTTTGTTTTTAGATTCTGTTTTGTCATGGCACCACCAAACAACCCTGTTAATTCCATTACCAATCTTCTCCGGTCTAGTAGTTTGGAGAAGTCATTTGATTTGTCTGATGGAAAGTTGAGTGTCAATGGCCTTCCTTTACTACATGATGTTCCTAGCAATGTCACTTTCACACCATTTTCTTCCTTCTGTAACGTCTCCGAGTCCGATGCACCGGTTCCCTTGGTTCAACGAGTCCAGGCTCTGTCTCACAAGGGCGGGTTCCTAGGGTTCAGCCAAGATGAGCCTTCTGAGAGTATGTTGAACTCTTTGGGTAGTTTCACTGATAGGAACTTTCTGAGTGTCTTTAGGTTCAAAACATGGTGGTCTACACAATGGGTGGGGACTTCAGGGTCTGATTTGCAAATGGAAACCCAATGGGTAGTCTTAGATGTCCCTGAAATAAGGTCATATGTCATGATCATACCGATCATCGAAGGCGGTTTTCGGTCTGCTCTTAGGCCTGGCTCTGATGGTCATGTTATGATCTTTGCTGAGAGTGGTTCTAGTCGAGTCAAGTCATCGTTTTTCAACTCAATAGCCTATGTTCATGTGTCTGAAAACCCTTTCAACTTGATGAAAGAAGCTTTTAGTGCTATTCGGGTTCATTTGAACACCTTTAAGCTCTTGGAAGAGAAGAGCCTTCCTTCTGTAGTGGACAAATTCGGTTGGTGCACTTGGGATGCGTTTTACTTAACTGTAGAACCTGCTGGTGTGTGGCAGGGTGTCAAAGAGTTCGTCGATGCCGGTGTCAACCCGAGGTTTATCATCATCGATGATGGCTGGCAAAGTGTCAATGAAGATACTGATGACCCACAGGATGCGAAAAACTATGTTCTTGGAGGAGAACAAATGACTGCCAGGCTTTACAGATTGGAAGAGGGTGAGAAGTTTAGAAATTACAAGGGAGGCTCCTTTTTGGGTCCCAATGCCTTGTCATTCAATCCACAGAGGCCCAAGATGTTGATCACAAAGGCTATTGAAGTCGAACATGCCGTCAAGGCTCGTGACAAGGCCCTCCTGTCCGGTGTAACCGATGTTTCTGAAATGGAAGCCAAGATCAACAAGCTGGAACAAGAATTGGATGATATGCATAAAGGAGAAGGAAGTGGTTTTTCGAATGGAAACCATGAAAGCTGTGGCTGCAATGCTGATGACTATGGCATGAAGGCGTTTACAAGGGATTTGAGAACCCAGTTCAAAGGTTTAGACGACATTTGGGTGTGGCATGCTCTTTGTGGTGCTTGGGGTGGTGTTAGACCTGGAGCAACTCATCTCGATTGCAAAATAGTTCCCTGCAATGTCTCTCCGGGACTTGACTGGACAATGCCGGATTTGGCCGTTGATAAGATTGTCGAAGGAGGGCTTGGACTTGTTCATCCCAGTCAAGCTGGTGACTTCTATGACTCCATGCATTCTCACCTTGCCAAATCCGGTGTTACTGGTGGTGTAAATTTGATGTCATTCATGTAAGTAATTTTAAAAAATCAAAGTAGTACTATACTATATGTCTGATTGAACACTGTAATGATTCTATATGTTTATGTTTTTCAATTTAGACTCTCGAATATGTATCCGAAGATTACGGAGGCAGGGTTAACCTAGCCAAGGCTTACTACAATGGATTGTCCGAATCATTGTCGAAGAACTTCAAAGGGACCGGAATCATCTCCAGCATGCAACATTGCAATGACTTCTTCTTCTTGGGGACAAAGCAGATATCCATGGGCAGAGTTGGTAAGAAATTCAGTACATGTATTCGATTCCCACCAATTACAATAACTATACCAAAACATGTTTTGATTCTACTTGTTTTCACAACAGGTGATGATTTCTGGTTCCAAGATCCGAATGGTGATCCGAACGGTGTTTTCTGGCTGCAAGGAGTTCACATGGTCCACTGTGCTTATAACAGCTTGTGGATGGGTGAGATCATACAACCAGATTGGGACATGTTCCAATCAGACCATGTTTGTGCCAAATATCATGCTGGATCCAGGGCAATTTGTGGTGGACCGGTCTACATCAGTGACTCCCTAGGCTGCCATGATTTCGACCTTATTAAGAAGCTTGTTTACCCTGATGGCACCATCCCAAAGTGCCAGCGTTTTGCCCTTCCAACCAGAGACTGCCTTTTCTTAAACCCTTTATTTGACAACAAGTCCCTCCTCAAGCTATGGAATTTCAATAAGGTACCTTGTTTTTTATCGAAAATTTTCTTGTACATTAAGTTACTTGGATTTGATGTATATTTATTATCTCAACATTCTCTGTTTGTGCAGTATGGAGGTGTTATTGGAGCTTTCAACTGCCAAGGAGCCGGATGGGACGGTAACCTGCAGAGGATCATCGGCTATCCTCAGTGCTACAAGCCTGTCTCCGGTTTGGTGCATGTCACCGATATCGAATGGGACCAATTCAAGGAGGCTGCTGCTATGGGTGAGGCTGAAGAGTATGTGGTCTACCTAGACCAAGCTGAAACCATGTTGCTCGTGACACCAAAATCCGATCCGATTCAAGTCGTCATCCAACCATCTTCATTCGAGATTTTCAGCTTTGTGCCATTGGAAAATCTGGGTCCCATTGCTAAATTCGCCCCTATTGGTCTAACCAACATGTTCAACTCTGGAGGAACAATTCAAGAACTGGATTACAATGTGGGTGGAGCAGTCCCAAATGCCAGGATCAAAATCAAAGGTGGTGGGAACTTCCTAGCCTACTCTAATGTTGCTCCAAAGACCTGTTACCGTGAACGGTGCTGAGGCGGCTCCCGAGTGGTCGGCCGATGGCAAGCTGAAGCTCGATCTTCCTTGGATCGAAGAAGCTGATGGAATTTCTGAAGTGATTTTCGTCTTCTAATTTACTTTTTATTTATTAGTTTTTATTAATGTTTAGGTTTGAACTTATGGAAGGATGTATTTATTCATCCCTTTTCTTATTATTGGAATAATAACATCTAAGTTTATGTACATGGAACACCCTACAATCTCCCACAAAGATGTTTCTAACTGTAACTTGTTTCAGACAGTAACTTCACCATAAAAGCCGCCGTTACAGTTACATTAATGTCTTAAAACTGACAAGAAGCAAGACAAAATTAGCTCAAACTTTTTGACAACTTTTGACATGGTCTGAATTTCAGTTACTCTGGTAGTTGAATGTTACAGTAAAAATGTAGAGCTGTTGATGTCTTGAAGCATCAAGGCAACCCATGGTTAGAGGGTTTAATTGATTAAATTTTTTAGTTTAAAGGTTTAGTTGGATGAAAAAAATTTAGGTGTTTAATTGAAATTTTTCCAAATGTTCAAAGATTTTTTACACCATTAAACCTTTTAAATGTTTCAGCTAAATGATACATGTCAAATTCTTGTTAATTTCCGCCATTTAACGTGTGGATTTGTAAAACCAAAAAATTTAGAGAGTTTAACGTACGGCACTAAGCGAAATGTTACAAAATACAAAATTTAAAATATTACCCACAAACTCAAAATGTTATAGGGGTTAAGTATTGATACTTACAACATCTGATATTTTATGTTGATGTATCGAAACTTTGTTTCTAAGTATCAATATTTGTCGTGAGACCACCAATTTAAAATATTATCAAAAAAATAATATTTTTAGTTGGCGGGTAATATTTTGAGTTTCATATTTTATAATATTTCAACTAGTGTCGTATTATAGCCGTATCGTGCCTTAACGCACCCAGACTCACCAAAAAATACGAGAGATATTTTTAAAATAATCTCCTGATTTTTGCCAAGTGCTAAACTCTCGTATCCAACACGTAGCTCTAACCTGTCAGATAAAGTTAGGAAACCGAAAGTTCTACAAGGAAAAACAACGTAAAGAAACATCAAAATTGCCAGAAAAGAAGCATTGGAGCAAGTGACCAATGTCTTCGGTCGTCGTTTTCAAAGACGTCATTCAAACAAACTGTTAAACAACTGCTTCGCCAGGGAAGAACTTCCATTTCAATCAACCACCTGTCTAAGCAGCCAGCGGTCACAAACAAAATCCAAACACATATCCGTCACTCATCTCATCTGTCGGATTCTAACACACCAATCTAGTCGGTTGCTTACGAAAACGCGTTTGGGCAAATTTTGAACAGGTTATCACTTCTTTTTGGTCGGTCCATCGGTCCAATGTTAAAAGTTTAAAGAGCACGGCTAATAAAATGTAATCCAATTAGATTATGTGAAAGTGAAAGTCGTGTTAGATGACCAACTGCATTTTAACTAACAATCATAACTAACCGTTTATTCAAGGCTTTTGGATAATATTAATTTTTCCGGTAGTTTGACTGTTGGGAATCTTATCCTTTTAATGGATAATGTTATGATGCCATCATGTTGTTCTTCCCAGTGCATGCATGCATCATGCATGGATGGATGGATGAACACTATGCATTCGTCATGTCCATATGGATCTGGAATTTAAGACGGTGATTTAGAGCCCAGACTATGGTCTATAGGCAGCCCAATTGGTGTTCATTGGACTTGAACTATGTTTTTCACTTTTCCCCATTTATCTATTTTATCGATTAAAGTTAACCCAAAAGCATTTAACAATTGTGAAGAATTTAAGAATATAAAAGATTTAGGGTTTTTAATTTGATTTCCAAAAAAAATGTTTAGAGTACTAGCGTTTATGATTTAATTTTTTAAATTTTAATAGAAGGGTTAAAATTTTTTATAAAATTATTATATAATAAAATTTTTAAAAAGGTTTATCAAGAATACTCAGCTAGATTTTTTAAAAAAATCACTCGGTTTTATTTTAAATTGCAATTTAATAAATTTGACTAGGGTTTAAAAAATTACAAATAAATTTTAAATTTTAAAATGAGGCTTTGAATAATTCAAAAAATTTTATAATTAAAAATTGATTTTAAGTTCAAATTAAATTAAAAGAGAAAATATAAAATATATATATTATAAATATTTTATAAATTAAAATTAAATAGTACACTAATATTATAAATATTTGTAATTAAATTTAGACACAAATTCAAATAATTATACTCAATTCAAATTTTATAAATTCGATTAAAAAATTCAAATATTTTACTTAAATCAAATGTCACTAAGAAATAGTTCTCAAAATTAGATTCTCGCCGATCCGATGATCCATCATAACGTCATATTACCGTCACATCCGAGCCATTAAAATTAGGGTTTATCAAACCCATCATACCAAGTCAATTTCAATTTCCAAAAGTAGAAATGAAACTCAAAACCTCTTTCAATCTCTCCCTGCTCCTTTCAGCTTTGAGTGAATAAATGAAATATTGAAACAATAAAATAAAAAGAAGAGGCATATTTCAGGTCTGTGCGTGAATCTAATAAAACTGTACCACAAAACAAAAATCTGGAAAGGTGAATTTGGTTTCATGTTAGATTCACGCACAAACTTGTAATCTGTCTTTTCATTCTTCCAGCATCGTTTCTTCAAGTCTCTGTCTTTTTTTTTAATTTTTTTGTCCCAAAGGAATTGCCAATTTTGATCTATAGTTTTTGGGAAATGGGAAAAAGTTAGATGTTATCATCAAACCTACATGCTGAGTCAAGGACGGAGCAATCCTCTGGATTTGAAGGTAATAATTTTATTTGATGAAATATTGACTTTGTTTTGAGGAATTATTTCGGATTTTGATTTGTTAATGTTTGGAAATGGAACTTTAATCTAACTATTAGTGGAAGGGAAAGGGTAATTGAAAAACGAATTACTAATTAGAACACCATTCTTTTTTAAGTGCAGATTAGGTACATTTGTTGAAAAACTTTGACATTTATCTTCATTTATAATATTGCCTTATCAATTAGATCTCAGCATGAACCTCTCTATTCTTTGGGATAAGACAAAGGAATAATTGCTTATTATAATTGCATTCATTCATCTTCACTATGTAATGCCTCGAAATCTTGTTGGCCTGCATTGGGGATGACTGTCATGAAATCTTCGGAATTTTCTGCTTTAGTTGTTAGTATCCGTATCGTGGTTAAGTGGTTTAAGATGGAAAATTCATTGGTTGTAGTACCTTGAATGAGAACTAGTCCTTGCAGAACGGTTTATCTGTTTGGATCCAATCTCACCTTTGCTTCTCCTTTCCAAGTGTTTAAGATAATGAATGACACAAGTCTTTCTGCTTCTGTTATGTTAGGGTTCATCTGCCATTTAACAGATTAAGTTTTTATTTTGAGTTGATTGTCATATAGCTCAAAATTTAATGTAATCTGGACGTACAACCTGATTGAAATTTTTCATTGAAATTTTGAAGAGTCGTTGCATGGCAAGGATAGCTTTGATAGAAAATCCAAAAACAAACCAGGGCACCAGTAAGTTTTGAATAGTAGAATCAAATTTTGAATACTACATTATGAAACAAAAGACTTGATTTTGCAGTATATATCTCAGAGGAAAAAACGATATTTATACGAACAAAGGACATACATCTCTTTGGGGATTTTACAACCTTTTTGAAATTGGTCATCTTTCCCTTTTGAATAGTCATTGTGCCCAAGGATACCTTTGATAAAAAATTTATTAAAGAGGTGCATATTTCGATTTTGTTTTTTTAGTATGTATGGTATTTTAAATCCTATATTATAAAAGAAAAATCTTGATTTATTTTTAGTATATTTATATATTTTTCTCATAGGAAATAACCAATAGTATATGTAAACAACTCTGTTTCATCTATTTTGGGGGATTTTCACCCTTTTAAGTATTATAAATTTTTGCCTTTTTGAACTTAAATAAAAATCAATAAAACTATATTTTTGTTTGTTTTTAGTCTTTAAATTACAGATTTTGTCCAAATTTAAGTGTGATTAAAATATCATTTTGTATTACTTTAAGAAATTAGTAGTTGCAAAAGTAAAAAAAAATTATTTCGACTAATAAAATGTTGACACATCACAAATATTTTTTGACTAATAGATAATTTAGGGATTAAAAGAAGAAAAATAACATAGTTTATGTATTTTATTTTGAAACCAAACGCTATAAATTGCTTTATAGGATGCCCGGTTGACAAAAAAATAATATATATTGATTGAATAATATTGATGCTAATAATAAGTCGTGTTTTTTGGTGAATAGACTTATTAATTATTGGTTTAAAGTGGCATCTATTCAATCTTATCTATTAATTTTTCAACAAATCTTTTTATCAAAAGGTTTAATCTTTTCATTAAACGGTTTAGCTTTTTCATCCACTATATAAAGAATTGTTGTGACTCATTTTTCTGATCAACTTACAAAAACATCTTTGAAACTCAACAACTTTGAAAACGAGCGGAACATAGATATCCATAAGGAAGACAAAATTGTGTTCGGTTGTTGTTTTGAATTTTCCATTTATTTGGAAAAGTTTGTTGTCACTTTCTCGGGAGATTTTCTCCAATGTTACTCGATGTTGATAGGAGGAAGATTTGTTTAGAAAATTGTTCGGTTACACATTGATTCAACAAATTTTTATTTTATTTTAACTATGTTCGATTTCAGGTTTTGTTTTTAATTTATAATTATTTATTTTTATGGTATCCTATTATATTTGGACTATTACTATACCATTTTTCTAACAAAAACTTTTAGTTAGAACTCTATAACAGTAGCAAATAAAACTATGTTACTTGAACTTGGGTATAACGATGAGAGCGTAATATACTTATCCGACACGGATATGCTCGATGTTTTTCCATTCATTTGGAATCTGTTCTTTCTCACTTTCTGATGTTCTCCTCTTCACTCAGCAGAAAGATTGATGGGACCATGGATGATCGGCGTGTAAATTTATTTCAGACGAACCTGGAAAGGAAAATCAATTTCACCCCTGTTGTGCCGGTTTCCGAATTGATTGGTAAAAGTGTCTGCCCAAGACTTAAGCCAGCAGTAATGTAACTATGTGGAAATATTGATGAGAATGTTATTACCAGTTATTTCTAGGTAAAAGTATCTCCGAATTGATTGTAAACATTATTTTAGATCATTTTACTGTTGATGTTCGTTTATTTTTTCAACTTAATTATATCAAATAATATAAAAAGTGAATAAGAAAATACCGATTTGTTATTTTCTGCAAGTGATTGAATATATTTTTAATTAATTTGTTACTTCAAAATATAAGGTAATTTTGAAGACAAATAAAACTAATTTATATCCTATTAAAATAATGTTAACTCAAAATACTACGTTTATCTAAAATTATGTTAAATAATTTGTAAATTATTTTTTAAAATGTTAATTAAATTCATAAAATATTAAATATAAAATTCCAGGTTGAGTTTTATAAACTTTTGCATCAATATTTTTCAATTTAATATTGAATGGTTATCCTCAAAAATAATGTTAACTCAAAAATTTATCTAAAATGATTTTTAAAAAAATCTTTAGTTTGTATTTCACCTTTGTTTATTTAATGAATTGATTTTAAATTATAAATAAATAAAATTCATCCTTTTGATGGGTTTTCTCTTTTTAGTTTTGTTTTTTTATTTTATTGTCAGATTTTATATTTTACTTTTTTTTGATAGTTTTAAACTGTTTTTAAAGTTTTATTTATTTTATTTTAATGGTAATTTTAGTTTTTTTCCTTAATAGTTTTTTCCATTTTCGATAAATAAAACCTTAATATAATAAAATAAAAGCATTCAAAAAATGGAAGTCGGTTTGAGATAGTTCAAAACTCATGATAACTAAAGAAATCAAACATTTTAATCGAGAATCACTTTTTCTGAATTTGAAAAATTTTCAAATTCAACCCGAAAATTTAATGGTTACATCACACCGAGCCAGAATTTCCCAGTTTAGATGTGTTAATGGTGCAAAATGTGTCCGCACCAACCAAATACAAAGAATGGTATATTGGCCGCAAATGCAATTGGTTGATGATGCCTTAAAACGGGACCATCAAATAGGGCTATGGACCAATGCTCCTTTCTTTGACCATATTATTTTCCCTGTTTTTTGTGGAGACTATAACCAATATTTGCTGTCCACAAGTTCGGTTTTATATCCCATTTCAGGAAGAAAAAAAAAAACACAAATTGCACTAAAAATCCTCAAATTATTATTTAAAATGTAAATCGATATTTAACACTTAAACTGATAGTTTAGAATTTAAACTATATTTTAAAGATGTTTAATATATTTAATATTTTCTTTGGAAAATAAGCGCCGTAGTCAATTTTGATTTGCTTATTAAAAGTTACTTCGGAACAGTGAGATGCTTAGATGTTGTTTTGCGCATGTTGTTTGATTTGGTGACAGTCAAAAGCTGATACATACATCCCGTGGAAGCCTCGTCGTATCTCTGGTGTGGAAAGATACATGACACATGCAGACAGTTATGGTAAGAAGGAGACAGCAGAGGAAATATCAAATCATATTCCGATACCATCAACACAGATTTCATCCAACAAAAAACACATTAAAATTTTGGATTTTTTCTCTTTCTTTATCCCTCAAAGAAACATGCCAAAACCCTAACTTTATTTTTAAAATGTACCTTGAATTTGGTCATCCCATGTGCAACTGCGTGCACCACTCATATACGCTTTTGATTTGAATAAATCATCTCAATGGGGCCAATATTATTTGATCAAATGAGAGTATTATGAGAGGGATTTATTATTTTTTAATTCATGTGTTGCTTTCTGGCGGATTTACTAATTCTAAGTTATTTGGTGGGGTCTGTTAAGATATGTGATTTAAAATATATTAATATGATAATATCTCTTTACGCAATGTAAGATTTTTTAAGTTTTATACGTTTTTTGGATCGTTGGATGGGTAAAAATAACGGTTAAGATTAACAGTAGGATACGTGAAGATTATCACTTGAAAAAAAAAAACAAGAGTTAATCCCAGTCATCCATTTCACTCATCAACGATCCAAAAAATGTATATTTTATATTGTGTATAAGTGGATCGTAGCCCTATATTAATATAGCATTATTTATATAATTCGCCAATAATAAAAGTATACGATAGGACTATATCAATGTTAACCCTATAGATATGAAGGTAAGGTAGTCAATATCATTGACAGATGATATATTTCTTTAATATTGATATATATTCGTATCGATGTGTTTTGAGGTATCTTTTTATGTTTATTGTTATTTTTCAAAATATTTTTATATAAATCATATATGAAGCAAAATATATTTTAATAACACATAAATTCGAAAGACGGAAAGATTGAGAAAGAGAGAAAAAATAAGATATCTTATCTTTAAAATTATAAAATAATAAAGATTGCATAACAAAGTACGATAAAATCGAAGTTTTGATTTGAGTTTTAGCATAGTCAATGAGGCTTCGAGGAAAACTGAACTAAAAAGAAACGAGAGGGGACAAAATAGAACATTTTAATACCAACTAAATTACAAAATATTTGTCAGGGGCAATTGAACAACATTGGAGACCGATGTTAGTCACGTGAAGAAAAAGAGTTCAAATTTTAAGTTAATTTCATAAATAAAAAGATTCAAAATGTAATATTTGGGGGATACACTTAATGTCTGAATGACTTAATCGAGCGAAATTTGAAAGTTTAGTGATAAAATTATAGTTTAGTGACTTAAACAGAAATATATGTAAAGTTAGATGACTAAATATGTAGTTTACCCAAATATTATGAATACGAAGGAGGATATAGTTTAGACAAGTGGGTGGTGAATGCAGTCAAATATTGGGCTTCGTGTCCATAACCTAGGCCGGTAATGGAAGACGGTGACTTGGCACAACAAAACAAAACAACTTTAAATAATTTAAAATTAAAATAAAAAAGAATCAAGTTGTGGGAATATTGTGTATAATTTTTGTGTATCTTTCTTGAGCTCCCAAAAGTAGAAAGAAACACCCGTCCAACAGTCTTTACATTATAATAATAGTTATTATTTAAATTTAAAGGATTAGTTTCCAACCCTACCATTAATTTTTGTAAAAAATATTATAATATTTCTCTTAGAAAATACATGTTCAAGTACATGTATAATCATGGTATACGTGTGTTATCAAAAGGTTAAGAAATAATATAAACACATACTACATATAGGGTTGTAAGCGTACCAAACGTTCAGTAAACCGTTCGACGAAAAGTACGATAATGTTCGTTTATTTATTAAACGAACGAACGCGAACAATATTTTCTGTTCATTCAATTAAATGAACGAACACGAACAAATGACTCATTAGTTCATTTACATTCATTAACGTTCGATAATCTGTTCATTTATATTTGTTTAGATTTATTCACATATATTCATTTGTGTTTATTATTTTTCATAATAAAAATATATTACATTATTAAAAATTTAAATTTATTCACACATATTGGTTCGTTTATGTTCGTTTTAATTGATTCACATATGTCTTATTATGTACATTCATTTGTGTTTGTTTACGTTTGTTTATCATTTAAACGAACGGACATGAACAAACTACATTCCTTAGCAAACAAACATGGACAATGAATTATGTTCGTTTAGTTGTTCGTGTTCGTTCATTTGTTCAGTTAAAAATAAACGAACGAACATGAGCATACGCTCGTTCGTGTTCATTCGATTAGTTTATAAGTCTAATTACATATAATCACACTAATATATTAAAAATATTAATTTTGAAAATTAGCCAAACAATATAGAGAATATTAACATCATTTTTTTTAATTTGTACACTTTAATTTTAATACATTACTTTAATTTTTCTGACTTCGTTAACCATAAGTGAAAATGTAAAAATATATGGATAATATATAATGGTAAAACTTTGATACACAAGCTTGTGTATTTACACTATAAAAACTCAAATCCTAAATTCGTAATCTTAACCCTAAAAAGCTAAACCTCACACTCTAAACCCTAAATTCTAAACACTAATCTTAAATTCTAAACCCTCCAACCTAAATCCCTAAACATTAAACCCTAAATTAAAATCTTAATCCCTAAAATTAAAAAACACGTATAAATTAAAGTTTACACGGTCTGTGTATCAAAGTTTTTTCCGATATATAACTAAAAAGAACATAGATTTATGGAGCGTGTAGAGGAAGCAACCCGCAAACTCCTAAATATTCCAAAGCCGCCTACAAACTCTATATTTTATTATTACTAGCCCACACTCCGCTTTTTATTTCTCCAAAGCAGTTTATTTTTACTCACAAAGATATAAAGGTAAGCATTATTTTGAAATTAAATCCAAATGTTATAAAATATTTTATGCCTTCGAAGAATGAGTATTTTATAATAAGCATTAGCAATAAATTGGCTCTTGAATTATACATAGATTCTTATACTGGTTTTTAAAGTTTTTTTAGTCCAAATTATTTTCTTAACTATTAATTTTATCTCGCAGGACTGATACGAAATTACATAAATTTTTGGAAATTTGAATCCTTAATTCTTTTTTGTGAATGACAATATAAGTTTAAATAGTACTCATATTAAGCTATAGTTTCTTAATTTTTAAGTTTAAATATTTAATATAATTTTTAAAGTTGGACAATTAAACTTGCTTTTTGAGTAAAATGAAAAAAAAATATTAAGATAACTTACGTAAATCATCATTGAACTTCACTCTTAAATCTATTTTGTTCACTAAAGTTTTAAAACGTTCAATTTGCTCGCTGAAATTTAAACATTGAACTTTTTTACTCACCCGTTAATTTTTTTTATGACGTCTATTTATCAGCGAACGAATTTTTTTCTCTAAAATTCGGACGTTTGAACATTTTATTGGCACAAAAGAAGCAACATACTAAATAACGACCTTCCTCTAACGATGGAGGAATGAGATCGACGATAGAGAAATTATAAAGTTTTTAATTGATTTGTTAATTTATGAGATTTTTTGACAAAATATAGGTCGAATTCAGACTTAGGGGATCGAGACGAAGTGATTGGTGAAATTTAGGACAAAATGACTATCATCTTATGATCGTTTGAGGTTTAAAAGTGACAAAAACGTTCAATGTCTAAACTTTAGTAACAAAAAAAGTTTAATATATAAACTTCAATGCGTAAATTAAACTTTTAAAACTTTAATTATCTAAATAGGTTCAAGAATAAAGTTAAATGGTGATTTACGTAATTTACCCAAAATATTATACTTTTTTATGTATAACCTTTGAAAAAATATACAAAAATGAACGGTCCAATTAAAATTGTCTAAAATCTTATAACGTGATTGAAGTTTTGTTTTCTCTTTCGGGAAAAAATAAAACCAAACTCACGGCACGATCAAGGACCCGTTCCTCCCGATGTCGTCATCTACATGAGAATGTCACCCGTTGGATCAACCACGTGGAATATTGGCGGTGCCCCTTCTAAAAAGAAAAAACGGGTCCCATAAAAGCCAAAGCCCGTAGCCAAAGAACACGTGTGAGGCAAAAGGCTCAGCGACCACATAATAGAAATCTTATCTCTTTTCAGTGCGAGTAATATTTTAATATAAAAAATTAAATTTAAGATTTAAAGTTAATATTTATAACTTATAATTTAAAGTTTAATGTATGAAATTTATTTTTAAGATTTAAAATTTAAAATTAATTATAAAATTAATTTTTTAACATTAAGATATATATAAAAGCGTTAAAAAGAGACAAAATATTTGTTCATGATCGCGCGCCTAAAATGGGGACAGCCGAGCCCTTGATTTTACCAGACAAATTATTTTTTTATTGAAAAAATAGATAAAGTGAGCAACTCAACATTGATTTTATTGGCTTATGATCTTTGGTTTGGATTTTACAAGACAAATCCTGTTTCTACTAAAATCTTGTCTCTTCGTTTGTATGAACAAAACATAATTAAAATAGAAAACCCATATTTGTATATACATTAATCGGTGAACAAAGCTAAATAATTAAGCCATCTCATCTTTATCAAATTACATTTTAGGTCATCGTACATTTGAAATTAAATATCAATTTCCAAATTTCTTGTGTCTAATTACTTTTAATATGCCTCTTGTTTTGAAATTATAAAATATTATTTTTTATTTAAAATTAGACAAATCAATATTTAAATATCTTTTAGATCATCGTCAATTTTAGAATCACCCAAATTAAATCCATACTCTCTAATTTTAAATTGACGGTTTAATAATTACACATTCATCTTTATTTTTTTACTTTTTATATTTTCCCCTAAAATTTCATCCTAGAAATCATAATTGAAATTCACCCTGAATTTTACGTGGGATGTAAATGTATTTATATACTAAAGAGGTGGCGTGTGAAAATAAAAAGATAAAATAAATGGTTACCCAAAAAAAGATAGGAACAGAATTATTGAAGCATGCAAAGGTAAGTCGAGCTTACACGTTAATTATGTCATCGTGCGGTTGGATCGACCCAATTCATGTTTCATGCTACACCTCCACACGTGCATTATATTATAGTTATTATTCCCACACCGATCCCCAAAAACTAAAGCTAAAAAGAAAAAAAAAAAAGAAGAGAGAGAAATCTCATGACCTTCTTCCTCCTCTTTATTGGCTTTTCCTTTTATTGGGATTTTCGCTGCAAAACTGGAGGTATTTAGGGATGGGTACGAAAGTTTTTGATTGATTCAAACTCAATTAAAAATGAATTATTATAAATTCGAACTTGATTTTACTTTTTAAAAATTTGATTTGACTTAAAAATTATATGTTTCAATCTGAACCCGATTCAATATGAAACTTTTTTAATTTAATAGACATAAATATAAAAAATTAATTTTAGAGACTCAATTATTAAAAAAACAATCTTAAGGGCCTAGTTGTAAAAAATATAAAGATGAGACATTATAGCAAATATCTTTAAAAAAATTTGAAGAAAAATGCATTATTAATCCTAAATCGGGTCAGGCATTTTTTACCCTAAGCTCGACCCTGATCTTAACCTTAATAAAAACTTGACCTAACTTGAACTTGTTTTTTTTTAAATGACCCAATCGGATTGAAACCGAGTAAAATGTATATTCATGTGTATAACAGTTATTACAAGCGATGAAATTTAACATTATTTTATTTATTAAGATGTTATTTTTAAAATATTAAATTTTCAGGACAACAATAAGTTACATATTTAAAATAATTAAATAATAATTTTATTGTAAAAATATTTTATGGGGCCATAACCCATTAGTCCAATGAACATGTTTAATATTAGACAAATTCAAATTTAGGATTAGACAAATTCAACCATAACTAAAAAACATGTTTAAATTTGATTTGTAAAAACGGTATGAACATGCAAATTTTGTATAATTATAATATTATCGAATTAAATTTTTGGGTGGGTCATGACTCAAATTTTTTTAGATTTAAGGTATCGGACGAATAAATCATCCAAAAATAAAATGAAAATAATAAAAGTATAATCTACTTAGACAATTAATGTTTCCTTTGTATAAAGAAAATGAATGACCTTTGGTGTTAAAAGCTAAAGATGCAAATTAATTAATTAATTAATTATTGTAATTTTTAATGTAGTTTACTCCAATAATACAAAGTAGTCCCTACATCGTCTATCGTTTTGATTACATGACAAATCAGTCCCTTTCATTTAATTAAGTAATTATTAAGCTAAAACATTATTAATGTGTACGTTATCTTATCCTCTCTTAAACGAATTCCACTCTAGTTCGTACACGTTGCCACTTGCATGATTTTTTAATAATTATTTCTCCTTCGTTTTCATAGGGTTTTGGTTTTGGGATTATTTTTCTTTCACGCCCACACATATACATACACGTACAAAAGAATGTTAGTTTTAATTTATGAAAAGAATATTAAAATATACTTACTTTCTACATCATCAGATTTTTAAGATTTTATTATTACACACATATGTATATTAAATATATGAATATATTTATTTTTATTTATACACCCCAAAAGGCCAAAACCAAGGGGATTTAGTGATTTACGCCATAAGAATCTTCGTGGAGATGGAAAAATTATTGGATGAGTCTGAATTATTATATTATTTATAATTTTATCTAATAATATTTTTATGTTATTTTTTATAAGGTAAATTTTTATCTTTTTTCTACATATAAATAAAAAGTATGTAGTTATTTGGAAGTTAAAATGAGGTGAATGAACTTTATTGGCTGAGACTACGGATGATGTGGTGAGCAGGGACTAAGTTAAAAAGGAGGGTGGGAGGGGCAATTGCCCCCAACTTTGAATGGTTTAATTATTTTTAGGCCATTGATAGTTTTAAAACTCTTTCAACAAAGTCCTTGCCCCTCCCAAAAAAATTGGTTTATTATTTTTAAGACCCTTTAAGTTAAAATTAATGAAATTAAGCCATGATCCCTTATTTTTTTTGATTTAATCACTTTTAAGACCCTTCAATTTTAAAATTAGTGAAATTAAATCTTAATATCCTTAATTTTATGATTTAATCACTTTTTAAAATCCTATTTAGTTCAAAGTCAGTTAACTTATCCCCTCACAGTTAGGTGTTTGCATTCGGTTAATTCAGTCGGTAGCCGAACTGAATTAGCCATAACCAATTAACCGAAATTTTTAGAACTTTAACCATTAACCGAACCGAATTAGCCTTAACTGAACTGAAATTATTTCGATTAATTCGGTTGGTTTTCAATTTAACCGAAATTTGTTATAAAATTTTGGGTAAATTACACAATTGGTCACTAAATTATGGTAAAATCACCTTTTTAGTCACTAAACTTTCATTTTATACTAATTTGATAAAAGTTTAATGAACATTTTATAATATATCAAAAAATTTAATGATCATTTTATAATTTTTAAAAGTTCAATGACCAAAAATAAATAAATATAATATATAATATTTAATATATAACAATTTTGGTTAATTAAGTTAATTAACCGATTTCGAACCGAATTAACCGATAACCGATTTTTCCAAAAAAAATTAACCGTTAACCGAACTTACCTGAAATTAACCGACCGAGTTCGGTTCGGTCGGTTAATTCGGTTAAAACCGAATAATACACACCCTGCTCACAGTTCAATCCTAGCTCCGTCCCTAGTGGTGAGCCAACCGGTCAAAACTCTACCCATGAAAATGAAATCGTCGACATGCATTGAATGACGACCGGCACTGTTTAATGTCCGTAAAAAGTGACTTGCAAATCCTGATAAAATATTTTTTAAATAATCCTTTTTTATGTTGTCTTCGGATACTACGGTTCTCCAAGACTTTGTTTTGATTAGTTTAGAGTGATCTACGTCATCTGATTTTGATAAGCAAGTCTGTTAATAGAAATTTTTTATATACACAATACCTCAAACTCGAGATTTACTTAAACAATATTAAGTTACTAACCACTTAGACCAACCCGATTTAGATAATCCTTTATATACCGTAATAATGATGGCTTTATTGTTTGAATATTCCCTTTTTGGGATATTAATCGGAAATCCACCCCCTTTAAATAACATTTGGAAAAATACCTCAATTCAATTCACGTAGGTTAAATTTGGGTTTAGTCAAATGCGAGTTTCGTCAAACTCACGCTTGACTAAACGCGAATTTCGTATTAAGTTGAGAGATAAAAAAATTAATTTACTAAGTTTTTATTACACAAAATTCGCGTTTAACTAAACTCGAGTTTAAACTACGTAGGCTGAATGATGAGTATTTTTCTAATTGTTGTTCAAAAGGGGTGAATTTCCAATTAATATCTAAAAAGGAATATTCAAACAATAAATACTATATACCATTATTTGTATTATTGCCGTTTTCCAGGCTATTTCGTTTTCTTTTTCACTTTACCCCAAACATTTCACTTTCTTCCAAACCTAAAACTCCCACCCCTCTCTTCCACCAACCTTATAAATCAGATCAAACCCTACACTACTCTTTCTTTCTCTCTCACCAAACAAAGCTTTCCCTTAGTTGTTTGATGAATAGAATTTGGTCCTGTTGATTGAACACACACATTCAAGGAGAGAAAAGAGGGTTCAAAAAATGGAAGATGTATTGTGGAACTCACCGTTTTTAGCAAATAGTTTCCCATTACAAAGCATATTCGATTCGAGTTGCGAAGGAGACAAGTTCCCAATAGGGTTCATGGAGTTGCTGGGAGCTCAAGACTTTACTAGTCCTCCTTTATTTGATATCCCACAGCTGGTTCATTTTCTCGTAACCGACCCTCCGATGAAGATTGAGTCACCGGACACTTTTAATTTCCCTGCGACGCCTAACTCTTCGTCGATTTCATCGGCATCGAGTGATGCCGTCAACGTCGATGAAGCTGTTAAAGTTGACGACCAGGAAGAAGACCAGCAAAAAACCAAGAAACAGTGAGTAACTTTACCCTTCTTTTATGTTGTGTTAAACAGAAACCCCATTTTTTGTTTTCAGGCCAAAGTGAATTTTGAGCTGAAAGATCTGCTTGGAAACTTTTTTTGGATGTAGGTTGAAACCCAAGAAGACAAACCAGAAGAGACAGAGAGAGCCGAGATTTGCGTTCATGACAAAGAGCGAGGTTGATCATCTGGAAGATGGGTACAGATGGAGAAAGTACGGCCAAAAAGCTGTAAAAAACAGCCCTTTTCCTAGGTACTAACTTCAATGTTCACACTTTAAAAGTTTAAATCCATTTTCCCTCACCAATTTGGGTTTTGGGTTAACTTTTTCTTTGTTTTTTCACTGTTTAATTTCCCCAGGAGTTATTATCGTTGCACCAGCACCTCATGTAATGTGAAAAAGAGAGTAGAGCGATCTTTCACTGATCCAACCATCGTGGTAACCACCTACGAAGGGCAACACACTCACCCCAGCCCACCCTTGCCTCGTCCGAGCCTCGGCGGTTCTCATCTGAGTTCAGGCATCGCCACCGGAGCAGCTTTCGGTATGCCAATGCAAAGGGCCCAAACTCACTACTTCCACCATCAGCAGCAGCAACATCCATTCGGCAACACCTTGTCTCCTTTAGGCCATAATGGTCCCTCCATTAACGTCGTTACCGGTTTTCTTCACGAGAGGCGTCTTTGCAGCTCGGCCGGGCAGTCTTTTTTTAAAGACCACGGTCTTCTTCAGGACATTTTACCATCCCATATGCTGAAAGAAGAGTAGATTTAGAGCACCGGTTACGGTAATAAGTAATTCTGCCATTGACTCGGGGGTGAAAAGTGGTGCAGATGAAATAATTTAGTTCAACTGGTGTCTGGTAATGTAATTTTTTTTTCTTGCTGACAGGAGGTGATTGTTCTTGTTGCAAAGGAACACGCCGCCCCTTTTATATACAAAATCTTTATGAATATTACTGTAACTTATTGGTTTTTACTTTTTATCCAATGCAAGAATTAGTGTTTTTTTTTTCTTTTTTCTTCTCAATTTGTGAAAATATGTATATGTAGAGATTATACACCAAGGAAACTTGGGTCTTTCTCTTTTAATTCTTCTGACTCATCGTTTGTCCTTTATCTTTGTTTTTGTCGGTAAAGGAATGTGCATTGATTCCCTTTGAAAGTACTGCAAATGAGATTTTGAGGGGTAGGATTCCTCAGTGAACAGTAACTAATGAGGAACGATCAGGCCTGCAAATGTACAATTTTGGTGAGTTAACATGAATTACTCTTCTGTTCTTGCAATTATCTCACAGATTTGGTTCATTGTACTGTGTAACAGGGAAATGAGAGTCATTTACTATATAAAACTACAATATGGGGGCATGATCCTTTTATTCTGATACCATGGAGATTAATGGATTTCGATTTCAAACATCGCTATCTCACAGTTTCTTTTGTGGTTGTATATTTGCTGGCCATGTGAATTTGTCATTGTTTAAGAATATACTGTTGGGAAAAATTGAAAAATGGCGATGAAAGCAAAAGGGCAAATCAGAGACCTTTCATGTAGCATAAAGAATAAGGTGGAGATTGTTAGTGAGATAAGCCATTACGTGATTCCTAGGGCCTACCACCGCACTCTGCCCATATAAATATAATGACCTCCTTTTTATATCTTAGATATATGCAGAAACCTACGTTCTGCAATTAAGGCGAAAATAGGAGGTGGCCGTGACCCCGATGTTCGGAATTAGGGAAGGAATCTTAGGCTGTCAGCAGTTATTTTTCACAAGCTGCCCAGAAGATGGTATTGTCTAAAAGCATATTTCATGAACAGCAAGTATTTATGAAGAACAACTAGCATGAGCGTGCAATAACATCTGCAACATGCAAATTCAACCAATAACCGAACATAACATGAAGCATCCCTAGAAACCAAGCACATGAAAGAGATTCTTCATAATCCAACGAGTGATTCAAGTAAAAAAAGATGATGTTTTATGGAGAGAAGTACCTATGTGTGAAATATACATTGTCAAGGTTAAAAAATGAGAATGCAATAACATATGCAATATTAAAAAAATTCAACGATTAAAACAACCGAACATAAAATGAAGAAATGAAAAAAATATGAATCCTGAGCAATGTAGACAAAAGTTGTTGGGTCGTATTGGTCAGTTGCATCTACAAAAACAAAAAATTAATTATGTACCAATGTTAAAGCACATAAGAAGAACAAAATATTATACTCAATTTTTAATTTTTGAGGGTTCAATTCAATAAAATACACATGACCCTAAGTTGTCTATATATATATAATTGATTAAATCCAACAATGACTAAAGCAAGCACATTTGGTTGATAATCACAAATTAATTTATATTAAAAATTTTTTTATTCGAGATGATTATAACATCTCTTCTTTCCCTAGAGTCTCCTTTTCTCTCCACTTTAAGTAGGATTATGATTAAGATTTGTCAAAACTAAATTAATCATTTTCACAATGTAAAACCATTTATTTTTTATAAATTATTATAATATTTGAGATAATTAAAATAAGTAAAATCAATTAACTAGATTATTATTATTTTTTAGCAATAATTAACTAGATTATGAATTTTAATAATCAATAACCGAATAAATTTGGAAGGCTAATTTTTTTTGAACCAAATTGTGAACGGAGTTTATTGTCTGTCTTATAAGTTAAAAAATTACAATAATAGGGACCAATTAGTAAATCCGGAAAGTTATACAAGTTTTGTCAATAATTTACAGCAGACAGGTAAATCTTTAAATCTAAAATAACTAAATATAGAAATCAAAATTGATCCCTCTTCTAACCTGATTTCCCCATTATTAGGTTTCAATTTTAAAGAGGAGGTTTTTATTCAAATCAATAAACCTAGGGTTTTTTTATAAATTATAAGGTGAGCTTGTTCGACGTTAAAATAATCGGCGAAGATAAAATCAACGGTTTAATTAGATTATGAAATTTAACATTCAATCAATAAATGGAATGGAAGGCCTCAAAGGTATTACGATATCTTGGAGAAGAGGAAAACGCTGCCTGTTTGGCTACAGAAAGAGGAGTTTTTGCAAGTCTTGAAGGCGAATCAAACCCTTATCTTAGTCGGTGAAACCGGTAGCGGTAAAACCACTCAGGTTAGAACTTCCTTCAGCTGAAAATTTTAGAAATTTTAATTTGATTTATTTTCTATGAACAATCGTTAGGGATTTCTGTTTGAGTAAATAATTAGGCAGTTACATTCTAGGTTTTTTTTTCCCGGTTATGCAGATACCGCAGTTTGTGTTGGACGCCGTTGATATAGAAACTCCGGATAAACGTAGGAAAATGATGGTTGCCTGCACCCAGCCGCGAAGAGTGGCTGCGATGTCTGTTTCGCGTCGTGTTGCTGAAGAAATGGATGTAACTATTGGAGAGGAGGTGGGTTATAGTATTCGATTCAAAGATTGCAGTGGTGCAAGAACTGTTTTGAAGTAAGTTTATATTTTTCCTGTTATATTTGGTATTGTTGGTATAGAGGTGGATTTGAATTAGAGAGTTTTGAGGTTTATCTTCTTTCTGTTGTTTGGCAGATATTTAACAGATGGTATGCTTTTAAGGGAAGCAATGACTGATCCTCTTTTAGAAAGATTAAAGTAATTATACTCGATGAGGCTCACGAAAGAACTTTGGCGACAGATGTGCTATTTGGGCTTTTGAAAGAAGTTTTGAAGAATCGACCTGACCTTAAGCTTGTTGTTATGAGTGCAACGCTAGAGGCTGAAAAGTTTCAGGGTTATTTTAATGGTGCACCACTTATGAAGGTTCCTGGTAGGCTTCACCCTGTGGAGATATTTTACACTCAGGAACCTGAAAGGGATTACCTGGAGGCTGCGATTCGGACTGTTGTGCAGATACACGTGTGAACCTTCGGGTGATATACTTGTTTTCCTTACTGGAGAGGAGGAGATAGAAGATGCCTGTCGTAAAATAACAAAAGAAGTCGGAAACATGGGGGATCAAGTGGGTCATGTTAAAGTAGTGCCTCTATATTCAACTCTTCCACCAGCAATGCAGCAGAAGATTTTTGAGCCTGCTCCGCCTCCTGTGGAGGAGGGTGGCCCTCCGGGAAGGAAGATTGTGGTGTCTACAAACATTGCTGAAACTTCCTTGACTATCGATGGCATTGTTTATGTTATTGACCCAGGGTTTTCTAAACAAAAAGTTTATAACCCACGAGTGCGTGTTGAGTCCTTACTGGTATCTCCTATATCAAAGGCAAGTGCACACCAAAGATCTGGACGTGCTGGAAGAACTCAACCTGGCAAATGCTTCAGGCTCTACACTGAGAAGAGTTTTAATAATGATCTGCAGCCTCAGACCTATCCTGAAATATTACGATCAAACCTTGCAAATACAGTTCTCACCTTGAAGAAACTTGGAATTGATGATCTGGTGCATTTTGATTTTATGGACCCACCTGCTCCAGAGACATTGATGCGGGCATTGGAAGTGTTGAATTATTTGGGAGCGTTGGACGATGAGGGGAACTTAACAAAGCTGGGAGAGATCATGAGTGAATTCCCTTGGATCCTCAAATGTCAAAGATGCTTGTAGTTAGTTCTGAGTTCAACTGTTCAAATGAGATTCTTTCAGTTGCTGCCATGCTTTCAGGTTTTTCTGTGTATTCTAGCATGCTTTGTGTTTGTGTTGAGTCAGGTCTTAGGAAGTTGTTGTCATGGGGCTCTATCATGCTTGATAATGTCCCTATATGAATAGTGTTTGCACTTCGACTAGTGCACAACACTAGATGTTTAACTGTTTACATGCATATCCTTGTATGCATCGATACAGTTAAGCTGTAATGTGTCTTAGGTTGTCATCAGCAACTGTCTTGTCTGGGTTCTATGCCCCTGTTGGCATGCACCATAGGATTTCTAAGCAAGTGCTGATGCAGATAGTTTCAGTTTCTCAGTATTCTCTCATGAAGCAAATGGTGTCGCCTTGCCTGTATGCCTCTGCTGACCTACCATGGGCCTCTTCTGTGATAACTCAATTCTTTCTTTAGTACCCAATTGCTTTGTCCGGCCTAGGGAGGCACAAAAAGCTGCAGATGAAGCAAAAGCTTGGTTTGGACATATTGATGGTGATCATCTCACACTTTTGAATGTGTACCATGCTTACAAACAAAACAGTAAGTATTTCATTTTATCCAAATGACTAGCCAATTTTATTTTCTGATAGCAATTGACTTACGAGTTTTGCAATCTGTGAAAACTTCAGATGAGGATCAATCTTGGTGCTATGAGAATTTCATCAACCATAGAGCACTGAGGTCTGCTGATAATGTTAGACAACAGCTGGTGCGCATCATGACCAGGTTTAATCTCAAGCTGTGCAGCACTGATTTCAACAGCCGTGACTACTATGTCAACATTAGAAAGGCCATGCTTGCTGGGTATTTCATGCAGGTAGCACATCTGGAGCGTACGGGGCACTACTTGACAGTTAAAGACAACCAGGTCAGTATAAATAGTCTTCTCTGTTTCCTGATCTTGCTTTCTTTCTTGGTGAAGTCTCCATCTGTACCGGTGTAACATGACAATTTGTATTATACTGTTTATTTTGCAGGTGGTGCACTTGCATCCATCAAATTGCTTGGATCACAAGCCAGAGTGGGTCATCTACAATGAGTACGTCCTGACGAACCGGAATTTTATTCGTACTGTGACAGATATTCGCGGTGAATGGTTAGTCTCTCCTTTTTTATAGTTAACGCACTTGTAGTGTGTAATTGTTTCTTCTTGGTTCTCGATACATGGACTTGATGGGAGTCTGAGATGGTCTCAAAGTTTTTTGTTTGATAGCCCTTTAATTTACATATACATTCTTTTGACTAATACAGGTTAGTTGATGTTGCATCGCATTATTATGATCTTGAAAACTTCCCACAATGTGAGGCAAAGCGAGTCCTGAAAAGCTTTACAGAAAAAAGGATAAGGATCGAGAGGAGAGTCGGAACAGGAGATGAAGCTACAACCATATGGGTGGTTAGGACTCAAAATTTTCTATGTTGCTATTTGCTAGTTTTCCACATGTTAACTGATAATGGGAAAAAATTGAAATTTCTTGTACCATTGTAAGAGTCGGAACTTCTTCCCTATCTTTATGTATTGTACTATCTAGTCCACATTTGTTATTTTACTTGCGATTTCATCATTTGTAGAACAATTCAAATGATCCTAAATGAAGAAGAAACGTGCATGATTATGGACCTTATTTATATATAACCTTCAACCAGTCCTTTATCTCGTTATCCTAAAGATAAAATTATCGCTTTTGCTGTTATCGTCTGGACATATTTGGTGTATACTTTTTGGTAATCATCTGTGGTGCTGTCATTCCGAGCTGGAGCATCTTGTTGAGCATTTTAATATCCGATTCGAACAGCTCTTAACAAGTTTTTCTTTTGATATATACTTTTCATAATCCTTGCAATGTATATATGATCAATCTTGAGGCAAGTCGTTAACTTATGGCTGAGATCGAATTTTGTTGGGTTCAGCGTTAACACGTTTTAGTATTTATGGATTTGGCAAAAAGATGGAACATGGAGAAAATAAATCATTCCATACTGAAAATAACGTTATGCATAATCCTTATTTCTTTGCATACATAGGGCAGGATCAAAGGGATAATGATAATAGAGAAGTGCAGCGACTCCTTCCTACTAATTGGTCACATCTGCTCCATAAAAGTCAAAGACCAGAAACGTAAACCGTTCACGACGAAAACTCTAAGATTCATTAATTGGCCTAGAGGTTAAAGATGTTCATCTTGTATGAGTTTGAATTCCGGCATAAAAACATCAATCTCTAACTGTTCTAAAAATGTGTTTGCCTCGTTATGGCAAGAAAATTCTCAAGAAATGCATGTACCAGAAGTCTTTCAGCATGATTCCAGCTCAAAGTTGTTGATTATAAATTATAATGAATCGATTTCTAAACAAACTTGCAGCGTGATATTACAGTTTGCAACTGCACTCGATGAGCCATTGTTTCATATCACAGTGGGTTCTTTCTAAATTTAAGAACAAGGAAATCAAGAACCCTTTATTCTATGACATTTTCTTCATTTGTCGCCCATATCTCAATCTGTGTACCAGTTCTTCGGAAAACAAGACATCATCTAAAAAAATGCAGATGCCGCGTCAAAAGGCTGTACCTGCCAAGGCAGTCAAGCTAAGGATTTGCAGCTAAGAAGCCTTATTGTTTTAAAGAGCGTGCATGTATTTTGGTTCATTTCACTCTCACTCGAGATTCAATCTGTCTAAAAGCATCGTGTTTTGCAATATTTTCTTCTTTTTCATCTCCTTCAAGTGCTTAAACTCAGTTGCACCATTCCCCGGTTCACCATGTATCTTTCTAAACGCTGAATAAACTGCAGGATAATCTCTTTTCAGTTTTAAAATACTTTCTGTGGCAAATTCTGGAGGTTCCAAACCTGAGTACAAATAAAACGCTCTAAGAAATGCACCCCAAAGAACCACATCAAACTTGGAAAGCATCCCCTTGATCAAGGTCTCAGCTTTACCCATCTGACCTGCTTTCCCATAGGTCTCCATCATACAAGCATAATGCTCCAACCCTGGTTGTATTCCATACTTGTGGTTCATGGAGTTGAAGTGTCTTTCACCTTCTTCAACCAATCCACTACCCCTGCATGCTAACAGAACATTAAAAATCGTAACCTGATTCGGGCTGACACCAGTGCTAATCATTCTATCAAATTCCTGCAATGCTCTTCTTCCAAGCCCTTGTCTTGCATAACCGGCTATCAAAGAATTCCATGACACCAAACTCTTCTTCTGCGTGGACTCGAATATGCTAAACGCAGCATCAATATTCCCACATTTTGCATACATATCAACAAGGGAAGCAGACAATACTAAATCCTTTTGGTATCCCAAACTTGAGAATGCATGAATGGACTTGCTGGCCAGTAACAAGATAAGAACACCCAGCACATGCATCCAAGACATTAGAAAATGTGAACTGATTAGGCCTCGTATCAGATCTTAACATCAAAACAAACAGCTTCAACGCCTCCCGAAACCTTTAATGTTGCACGTATCCATTAATCATCGCAGTCCAAGAAACAACATTCTTCTCGGGCATCTTATTAAACATAGACCTAGCTTTATTAACCCACTTATTCCTAATGTACCCATCAATCAAACAAGTCCAAGAAACAATATCCCTCTCTGGCATCTTATCAAATACCCTACGAGCCTGCTTAAAATGCCCTACTTCCATATATCTCGAAACCAAAGCATTCCAACATGCAACATTCTTTACCAAAATCTCATCAAACACTCTCCCAAGCCCCTCAACATCCCCCATTTTTGCGTACCATTTCATCAACGCAGGCCCCACCGATATGCTCATATTAAGCCCTGAACGAACAACAAGCGAAAAGAATTTGCGAATCTAAATATGTTTAAAAACTTTTTTCCCGAAAAAAATAAATTTTAAAAGTTATACTTTAATTTTAAAAGAATAAATATAATGATAATTTAATAAATATCTTATAATAAATAGTTTGACAAATGCTATAATCAATATCCGAATATATAATAAAAATATCTGAATAATAAAAAAAACATAGTAAATGAATGCTAAAAATAATCCCAAAACATAATTAGTCCCCAATTATGAAATTACATCAATGTCTCAAAATAATAATCTGAATAACTAAAAAAAATAGTTTCATACTCAATAATAAAATAGCCGGATAAAATGTGAGATCCTCCAAGTAAGTTTTGTTTAAGTAGTGTGAAAAGTGCAAGAAAAAGTAGTCGTAAAACATAGTAATATTTTCTTAAAATTCTTTAAAACATAAAACAAATGGTACAATATCTCTTCGAAATCAATGGAACAGGCAACGATGAGGAAGGTTCCCATAACCTCCTCACTACGTCCTTTAATCAGTAAACTTTAGGGTAAATCACTGGAACTTTGTCACAAATCCCATCCCATGCTAAACATATATGATGTTTAAAACTCAAATTCCATAAACAAAGTTCCATAAATCGATATTCCATAAACATACCAATAAATCCATAAAATATTTTTGTAAATTGTTGTTTTTTAAATCAAATATTTCATAAATCATAATTAAAAACACATTCTAAAATTGCATGCATATGATGTCATTTTATACAAGCCATAATGCAGATCATAATCAAAAGACATAAAACTATATAAAAATAATTTATTTATAAAAAAGAAAACACACCTAAACCCTAAAGCAAACTTAACTACGGAATGACGAGTCTCTCATAATCAAAAAGGTCCCTAATTTAAATCTATGAGAATAATCCTACAATAACACTATTACTATTATCACTATGATTAAGAAATTATTTTTAAATACTTATTCAACGGAATTTAATGATAGAAGAATACTTATTGATTTGAATAGTTGATCTTCAAATCAACCGAAGACATAGTTGAATTGACCAGTTCCATAGACTCAGAGGGGTTTGATCGAATTAAATAAATAATAATAAAAAAGAAAAATGTGTTTCGAATATAAATCGAGAGAGGGAGAACAGAAGGTGCGGCTGTGGCAAAAGAAACAAACCGTAGGAGAAAGAGACGATTTGCCTTATATAAACCAAAATTTTAGATAAATTACAAGTTAAGTTTTTGTACTTTTTCTAGAGTTCACAAGGTAAGTTTCTAATATTAATTCTTTATAAAAATGTCACTAAATTTATTTAAAATTTAAATAAAATTTCAAATTTCTTAATTAAAGTTTTATATTTAAATTTTTAATTTCTAAATTTTAAATTTAGGAATTTCAAAATTAAAATTTATAAAGTAGGAGTATTTTTGGTATTACAAAGCGCATGAATTTGAGGAACCAATACGTTAAACTTCGTTCCCGAAACGCACTAACTAAAGTCAAAATGGCGTACTCGTTCGATTTAAAACCAAATCTACCCATCTCTATAAAGACTTTATAAACTCCCTCTGGGTCTTGGCTCATGTTTAAGTCCGATAACAACGTGTTCCAAGAAACGGGACTTCTAAGGGTCACTTCATCGAACAGGTTGTGGGCGTGTTCATTCTGGCCGTTTCGAACATAGGGCTTGATCTTTTCGCTCCATGAGAAGTCTCCTGCGATTGGGTTTTGGAGGCAATTATTGATATCGAAGTCGAGATTGCTCGTCGGAAGTGTCGAAAGATGACGGGCAATCCTCAGATGGTTGATTGGGGTTCTCTTCGAAATCCGCATGGCGGGCAGCCGGGCAATTACTTGGCGCCGATGCACGTGGGAGGGTAGCCGTAGCCGTTAACATGATTTTATCAGTAAAATTTAAGGTAAATTACTGGAATTGTCACTAATGTCTGAGTAAATTTTATTTTTCAGCACTGAAGTTTTAAACATTACATTATAATCACTAAAATTACAAATTTATCTTAAATATCATTCTATTGTAAACTTTCTTTAATTTAATAACATAACACCTTAACATAAATATTAATATATAATTTAAACCCTAATATATATCTAAATCACAAAGTCTTTCAACTGATTTTTAAATTTATTGTTGTTTTCTTGGTTCTTTTCACTTTTCTTACATATGTTAAATTGATCTCAGAGATAAAGTCGCTCTTGATACAATGTCATTTTATGAAGAATATGACGAAATATATATGTATATCGTACATAGTTATAGAAAGTTATTTAAATTAGAATCAATTAATATTATTATATTATAAATATTTACAATTAAATTTGAATAGAAAATTAAATAAACCCGACTCAAATTTTATAAACACAACTTAATTTGACTAAAAATTTAAATAAAATTCAAAACATAAAATATCACTCATTAATTTAACTAGTTTAATTTTTTTTGACTCGACCCAAATGATTGAATGATCGCCCCTTTGTGTTAAGGTACGAGTTGTGATTACATTGCATTTTTTACATAGTAAATAAATTATAACTTTCAAAAGGTAAAAAATGGAATAATTTTAAATTAAACCACAAATGGTAATTTCAAGATAAGAAAATCAACTAATAGTTTAATTTTCAAGAAAAATAGTCAACAAATTAAAATTTCTAGCACCACAAAAATTAACGAGGGAGAGCTGATATAGTTCGTCGCTGTCAACGTTTTCGACTTTTCGTTATATATCGGAGATCCTTCCCCCAAATCGGCAACGATTCCGGATCGGAAATGGCGTCGATTGCATCAACCGTGTTAACCAAAATCCTAACCTTTTCTTCTCCAAAAGCCCTTACAAAAACCCTTCAAATCCCACGATTCCTATCCCTAAATCAACGCAGACGGGTTCCTCCGGGAAGAATCCAACAGAAAACAGCCGTAAAAGCGTCGAGCTCCAGCTCGTCTCCCGGGCTGTACTCCTCAAAGCAATTTGAGCTCACCGCTCAAAACGTGGACCTGGTTCTGGAGGATGTGAGGCCTTACTTGATCGCCGATGGCGGAAACGTCGACGTTTTGTCCGTCGAAGATGGCGTCATCTCTCTCAAACTCCTAGGTCATTTTCTTTTCTGTTCGTTTCATGATTTACTATCCATTTGCTTATGGCTAATTTAAAATCTATTGAGTTTCAGGAGCATGTGAGAGCTGCCCTAGCTCAACAACCACCATGAAAATGGGGATCGAAAGGGTTTTGAAAGAAAAATTTGGGGATGCAGTCAAGGAAATCCGGCAAGTGTACGATGATGAAGTGAAGGAAACAACAGTTGAGGTCAGTTTTCTGTATCAAACTTGAAATTCGTCGAAAAAAAAAACAAAATTATTCGTCATCGAAATTGAAATTTGTGAGTAAACAGGCCGTGAATCGTCATCTTGATATACTGAGACCGGCTATTAAGAATTATGGTGGGAGCGTGGAAGTATTATCCATCGATGGCGGGGAATGCGAAGTGAACTATACAGGTCCCGAATCGATTGGATCGGGAATCAAAGCAGCGATTAAGGAGAAGTTCCCAGATATCACCAATGTTGTATTAACAACCTAAAGCTTCAGATTCTTATATCAGAAGCTGAAAAGTTTTGATCTTTTTATATGTGTTCTTCAGATTAATGCCATTGCCAGCTTTTTGAGGTAATTGATATGCAATCTCTTGGTTATGGTGTTCTTCAGAAGCTTTTTATTTTATATGCAAAGATTTCATTTGGAAATCAAAATCACTGTTAATTACTAAGCTCCATAGGTAGATTTCTCTGTTTTTATACTTTTTAATGTTTAAGCTATCATGTTAAAGATTGAACTGCTCGGACTGTTTGATTAAGTTCATTTACTAAATAAAATATGAGTTTGATTTCTATGCTTGACTTCAGGTTTGATTATTTGTGAAGTTCAGAATAATTTTTTCAATATAATCCTTCTTTCTTGTAGAGAAGGAAAGTTCGATTAAGCTCGTAAACAGCTCGAATCGAGTATTAGGATGCTTGAATTAGAGTTGCTTGATGGTTCAGGATATTTGAGCTCGATTTCACATCATTTTCAACTAACATTTGCATACAGTTCCCCACAATGTGTTAGTATATAGTTTTTTTTTTTAACATTTTAGTATTTATTTTATTTGGAAATTTTATAAAAATAACAATATTTTTTCCCCACTTTACTGCGGACATTTAACGAGTTCACTTAATCTAATATTTTTAAACCAATAATAAACTAGTTTAACCTATTTTTTATATATCTCATTCACCGATTTTGAAATTAGCACATGTCATATTAACAAATTCATAATCTTTTAAAAAAGCATAGGCAATATATATTAGTAAAAAATCTTAAACATGTTTAATGTTGCTGATGCCGATTAATAAGAATAAAACAAACATGCACATTTGTGAAGATCGTGATTGAGATATTCTTAATACACTTAAGCTTAGTGGTATCATAAAATTATAATGATTGATCAACATGATTTTTTTTTTTGAAAATTGAAGATTTAAACCTTGTCTTTTGCTAATTGACCCATTATGTTTTTAATACAAAGACAACATTGGTTTGTTATTCTTAGATGACTCGGATTATAGAAAGCCCAATTTAATAAAGGTTATATTTATATATATAATTTGTGTAAAAAATTTACATAAATTCGATACGAATTAATTGATCGTAAGTCGAATATAGCTGCTTAAAAAATAAATAAAGACTGAGCGGTTTGAGACTTTGAGTTGGTCATTGCTGAATGGTAAGGGAGTCAGACGAGATGAAGGCTGAAATGAAGGCGGCAATGGTGGAACCCCGTGCGAGTTCAGTGGACTTGGCGAATCGTTCTTCCAAATTGAAGTGCCCGAGGTTTGATGGAACGGACTTCAATGGCTGGTGGACGAAAATGGAGCAGTTTTTGGAGGCCGAGTCAGTTCCATAAGCATTCAAGATCCGCACCGTTTTGTTACAATTGGACGGGGAGGCTTTTCAATGGCACAATTTCTATGCCAGGGCTAGGGGGGGGGGGGTTTGCCAATCTCGATTGGGAAACATATTTGCAAAGAATGATGGAAAGGTTTGCACCGGAGGGATTTGAGGATCCGATGGCGGAGTCGGTGCGACAAAGCAGTTGGGTACGGTACAGCTATCTCTTGGTGATTTCGTAAGTATTCTAAACCAATTGCAGTTATTTGATTCACAGGACTTGAGTATTTTTACTGGAATTTTGAAATTTGATATTAGTCTGTATGTGAGTTTTTTTTAATCCCTCCTGTTTGGCAACAGAAAATGAGTTTTTGCAAGTGTTGAAGGCGAATCAAACCCTTATCTTAGTCTGTGCAGCAGTAGCGGTAAAACCACTCAGGTTACTACTTCAGCTGTATATTTCAAAATATTTTAATTTGATTTACTATCTATGAACGATTTTTGAGGGATTTCTGTTTTAGGAAAAAATTATGCAATTACATTCTAAGTTTTTTTTTTTTTTTTTGGGGGGTTTATGCATGATACCACAGTTTGTTTTGGAAGCATTTGATATGGAAAATCCGGATAAACAGTAGGAAAATGATGATTGCTTGTACTCAGCCGCAAAGAGTGGCTGCTATTTCTGCTTCACGTTGTGTTGATGAAGAAATGGGTGTAACCATTGGTGAGGAGGTGGGTTATAGTGTTCGTTTCGAGGAATGCAGTAGTGCAAGAACTGTTTTGAAGTAAGCTTATCTTTCCCGATTTCATATTTGGTATTATTGTTATGGATATGAACTTGAGAGTTTTGGGGTTTATCTTCCTTTTTATTGCTTGGCAGGTATTTAGCAGATGGTATGCTTTTACCGGAAATGATGACTGATCCTCTTTTAGAAAGATATAAAGTAATTGTTGTCGATGAGCCCATGAAAGAACTTTGGCAACAGATGTGCTATTTGGGCTTCTCAAACTAGTTTTACAGAATCGACCTGACCTTAAGCTTGTCGTTACGAGTGCAACACTAGAGGCTGAAAAGTTTCAGGGTTATTTTAATGGTGCACAACTTATGAAGGTTCCTGGTAGGCTTCACCCTGTGGAGATATTTTATGCTCGGGAACCTGAAATGGATTACTTCGAGGCTGCCATAAGGATTGTTGTGCAGATACACATTTACGAACCTCCTGGCGATATACATGTTTTCCTAACCCAAGAGGGGCAGATAGAAGATGCCTGTTATAAAATAACGAAAGAAATCGGAAACATGGGGGAGCAAGTAGGTCCTGTTAAAGTAATGCCTCTTTATTCAACTCTTCTGCCATCAATGCTGCAGAAGATTTTTGAGCCTGCTCCTCCTCCTTTGAAGGAGGGTGGCCCTCCTGGACGGAAGATTGTGGTGTCTACAAGCATTGCTGAAACTTCCTTGTCAATTAATGGCATTGTTTATGTTATTGACCCGGGGTTTTCTGAACAGAAAGTTTATAACCCACAAGTGAACATTGAGTCCTTACAGGTATCTCCTATATCAAAGGCAAGTGTGCACCAAAGATCTGGACGTGCTGGAAGAACTCAACCTGGCAAATGCTTTAGGCTTTACACTGAGAAGAGTTTTAATGATGATCTGCAGCCACAGTCCTATCCTGAAATATTACGATCTAACCTTGCAAATACAGTTCTCACCTTGAAGGAAACTGGGAATTGATGATCTGGTGCATTTTGATTTTATGGACCCACCTGCTCCGGCAACATTGATGCGGGCATTGCAGGTGTTGCATTACTTGGGAGCATTGGACGATGAGGGGAACTTAACTAATTTGGGTGGGATCATGAGTGAATTCCCCTTGGATCCTCAAGTGTCGAAGATGCTTGTAGTTAGTTCTGAGTTCAACTGTTCAAATGAGATTCTTTCAATTGCCGCCATGTTTTCAGGTACTTTTCTTTGTTTTCCAGCTTGCTTTGTGTTTGTGTTGAGTCAGGTCTTAGGAAGTTGTCATGGGGATCTATCATGCTCGATAACGTCCCTATATGAATAGTGTTTGCACTTCTGCTAGCTCTCAACACTAGATGTTTAACCGTTACATGCATATGCCTGTATGCATTGATACAGTTAAGCTGTAACAAGTCCTAGGTTGTCATCAGCAACTGTCCTGTCTGGGTTCCATGCTCCTGTTTGGCATGCACCAGAGGACTTTAAGCAAGTGCTGATGCACTGATAGTTTCAGTTTCCCAGTATTCTCTCGTGAAGCAAATGGTGTTGTGTTGCCTCTGCTGACCTTCCATGGGCTTCTTCTGTGATAACTCAATTCTTTCTTTAGTACCCAGTTGCTTTTTACGGCCTAGGGAGGCGCAAAAAGCTGCAGATGAGGCAAAAGCACAGTTTGGGCATATTGATGGTGATCATCTCACACTTTTGAATGTGTACCATGCCTACAAACAACACTGTAAGTAATTCATCCTTTTTCTTCAAGACTTGGCCAAATTTATTTTCTGATAGCAATTGACTTGAGAGCTTTACAATCTGTAAAAACTGCAGATGAGGATCAATCTTGGTGCTATGAGAATTTCATCGACCATAGAGCGCTGAAGGCTGCTGATAATGTTAGACAACAGCTGGTGCGCATCATGGCCAGATTTAACCTCAAGCTGTGCAGCACTGATTTCAGGAGGCGTGACTACTATGTCAACATTAGAAAGGCTATGCTTGCTGGGAATTTCATGCAGGTAGCACATCTGGAGCGTACAGGGCACTATTTGACAGTTAAAGAAAACCAGGTCAGTATAAATATTCTCTTCTTTGTTTCCTGGTCATGCTTTCTTTCTTGGTGAAGTTGTCTATTTTGGAGGTGTACGGTGTATTGCATTATTCCTTTTTTTCAGGTGGTGCACTTGCATCCATCCAATTGTTTGGATCACAAGCCAGAGTGGGTCATGTACAGCGAGTGTGTCCTGGAAAGCCGGAATTTTTTTTGTACTGTGACAGAGATTAGTGGTGAATGGTTAGTTCCTCCTTTCTTATAATTGACACACTTGTAGTTGTGTAAATGTTTCCTTCTTGGTTCCTGATACATGAACGAATTGAGAAACCCTGAGATAGTCTGGATAGAATTTTTGTTTGAAAACTCTTGAATCTATTTGGACATTCTTTTGATGAATACAGGCTTGTTGATATAGCACCACATTTTGACGAACTCGAAAACTTCCCAGAGTGTGAGGCAAAGCGAGTCCTCGGAAAGCTTTACAGAAAAAAAAAAGGAGAAAGATCGGAAGAGGATAGAACAGAGTCGGACATTATATCTAATTAATCTAAAAACAAAAAAAAAGATTCAATTCCCTGGTATTTCTATGAACACTCTTTTTCCACCCAGTTTTGAATGGATAGAAACAAAAATTACATTAAAAACCACTTTGATTTTGTCACTTGCGATACGAAAGAAAATAGTTTATATTCTTAAGTAGTCTCTTTTAGTTGTTTTATTAAAAGGTTATATGAATTTATATTTTCTTGATTAATTTCATTTCAAAATTATTATATCCTCAATTCACAAAATAATATATTTTCAAAGATTTTAATTGATTAAGTAAACATATTTAATAATTATTGGAATTATATTACACATTAATATAGTAAATAAAGATTTTTTTAATAATATTTTTTTAAAATTTTGACTAAAACAATTTAAAGATTATAATATGAAAATTTTAATTAAAAGATGAATCGGTAAAGTGGATTTACACATAACTCAGTCAAAGCCACCAATTAAAAACTGAATTAGTAAAGTATAAATACACATAAGTGGAATCCAATAATTAAAATGAATAAAAGGTTTGAAATCAAGCATTTAAACTATTATTAGATACTAAATTACATTTTCTTTGTTAAACATATAGGACATATGTAATACATTTTTGTCAATAAACGAACAACTTGTAGACAAATTTTTTTAATATAATAATATTTTTAAAAAAAAATAAATATAAATGGATTTTTTTAATAAATTTACTTGTAATTTAAACGATCACACGTAAATCTAATTATTAATCGACTTTCGAATCATATTCCTAAAATATAAAATATCACCGTTAGTGGGAATTTGGGCCTAAATTGTTGAAAGCCGGGGTCCACAGCCCATTAACCGGGCAAACTCATGTTTTTATATTTCCTGCATCACCATCCAATCATACATATTACATTCCACCCCACCTCTCCCTTTCTAAACCAAATATTCAGGCCTCAGGTTCCTTCAAGGTATGCAAAATCTGCTCATTTCTTCTTCTTCTTCTTTAAACCTTTTTAATCCCTTGGCAGTGATTTCCAGCATTTAGGATCTCGTAATCAAACAACCTCAATTCATGTTTCTTTTTGTGTCAAAAAATATAGATGCTATGTTATATTATTATATGTTATTATGACCAAAGGTATGCAAAATCACAGATTCTTGTCTTGTATACCTTTTTAATCCTGTTTCTTTTTGTGTAAAAAAATACAACCTCAATTCATTCATTCACAGTACTGTTTTTCTCATCAATTAAGCTCACAAAAACACTTGTTTTTTTGCCATCTGATCTCCAGCAGGCTTCAAGAAACCATCATGGATGTTGACAGCATAATCTTGAGGATATTCTGCAGAACAAGAATCTCCATGGACGTTGACCAATGCTCGGCAACCTTATTTACATCAAAGCCTTGTTCTTGACCTCTCTTTTGGTGCTATCCTACCTGAGCTTATTTTTAAAATAAAATAAAATAAACAAGAACAACCCTTTTTCCACCTTTCTTCCCAGCTCCCACCATATCCATTTCTTGACCTTGTAAGTCCTTTTCTTGACCTTGTAAGATCCCTACCCAACATCTCCAACCATCAACTATTCCCACCTATCTCATCATCTCCTTCCCTGTCTATCCCTCCTGAGCTACCTATATAACATTATTCGAATCACGTATCCGGTTTAATAAGATCTTGAGTTTTAAACCTTGAAAATGCATTGGCGTTAAATATTTGATGTGACAACTTTGTTCCCTTTGTGTATCCTACTCGACTCGAAACGAATTAATCACTGTTTAGACTGTTAAACGGATGAACTTGCAGTTGCAGTGCAGCTAGTTATATGATCACACAAATTGCAATGGCTTCAGATTCATGCAGTGCAACGTTTTGTGTCGGGTCACACCGTTTGACATTTTGTTTATATTTCGCCATTGAAAGGTCACTGATATTCTCTGTCTCGGATCTTTTTGTGGAAAAGAGGCCAATGCTCGTGATTGTTCCTGCAGGAATATAAAGTGATGATATATAGGCCAATGTGTATAATTGAATTGTTGTTGTTGTCTGCACTTTTACGAACACACATTAATTTTGTTCGTAAAAGTTTGTGAGTTGTGAGGTGGGGATGGTTTTTTTTCTTCCATTTCAATTCATTTTGTCAAATTTACTTGTATAATTGCTTCTCTTTGATGCATCAATGTCCTTCCCTTTTACTGTGTCTCAAACTCCATCTCTTAAATCTGTAAAAAAAAAAAACAAAGGAAAAAACAACAAAGAAAAGGTGCAAGCCCTACTTATCCGCACTGACTTCCCAGGGGAAAATGTGAAGGGAATGGAACAGGGAAAATTGATAGAATTTTGATAATTGGAGGGGCAATTCATATGTATTAAAAAAAAAAAACCAAGCATGTGTGCACATTCATGGAATGCTGACTTTAGCATTTCCACACAAAAAAATTTGGCTATAATGTTCAGGGGTTTAGTTGTAGGGTTTAGAATTTAATGAAAATATAATCTAGAATTATTTTTGAATGAATATTTGATGCATTTACTGTGTATAAATTTTATACACAATTAATGAGTCAAATGATGACACATTATAAAGAATGAATTTGAATGAGTATATTTTAAGACATGTCATTATCTGATTTACATTTACAGACGGTATATAGAATTTATTTATTTTTTATACATTCATGGAATGCTGATTTTGTCATTTTCAAAAAAATCTTGACTAAAATTTGTTTCAACCAAGTCTGTTAGATCGTGTCGTGAAAACATAATCTAGAATTATTTTTGAATGAATATTTGATGCATTTATGGTGTATAATCACATGATGATACATCATCAAGAATAAATTTAAATTAATATTCATTAAGACATGTCATTATTTGATTCACATTTACACTGATGATAGACTTAACATCGATCGTGGATATCAACATCAACTAAATGCTAGAGAAAAATGCATATAGATTGTCTCCATCTTAATCCATTCAAGATTGATGAGTATGTCCCTACCCAACATATATTGTTTGATGCCTATTGCTTTCATCATCTTCTTGGTGTATCTTTATAATAAAATCTTAAAGGTTATGTGAGTATCTAAACAAAACGACTTTAATGTAAATACTCACAATACAATCAATAGGTGATGCTGGATCAAAATATCAATAATCACCTACTCTTAAATGCTAAAAAAATGCATATAGGTTGTCTCCATCTTAAACCATTAAAGATTGATGAATATGCCCCTACCCAACTGATTTTGTTGGATGCCTATTGCTTTCACCCTACCCCCATGAAATGAGGGTTAATCTTGAATAGGGTTTATAGGAATAGGAGCCACTCTTACAAGTACATTTCAAAAGATGATGTAGGAGAATGGGGCAATGCCCCCTAGGCCTTAATTTCTCCCCTCAATAGTTGAATTTAGTTAGAAGATCAATCATTATAGCATTGGATTCAATTTACTTTTGTAAATGTGAAGCACATTTTTAGCTCATCTTTTCATAGGAAAAGTGATTTCCATCTTTTAGGTAACATGCTAACATGGGGCACATTTGATTGGCAGATTCTTCCATTTCTTTGCTCAGCATGTAATCCACTACTTTTTCTTCTTCTTATTAGGTCTAATTGTGCTCTACTCTATTTGTCATTCAAACTTTTAAAATTTTGTCTATAGATACTTTAACTAAAGGGTTAAATATTCGAATTTAAATGTTGTAAACGAAAAAAATAAATTAAAAGAGTTGTTTTATAACATATCTTTATAATATATAATCTAAATTAATTAATCAATTAATCGAATATTTGCGGGAGAAAAAGAAAGGAAGAAAGAGTGTGAGGCCCTATTGTCAAAGGCCTAATAACTATCTTTGCCCCCTACATGTAACATATCCGTAAGCTTTGGGCAGATAATGACATCGAATTTCAATCTTGATCAAAATTTTCCTGACAAAATCAGACCCCATCTGACATGTGACAGATGAGCTACACGTGGATTTTTGGACCTCGACGTTTACATTCATGGACTTATTGACTTTGGGTTCACGTACGTCGCGGCCCACGTTGGCTACATTGAAGGACTTGATACAAAGGAATCTGGTATGGGACTTGATTTATATTATCCATAGTGATTCTAGTTCGTGGGAGGCCCGTAGACACATATTCACATTCTCAAAAACGAAAAGAGAACACTATGTAAATTAGACAACAATTTATCTAGTTAGTATCTCTAGACGATTTGTGTCAAAATAACATAAACTTATGTTTGAGGATTCAAGTTCAAGAATTGAAGGCACAATAAGAGTATACTTTAATCAAAAGTGGGAAAATAAATAATAGTTCAAAATATATTATTAGATTCATTAAATATTTTTCAAGAATTGGTAGGAACAAAAGTTTAGGCTTAAATTTAAACTAATTGAGACTATTCCGTTAACCTCTACAAAATTTTTCCCCTTGCGTAGCTAGATTTTTTAGTTCAAATGTAGTTCCCAAAAACCATATGATTTTGTAATATTTTGTTGCTCACAGACATGAAGAGCTAACCTGCCTCAAAGCATACTTGTAATATTATACAATGAAAATTGAAAACCCATAAATTAATGTTAGTTTTCGAACAGTCCTTGTCCGAAGACTGCAGTCCAAGATTCATTCCACATGGAAACGCCCAGCAAAGATTTGATAGTCCCCTATGGCTGTATGATGTCTGCATTGTCATCTTCTTCTCTGTCTGCTCCCCATTTGTCATTATTTCAAAAGTACTTCAACTTTTAATTATATATATATATATATATATATTTCAGCTACACATTTGGTTTATCTAGAATGTTTGATTGACATAAACATTAAACAAGTTGGAACAAGCTCCGGCCATGAAATTCTTACATAAATTTTCCAACTGGCAATCACTTAGAATCATCCCCACGACAAAAACCCAGTACGTAATTTCCACTTCCTGTTCTTACAGAACGAGCCATGGAAAATGTCATGGCAAAGCATCTTTGACTAGCCTATATCACTCTTTGTTGCTTAATTAATAAGGATTTGCATGGTTTGCTGCTGTCCATTCTCAACGTGTGAATCCTTGATTTAATGTCCTTGTTTTATGGCAGATGTTAGGGTTTTCGATACATATGTCGGTTAACAGATACAAAAACAATGAGTTTGTTTTGTTGTTGTTTTTCCTCTCTTTTTAATCAATGTCATTAGTCGTTAAACAATATGCTTAATTATCCCACTTGTTGACTCATCTTTGTCTTCAAGTATCTGTCTTAACTTGTGTGAGTTATGTTCTTTCTTACAATTCCTTTTTGAACCGTGTTTCGGGTTTACTATATTTTTTTATTTAAGGGTTTACTATATTAATAAATGTCCCTGCTGCATACAGCTATTTTCGGAAACAAGTTGCAAATTGCTGCTATATTTACTATATATTTAATATATCGATGATGTATATATCATCCATAAATTATTTATATTGGGCGGAACACAATAAAAATTAATATGGTCGTAGTCTTACAAAAAAATTACTAAATGTTTTCATGATAAAAATTAGTTTTAATTTTTTTTTACAAATACGAGGGAACATGACCTAAGGGAACAAAGATGAACAGCTTGATCAACTGATCAAATAAATTCTTAAATATACAATGTATTATTGACTCTTTTAAATTTAAAATTATTTAAATAAATTCATCGTTAAGTTACAACCATTAACCATATATATGGTAAATGCAACAAATATTATTCTTAGATGACCAGGGTGGCAGTTATATTAGAAAAATATATAAAAGAAAGGAAATATGAAACTCAGCTATAAAGCCAGAGCCTATGCCAGACTCATTTTCCATATTGATTGCCTGATCATACACGCATGTGTGAATGGACGCATACTACTAATTATCAGCATCCATATTAATTCCAACGTTTTCAATTAGGGATGGATAATCAATCGAGTCAAGATAAGTAAAAAAAATGAATTTGTCGAGTCGAGTTTATAGAATTTGAGTCGAGTTGTTTATGTTTCTGTTCAAATCTAATTGTAAATATTTATAAGACTATGACAATAATTGGTTCTAATTTAAACAATTTTCTACAACCATATTACAATATACATATACATTTCTTCATATTTATTTCTTATGCAATATACATATATCAAGCAGAGTTGAGAGACTCGACTCAAACTTCCAATAATTACTAAAAATTTCGAGTTACTTGAAGTTCTATTTTATAACTTAAACTTTATATGGAATTTTTTAGTGTCGAATTTATGAAATTACGGTTTGAATCAATCTAGTTAAATTTTTTCACGTCAAGTCGAGTCGATTTTTAGTCAACCCTATTTCCAGTGTTCCACTTATTTGCATTCATTATCTACGTTACTTTTTTGTATAACCATCGGTATCTAATCCATTAACTAACTAATATTGATAGTATATTGCATAGACCCATTATAAAAATAACTCTTTCAACCTAATTACTCTATTTATAATATCAAAATACGAATCTAACATCTCTATTATTAAATCTCTCTTTTTCCCATGATTTCAATAGCGATTGATTGAAATGTAAATTCCAAATTCTACTCGAGTACCACACGCCTGCACTTAAATATTCTTTGCCACTTCCCATTTGTCATAATCAATGCTGATTTATCAAATTGGTCATAATGTAAACATAAAATAATCAACCTACAGAATTCCATTTTTATTACAACCTCCGTTGAAATTCAGCCTAAGCCATCATGTTCTTTTCTTCCCTTCTTTCCTAGGGAATCCCATACCTCCTTTATATTTTCAGCGGGATAGACGGAGAGAACTTAAGATGCAGTTGTTCTCTTAAAAAGTTAAAATTTGAATGTAATTTAAAATTATTTATATATTTTTTATTAAAAATTTATTTTTTCCTATTATAATTTTATAAAATCATCTTCTCATATAAAATTAAGTGCCCGTCTCTGATTTTCACCACACTGCTATATCTTTTCCTACAAACATCACAGATCTGGGAATAATTACTCAAATCGAAATTCAAATCTAAATTCTTTAAAAACTACCCCACAATCATACAATCATTGTTTATGGCTAATATCAAAGACACCGACTACTAATTATTTGACAGTAAATAAATAGCAGTGTAGGTCCAACCTTTTTTCTTTTCTTTGCTTTGATTTTGCATGTAGTAGTGGAGTGGTTAATGTTGTATTTTCTTTTACTTTTTTTTGGATAAATCATTTCATTTGTATTCTTTAAGCAGAGAGACTGTTATTAAAAAAAAATTACAACAGTAAGAAATAATTAGATTTCTCAGTCTATAGAAAGCCTCATATTCACAGTATCTTGTATATCTATATACTTATCATGAAGCTTAATTTTCACTGTCCTTGATACAAAGAATTAACTCATCAGCACTTCTATTTCTACCTCCAAAATGTCTAGCATTACGCTCCAACCACACAGTATGAATACATGCACTCCAAAGCTAGCTTAAGAATATATACAAGTAAAGACTTACTCTTAAGCATCTGCACAACCCAGGCTATCTTCCCATCCCAATCTTTTACTTCTCTTGTAATCAGATAGAGCCTTAGAATAGCTATCCAAATATCTCTGGTAAAGCCACATTCGAAAAAAATATGATTTCTTTCTTCACCTGCCTCTCCACATAACCTGCAGATGTCAACCACATTCATCCTCATTCTCGAAAGCCTATTATTGGTGGGCAATCTGTCCAACACGGTCATCCATGCAATGATAGCATGTTTAGGAACATGTATCGGGAACCAAATCAACTTATGCCACACAACTCGACTTCTTTCTGCTTTTATTTCCTCTAAAATCCATCGAGAATTAACTATTGTCCAATCTGTAACTGCAGAAAAAATACTTGCAGCCTCACTTCTCAGTCTCAGTAATTTTTTAATAATTCAGCTATAATGAGCCTCACTTCTTTTTATTTTAGTATGGTTTATATTTTTAATTTGATTTTTATGATGTTTCTTAGTTTCTATTACAAATAAATTTCCACCACCGCCTTCAACATTCTTCGAGAACTGCTGCAAATCCCACTTAAATCTGATATGTTTAGTTTTAATTTGTTCAAAATGCATGTTGTAAACGTTATTATAGAACGTATATTCCAGATATCGTTCAAAGCTTATTATGAACAAATTCTCTCACTTAGATAAAAATTGTTCAAAAAATATTATTTAATTTGTTGTTTCAGTAAACAAACAAATAATTCGACATATACCTTTTTATATATTAAAGGGTTTTAATTTTTTGTTATAAAAGGACATAATGTATTATAGATATGTATTAATAAAATATTTGAGTTAGTACACATTATTATTATTTAAGCAATATGTCACGCCTGAGAAGATGTGGGGTCATTAATCCCACATCGGAAAAGAAAAGAGAAGTCTTGGAATATAAATATGATGGTGCTCCACATCCTATCAGACATGTCTTTTGGGAAGAGGGTAATGGCCCAGTGATAAGTGGTATTAGAGTGACCCTTTGACTGCCCGATTTTACGCCGAGCGCCCATGAGTGACGTAGGCAGGGTGGACAACTGTGACAAGGTGGCCCATCACGAGAGTGGAAGCTCGTGACGAGTGCGTCACGAGGTTGAGTGGGTGAGAATGTCACGCCTGAAAAGAGACGGAGTCATTTAATCCCACATCGAAAAGAAAAAGAAAGGTCTTGGGATATAATTACAGTGACGCTGCACATCCTATTAAACTAATGGCCCGGTGACAAATACATAGATATCTAATCATTAATTCTATGGGCTCAATTTGTGATGGATAAGGCGGCATGAGATACTAAAATATTAATTAGTCATGCATAATCAATAATATTTTATTTATTATATTTTCACTCAAAAAATCCCCAAACCACGCAAAACTATGGGAGGCTTTTTTTGAGGTAATCATAATTAATAATATTTGAGAATTTTTAAAATTTTAAGAGTGAAATGAATAAGGTGACATATATCTCTAAAATGTGTTAAAAATAAAACACCCAATAATTTCATAATACTTATAAAATTCTAAAAATCAATATTAATATATCAAAATCAAACTATACTTATTATTTGTACATTTTGATCGACTAAATAATATTTTAAAATTTTATTACAAAGCAATACATAATAACTATTGGTACACAACAAATTAATTTTGTTGCTCTAGAATGTGTCAAACAATTGTTATGTCCGAGTAATTAGATATTCAAGAACAGTATTTCCAGAGAGAATAATATTTTTGGAGAAATATGGTATTGAGGACAAATTTAAAGCACATGACGTATATGATAATTTCTCCCTCTTCGGGGGCATATTCTTCAACTTGGTCAAAATTCAAAACTATATATAAAAAAAAAAAACTCGAAAGTGTATGACATCACCGAATATTGATAGATAGCATATGACCTATGTTTCTTTTCCCAAATTGTTTTCGATTAAGAATTCAATTTTATTATTTCTCCAATATTCAACAATGCAGGGTAAGAACCGACTAATATTTTAAAGTATTATTTAAAGGAATAATCATAAAATTTAAACTTAATTGCTTAAATAAAATTTTAGTTCGAGGTCTTGCGTATTCATAAAATCTTTGCGAGAGACTCGCCTACTAAAATTAACTGTGCGACGAAAATCGGTATGAATTAATTAAAATAAATATATGAAAAACTGGAAAGATAACAAAAAACAATAAATAAATAAAATCCGAACTTAAATTAAAAAACGAATATGAAAGCTAATGGAAAAAGTATTGCTAGGTATTATTATTATTATTATTAATATTTAATTATGTTTCATTTTACTTTTAGTTGATTATCTAGTTCCACGTTCTACGCTAGCTGGCCGGCCTTCCACCATTATATCAAGGTTCGGGTTTGAAGGAAAGCTACCGCAATTTATGGAAAAATTATCAATTTCTTCCCTTTGACATAGCTTTGTCTATATAATAATTTTAAAAAAATAATGTTGTATTTTTTTTAATTCTTTTAATTAATTTAACTCTTAAATTATTAAATTATATCAATCCCATCTCTTTATTATCGTTAATTGACAAAATCATTTAATTTTGTGCATGTGAACACTTCTTCTTCTACCTCAGTCTTTAACAGAAGAAGTTGGCTTAAGTTTCATTTTAATCTTAAGATTCTTTTTCGAAATTATAATTTATAAACAACCATCATGGATCATAAGCACATATTTTCTTTATTTATAAGTTCGGTGTTAAAGAAAGTGTATGTAACACATTTACAGACATTTACGAAAAGTCCGCTCAATGAAATTAGTAAAAATGTATGAGGACCCGTTTAAATGATCCATTTATTTAAAGGTGTCGTTAAACTTCTAAAAATGCAAATAGAAGATAAGTTAGTTAAAACTCTAGCGCCGCTAAATTTTTTTTCTCTCTAAGCATAATTCACTTTATTTTTTTTATTGTTTAATCGACATCGGTATTAGTCTTAATTTGGTTGTTGTCGCCGGTAATAAAATATTTTCTTTCATTTTCTTATATTTGAGTTTATTTTTTTCCACATCTAATGCGTTTTTTTGCTTTTATGACACGCCCCTATCTTATGGCATGTTCTATAGTTATTTTTGTGGGTGTTTGGTGTTCGTACGGTGACCCTCAAGGCGTTTGTTTCTTATTTGTGTTTGTCGGTGGTCACGAATAGTTTGATCCTCTTTTGGGTTGTTTACCGATGTAATTTGTAGCGGATTGTCGTCTTTAGAATAGGCGTGAAAGGTGGTTTCCGATTTTGGGGATTTCATATAATTCGTGTTTTGACAGCTTTCAAGGACCCTTCCTACAATGGACCGTATAGATTTTTTTTGTGCAAAGAGAAAGTGTCATATCTGACCGATGCATCGCTTATTTTTCTTTTTAGATTTATAGTTTTTTTGTAGTTTTTTTATATTTTAAAATCTCTAATATGTTATGTTTGTTTTACTTTTTTTTATCAATAAAGCTGTTCGTTTGATGTGTCAAAAAATACAAATAGAAGTGCATAAATGTAAGATGTAATTGAACTGAGTTCGAATAGCGGTAAGTTTGAGTTTGAATATAATCCAAAATTTGAGATTTAATATTTAAGTCGAGTTCGATTGAACATATTTTTTTAAACTCGTACTCGGTTCAAGATATAATTAAATCACGATTAAATTCATTTATTAGTTTTATATTTAAAATAGTTAATACATTTGAATAATTAAATCAAAATTAATCATTACAATATATGACTAACTGAATATCAAAATATATCCCAATTTAAATTAGAAAAGGGTAACCCACATATTGTGAATGTCGTATGTATATCTAATAGCTGTATTTTTGTGTCCCTAAACAAACTGTAGACTGGGCACCAATATATTGATGCCATTGTGGCCATACATTAGTCAATGGGCGTTGGGCAAACTTCATATTCATGTCCTAATTATCATGGGAATTTAATGAAATTAGTGGTGGAATTAGGGATGAAGTACCAGACAAATCTGGTCCATTAATGTAACATGGTTTTCCAACACACAAAATTATATATACACATATGAATGGGTCTACTACCGTATAAGCTGTTGGTCCCCCAATCACACCAATTATTATTATTATTATTATTATTATTATTATTATTATTATTATTATTATTATTATTATTATTATTATTATGTAAAAAAATCACACATATATATATATGATAATGAATGATGAATATTCATGAGCATGTAGTTTTCATTTGATTGACATCCATATCCTAATTAAATCATGACAATTACGCCAAACTATAAATTAGAATGAGTTGGTATCCTCCCGTGACAACTGGACTAATCGTATTATCGTTATGAAAATGAGATTCTATATTTTATATTAATACTAAATAATTAAATTATGGGTGGTAACAACGTACAGGAGAATGTGACATCAAATATATTTAAGCAGTTGATATTCTTTTATTCATGGATAAGAAGAGGAATAGGCGAGTGTTAAAAAATAATTAAATTATATATAATTAGGTAAAATACATCACATGTCAGGTTTGGTAACAAATATGTTATTTTTTAAAAATAATAATTTAGCCACTCAATTAAATTTTTGTAATAAACATATCATTCTACCGTTAAAATTACAACATTTTTCGGTACAATCAAAGTTTTAGTCCGAAAATTTATACATTATATCAATTTGGTCATAATTTAAAAATAATATAATAAATTTAACCTTCATATTTAAATTTTTTGGCAATGTACGCTCTGACTGCTTGTCGCTCTCCATGTTACTGTCTCGCACCTCGATAATCGATAAATGTTATAGATCGACAAACACAATTACTTTACTACCGGATAACAGATAGACTAATGGAACAAATTCATTGTGGTTTTAACACCACTTTCTAGTAGACACAACCACTCCACTATTGAAAATTTTAAATATGGAGGGTTAAATTTATTGAATTAGAACTAAATTAGTAGAATGTATAAATTTTGAGACTAAAACCACTTTCTTTGTTTTAATGTTAACGCCAAAATGACATGTTTTTTTCACAAAAAAATTAATTATATGACTAAATTGTTACTTTTAAAATAAAATAATATGTTTGTTATCAAACTTATAAATTGAGTGACCTATTATATATTTTATCCTATTTATGTATGAATTTTCACCCATATTTATTGATTTTGTATTTTGCTAAGTCTCTTGACGCAAAATTTGTTTCCCGTATACCCTTAAGTAAAGAATTTTAAACCCACTAAAAATATTTTCTTTCTTTCCTCTAGAGTTTCTCCTTTATTTCTAGGTAGGATTAGGATTAAAATTAGAATTTGTCAAAAAAATTCTTTTAACATCAAAAATTACAACTTTATCACCACTCAATACCCATGACCCAAAGGCAAAAGTTATTAATTTTGTCCCTAATTATCAATGCATTAATTATAAATTCAAAAAAATTATAATTAATGCATTAATTATAAATTTATCATTTCCTTATCTAAAATTAGCGGGATGATTGAATATCAATTAAATTCTAACGTGCCATGTTATGTACAAATCTAAAAATTTATTAAAGGACGGTTATTGTTGTACGACTAACATCAATCCGACAAATCGTCTAAACCTAAATATCTTTCGAAATAATTTTAAGAGCACATTTGTCGTTGAGAAATTAGTCTCAAAACTATTATTTACCGGAACAATTCATCTTCAATATATTATATCAACATCATATTATAAACAAAAATATTCAACAAAGTATGAATCTACCACGCTCGACGAATACTGTTAAATATTACTAACGGTGAACATAATTAAATTAATTAATAAAGATTAGAAATCTCAGTGACTTAACATATAATTATAAATTATTTAAAATAGAATTTCAATTAAATTATTTTCTATATATATTATATTTTTTTATTTTTTAAATAATTGGATCAAATATCAACCTTAGTCAATTTAAAAAATAAAAAAACACTTAACCCTAAACTATAAATTGTAAATCCTAAACCCTAAACCCAATATTTGAATTTAAGGGTTTTGAGTTTTGGGTTTACGGTTTTGGGTTTATGGCTATGGTTTTAGGGTTTCATGTTTTGGATATCGGGTTTTGGGTTTATGATTTATGGTTTACGGTTTTGGGGTTTAGGTTTCGGGTTTACGGTTATGGTTTATAATTTTTTTATTTTTTTAAATTGACTAAGGTTGATATTTGATCTAATTATTTTAAAAAATAAAAAAAATAATATTTATCAAAAATAATTTAATTGAAATTTTATTTTAAATAATTTATAATTATACGTTGAATTCTTGAGATTTTTATTATTTATTAATCAATTTAATGATATTCAGCGTTAGTGTTGTTCAACGGTATTCGTTGAGCGTGATAAAATTTTCCTTCGACCAATCAATTATTACACCAAAGACCGAAAATATAGGAAAATCTACCTAAAGTGGTAAGTGTCCTAATATGGTTTAAATCTGGTTTTTCAAGTCTCTGTCATTTTCATTACCAAAAAAGGCTATTAGACCCTAGCCGATCGAACTACCAGCTAAACTCGTTGGTTTTTGTCATGGTTGGTGAGATTGGAAATAAAGATTACAATTTCCCTCCCCATTGGTTGCCTTTGAGACAAGTGTACGAGATGGTCTTGGTTGCAAATGTCCGAAAACATAGTTTGGTCAAAATGATCGTGACATAAAACCAATTTAATTTATTAGATTATGAATTAATTAGTGGATGGGATCTTGGTATTGTGTAAGTTTCCTAGGTTTACCTAATTAATGAAATAAAAGGGGTTTAGAATACCATAAAGAAATATATGTATAAATTCTTGTTTATTTAAATAGAATTATCACTGCCTTTCAACCTACGGTCTTGATTGAGGGCTATACATACATTATAGTATATATCTAGTTGCATAATGGGTAATATTTTAGAATTTTTCTTCGTATTTTTTATTAATAATTTAATCTTGTACCCTATGTATTTTTAAATCGTCATATAATTTTACGAAGTATAAAATATCGCTCTCTAATATAAAAGTATGCGTCCATCGTTGGTGATAATTATAATGATCCTAGTTTGTTATTGTTGGGATGGAGCTTGAAGAGGTCTAGGCGGCAATCGCCCAAGCGTAGGGAGTAGGCAGCTTTCTTGTATTCACCCCAAGTGAAAGGCTTGTAGAGGCTAGGGTTTTGAGGCGAGACCAACTCCGGGACGGGACCGATCATTGCGTTGAGCGGTGGTGCGCCGAAGTACATGATCGACATTCTTGAATTCTTCGAAGACGAGTTTGCCAATGCTCGATGTCTCACGCTCGTAAATCTATCGTTGGTTAGAACCTGCAGGGCATCGCCGGTGATCACGTAGAATTGTGTGGGGTCAGGGGGGACCGGGATCCATAATCCGTCATGCGTAGAGATTTCGAGGCCGGCGACATCGTTGGATCGTAGTATGGTGAGGATCTGAGGGTCGGAATGCTCTCCGAATCCGATTTCATCGTCCCGGCAAGGTTTTTTGGAAGATAGATAGTGATTGAACCTTAAGACCGAGTCGCTGTGGGCGTCTTTGATTAGCCTACTGAACACGGACTTGTCTTCGATCCAAAGGCCCTCGGCCACCAGCTCGAGAATCTCGCTTGCTAAATCCCTCACTGCTTCTATATAATCATTTGCAGCGCAACTAAAAAAAAAAAAAAGAAAACAAGAAATTAATGAAACTGCATTTACCCTTCCATGCAAACAAAGTTCCATATGATAAATTGTCCAAATTTATCCTGTTTGCATGCATGGATTTAAAAGAAAATTACGACAAATATATGAGAATGTTGGGACTCTAACTCTTCGGATCGTGCTACTTATTTTCCCTACAATTCTTTTAGGGGATAGGGTGCCTTTAAAAGGTAGGGACATAGGATGTCATAAAGAAGCATTGCATACCATGTTAAAGATAAATTGTCTACAGTACAAAACCAATAAAAAATTTCACAAAATTAAAGTTGTGTCTGCCTGATATTGTTTTTAAAAATACAGTAAAAAATATTTTAAAAATTGTATTTGGGGTTGCACGTGTGGTGGTGATTGACTTTCCGATCCCTGCATATAATTCATTTACAAGTAGTGTTTTCTTTTAAGAAAATTACATAATCAAACCTAATTATAATAAGATAATCTCTGTCTCTCTCTTTTTTTTTTTATCATAGAAGGGAAGATGTCCCTTTCTAGGATGCCAAGGCATTCATTGTAAACAATCTCCTGCAAAAATTCAATTCCCCTTTTTAATGCATTAAAAATCATGAATAAATAAATAAATTATCCTTAAAAATTCTTCTCATTTATTAGTATTATATTTATAAACAAATGGATAGCAAAGGAATAATACAAGCCACAGGCTAAGCATAAAACCCGCAATCGTGTATCACACTAAAGAAACAAAAACCATACGCCTTGTCTCTCCAGCCACTTCCCCTTTTTGTTAATATACAACGTCAATGGCACAAGCTTTTGTATATGAATGTATGGAAGATGAAGAAAAAACGAAAAAGGTAATATAGAAGAAGAAGAAGTTAACGCACCTGAAACTCTGAGGGTTATCGGAGATGGTTTTGGATCGTTCGGCAATGGAAAAAGGGTTGGTGTGGAGGAGAAGATACTCGAGGTCACCCTTATCGCCGTTTTGCCCGATGTTCTTCAAACCGTAACCGAACGGCGTCGCAGGCCCTGCACGTTGCTTATCGCCGGCTGGTTTGTCGAAGAAACAAACCCCTTCGTCTTGGAGCCTGGTTATCGTGTTCCTATGAACGCCATGGTTAATGACCTTGAAGAATCCGGAGTCTTGGCAGGCTTTGACGATCAGCTCCGACACTGTGGACCTGTCCAGAGAAAGATCGACGACGGGGATCCCCAGGGCCCTGGTTTTCTTGGTTCTCATTGAAGCTGCCGGCGACAGCACAACCATTTATCTTACTTAAAGGTTTTACCTAAAATATTGAATGAAGTAGTCTAAGGGTGAGATTTGAGAGTTTTAAGAAGAGGGGTAATATTCATGGCTCGTAAGCTTGCCTACTATTTATACTAGCGAAGATGAGAGAGAAAAGGCCATTTTTATGATATTTGAATAAAAAAAGAATGTTATAATATAAGCGATGGATGGGTGGGGGTCCGAAATTTTAGTGTAAGGGGAAATGGTGTTTTTTGTGCACGCGTTGGTGGATGCGCGTGGGAGAAAAGGGGTGGAAACTTTGAAAGGTGAAGGAGGCTTACGAAGAAGGTATAAAGTTAAAAATAACCCAATATTTAATTTTTTGTTCAATTTAGTTCTTATTTTTTTTGGGTACAAACAATTATTTAATTTTTATTTTTGTTTAAAATTCATCTTTAATGGATAAAAATCGTCAGTCAACTAACAGTCAATCCCTTCGATGATGTGGCATACATGTGGTGATGTCACGTGGCACTTTGTTGACGTGGTATTTTTTCAAAAATAATCAAAATTTTATTTTAAAAATAATTATATTTTTAACCAATCATATGATGCTACTGATTTGTTAAAAATATTTTAAAAAATAATTATTTTTTTAATATTTTAAAAAAATATTTAGAAAATATTTTTTGAAAATATAATTAATTTTTATATTTTTTAACCAATCAGATGATGTCACATGTCACTTTACTAATGTGACATCATCTTATTGGTTAAAAATATAAAAAATAATTGTATTTTTCAAAAAAAATAAAAAATAATTTTTTAAAAAACTGTGATCCATTTCAGTAAAGTGTCATGTGACATCACTATATTATTAAAGGACATTGACCGTTATTTGACTAACGGTTTTTACTTGCCGAGAATAAATTTTGAAAAAATAAAATATTAGATAACTATTTATACTAAAAATAAAAATTAAAATTAAAATAATTAAAAGATCAAATGTTAGAGTTATTTTTAATTTTTTGCGTAGAAAGAAACATTAGGTGGGGAGAGAGGTTGGGGGGCCAACCTGCCTGGTAGCGGCTGTTTGTCCCCTCTAATTGGGTTTTCCTTACCCCCTTTTCAAAAGCGTGTGGATTTTAAGTTTTATCAGTTTTTTTTTATCTATTTTTAAAAGAATAATAATGACACTCTCTAAACAAATATAAGGAGCTAAAAGAATCTCTATGAATCAAATCAATAAGGTTGGAAGGTAAAAAAATCGCAATATAAATTAGTAAATCTGAAAGAGTGTTAAACTTCGCCATGAAATTCGCAGCTTTATTAGCTTCATGAGGAATTTGTTTGAATTTAACGCTCTAATCTTCCATACATAAGAGAGCAATAGAACGAACTAGTGGGAAGGGACTGTGGAGACGGTGAAGAGAGCAATTTGATAGCGTTAGCATTATCCGATTGAACTTGTACAGAGTCATAACCATTGTTCGTCGTAAAGCGCAATCCGTCTAAAATTCCTCTTAACTCCGCTTGCAGGATCGATGTGATGCCAATAATCTTAGAGAAAGAAATAAGAAACGAGCCTGTATGATCACGTACCACTCCACCAATGAAACCAACACCCGTGATTTGAGAGATGGTAGCATCGGTATTGATGCATATCGAACCCGGAGAAGGTGGCGACCATTGTATATTCGCAGCAATTGAGTCATATTGAGTGGAATACTGCTGCGGAGTGGAGCTATATAATCTATTTAACCGTTATTTCCTTTGATTATGGGTGTAAATGAACCGAACTTAAACGAATAAGATTATCTTTATTTACATTTATTTATTTTTGAAGGTATTCATATTCGGTTTGAATTTATTTATATTTTTAATATTATGTTCATATTCATTTATTTATTTTTAAAGGTATTCGTGTTCGCTTGTTTAGCGTTCGCAAATATGTTCGTTTATATGTCCACTAACATGTTTGTTTGTATGTTTGCTAAAATAGTAAAATTGCATCACTAGTCCTTAAGCTCCCGAGGCTTCACAGTTTAAATTCTAAAGTTCACCATGTGTTCAATTTAGTCCCTATCTTCACCAATATTTAAAATATAAAAAATAAAAGGAAAATGGGAACCAAGTAAACGAGCTTATAAACAAGTCGATAAGCGAGTTTGTTCGCGAACATAAACGAACCAAACACAAATATGTTCGTTTGTTAAATAGATATAAAATTTTTGTTCATACTCGTTTATTTAGCTTAATAAACAAACATAAACGAGAGTTATACGAACAGTTCGTCGAAGACTCTGTTCATTTACACCCCTAACTTTAATTTCTTAATTTGATTAAAAAAATAAAAAAAATCTATTTAATCGATCAATCATATATTTTAATCAATTAATTCATCGATTTAGACATTAAACTTATCTAACCAAATCGATTTCAATCGGTTAAATCAAATTGGATTAATTTTATATAATTCTTTTAATCGTCTTAACTTTCGTGACTGAATTAATTGAACTGATTCGATCATAAGTCGTAAAAGAAGTCAGTTGAACTAATTTTTTCATGCCCCTACAAAACCCTAAAATTCTGTTAGTATATTATTTTCACATATAGGATAACTTTCATTTCAATTTATAATATTACAACAAATTGATTTGGATTAAGAATATTAATAATTTAACTAATCAAATCAGTTTGAATATCATTATTTTTAGTAATATTTGTTTAACCAATTTATAATATTCTTTCATAATGTTAATGCCTTTAAGGAGACGTATTAGAATTTGAGTGCTCTAAAGGCATTGCATACGGATCTTGGAGTTAGATATCATTGTTTTCATCGTACAATTTGTGAAAACTATTTAAAACTTTATATCCATGATTAGTCCATAATCTAATTAAGTATTTGATAGAATATTAATAAAGGAAAGGAGATATCTTGATGTTAATGATATACTAATCAGCATCCAACATCTACCCTTAGAGGTCTTCTTTTCGTGTTTCATTTCTCCTTGTGCATAATTCTAGGCCGAGAAAAGTGGAACAAAAAATCGCATGCTCTTTTCGGTGTCCCTATATATGCTCAGTACTAAATTAAATCTTAAGTCCTAATCCTAACTTTCAAACCCTACACCCTATGGAATACTCCCTAACTTTAAATTTTGATTTTAAACCTTAAATCTATTTTTAAATATTGAAACATAGACAAAGTAAAAAAAAAACATGAAATTTCTGTTCAGAAAAGTGAATGTCGATGTATATTTATATGGGCGTGCATTTGGTCGGTTTGGTTAACCGACCGAACCGTATTATCCAAAATTCATTAACCGAAATTTTTATCCTTTTAACCGTTAACCGAAACAAATTTTTTTTCAAAAAAATTTAACCGAACCGAAAAAAATTCAGTTATTTCGATAGGTTTTCAAATTAACCGATATTTTTATAAAATTTTGGGTAAATTACACAAATAGTCACTAAACTATGCTAAAATGATCTTTTTAGTAACTAAACTTGTAGAAGTTACAAAACAATCATTAAACTTATTGAACTATTACAAAATGATCATTGACTCATTGCATGTTATAAATTATTGATAAATTTTGAAAATTTTAATGACCATTTTTGTAATAATTTAATAAATTTAATGATAATTTTGTGCTAATTTGATAAAGCTTAATGACCATTTTGTAATATATCAAAAAATTTAATGATCATTTTATAACTTTTGAAAGTTTAGTGACAAAAAATAAATATATGTAATATATATAATATTTAATATATAATAATTTCAGTTAATTCAGTTAATTAACCGGTTTCGAACAAATTAACCGATAACCGGATTTAAAAAAAACTATTAACCGTTAACCGATCCTACCTAAAATTAACCGACCGAATTAACCAAAAAAATTCAGTTCGATCAGTTAATTCGGTTAAAACCGAATAATGCACACCCCTATATATTTATGCGTTACACCTCTGTAATATTACAAATAAAGAAGAAAATGATTATTCCTTTCCTTAACAATTGATGATATTGTAAGTATGATAATCAATCAATCAGATACCTTCTAATTGATGTGATTAGATAGGATTTAATATTATTTCTTAGATTAGTGTATCTTGTAAAGATTTAGGCTAATCCTGGTCATCTATATAAATAGATCTGGACCATTAATTGAGTGGGAGCTCAACTATAAATAGAGAGCTTCCTTACTCATTTGTATCATCTCATTCCATCCATTCTCACTTTGAGAAGAGTAATAACATTCTGGGCATTTACTCTAGTTTTCTTGTTCTTTATTCTCTTTGTGCTTGTTGCCTTTCATAGTGGCTAGAGTAGCCACCTTGGTGTTTAAAGCTTTCTCATCCATAGAAGCCTTGAAGGCTTGTTCGAGCCTTTGGCAAGCTAGAGTACTCTCAAGGCTTGGTTTAAGACTGACTTAGACGCAAAATCGACCAAGTAGTATCACGAGGTGCCTAAGGCCGCACGTTCCCGGGCTGTAAAACTCTAGGGACGTGACACTATCTTCGTCCATTATAGTTAACCACAATTATTTAATTTTTTCTGTCTCCATATTTTTATTAATGTTTATTTTTAATTTTTTAAAATATAATTCAGCATACACAAAATCTAAGTTAATTAGCAATGCTTTTGAAATAATTCTTTATTTAAAAAAAAACAAAATAGTTTGTTCGTAAAAGAAGGGAAAGATGAAGCCACTTTGAAACCTCTAGAAGAGGCTCTAATTCAATCTCTTAAAGCCTATTTTCAGTTTCGGGCAATCTAAATCGAAAATCTCTGATATAGAAACAGAATTAAACTCATAATCACTATTTTCAAATTATTCACTGTATCATCTTTTAGTCTATTCAACTCTGTTTCAGAAACTTGAGCTCCTCAAAAAAATACTAATTCAGCTTGTGTTCCTCTGGAATTTTACAAATAAAGAAGAAAATGACGATTCCTTTCCTTAACAATGGATGATATTGTAAGTATGATAATCGGGACTTAAAGGTGTACAAATATACCTTGCAATCTCATCTGAAAATTCCCTAGTTTATCCCGTTCGTTTTCAAGTTCTATCTTCAATAGAAAGTGCTTAGTAACTCCAAAGGGCAAAAAACAAAACAGCAAAAGGGTGCATAACCAAGTGAATACAAATTATTTCCAAACATCATAATAATGCCTTTTATAATAAAAAAGAGATGATAAGAAAAGCAAGAGTGTCATTAACGTATGAGTAAATTACATTGATGGTCACTAACGTATGAGTAAATTACTTTTTTCACCACTAAGGTTTCAAAAGAAATGATTATTGTTTTTAGGGTAAACATGCATAAATGGTCACTAATGTATGAGTAAATTTCTTTTTCCACCACTAAGTTTCAAAATTTACAAAACGTTCATTAACGTTATCGATTTGTAACAATAACGTCCTTTATCCAAGCGATGAAAGTCTGGTGTGGCACGTTAAGTAGTTGATTTAGCACCCTTTAGTCACATTGACTCATGTTTTGACTGGCCACATCAAATTTTTACTACTCATACTCTTTTTAAGCAACAAAATCAAAATGCTTTTTTTTTTTTTTTTTGCAAAACCTAATACCACCCGTCCGTGATTTATTTTAATCCTTTGATGTTACCGGAATCCGCGAGGTTGATGATCTTGGACATTGTTTGGGAATGCCTTTGATTATTAGAAGAATAAATCTTCCAAGCTTGGATTCCTACTACATAAGGTTACTCAAACTCGGTTTGTTTGCGCCTATAAAAGCTGGTAGCAAAGGTTTTACAACAATTGATGCACTACCTTGGATTACTTAAGGATAGAACTTTGCAAGCTCTGTGTCACAAAGGCACAAATGTCATGAATATTTTCGATTATTGAAGTAATCGGAGGTTTCTTGTTGCGACTACCAATGCAAACACCAGTTTTTCGGCCTTGAAATTTCTTCTTTCTATTGGTCGTAATTGACATAATAAATTGGCCTCTGATTATCTTCTGTATCTTTTACCAATACAGCCAAAACCGTCTCATCAGTTACTGCCAAATACATATACAAAATGTATCATTTTGAAGGGGTATTTAACAATGGCGGACTTGTCAGATACTTCTTCAGCTGCTCGAAAGCTTTCTGGCAGTCGTCTGTCCAGTCAAAGGGTTGAGGGCTTTAAAGAATGAAAGACACTTGTTTGCCAATCTAGACAGAAACTTGTTTAGTGCAACAACCTTTTCATTTAACCTTTGTATTTCCTTTGTGTTAGCATGCAGAGCCAGATCTAATATGACTTTTATTTCCTATGGGTTCGCCTCAATATCCCTCTCTGAAATCAAGAACCCAAAAAATTTTCCTGCTCCAACTCTAAACACATATTTTTCCGGATTCAGTCTTATCCCGTACAATCTCAATACATCAAAGACTTCTTGCAAGTCTACTAGATGTTGCTATAAAGAATGACTCTAGGTTAACATATCATCGAATACCTTCATGTTCCTTCCTATCTAGTTACAGAAGATTTTATTAACCAACTATTGGTATGTTGTTCCGGCATTCTTTAATCCGGAAGGTATTACTCTATAACAGAAGAGGCTATTTTGTGTGATGAAAGCTGTTTTCTCTCTGTCTTCAAATGCCATCATGATCTAATTGTATCATGAAAAAGCGTCCATAGAACTCATGAATTTATGCCCAACGAAAGTATCTACCAATCTATCGATTGATGGAAGAGAAAAACTATCCTTCAGATAAGCCTTGTTCAAACTCAACGCACATCTTCCATTTTCCACTTGATTTTAATACCCTCCACCTGGTCAATTGGTTTAGGCTTGTCAAACTTATCCTCTTCTCTGACATCAAGGCTTTTTAAATTCATCATTGCCTTGTTTAATACATTTACCGTTAGACCACCCATCTGTGAAGCTACCTTTTCCCCCTATGTGCATGGATATTATGCTCTTAAGCTATCTAAAAGGAAAGAATATGGCATTGTCTTGCTACTATTTGATCCGCATGCATATATCATTCCCCCATTGGCGTGGGGAACTTAACCTGTAAATAGTATGTGGCCGCAACCATTTTTGTTTTTTTCATTGATGGTCTTCCTATGACTGTTGTATACCGACGGATGGTCAATAACTAAAAAAATTGTCATTTTCGTAACCTTATGGTCATTGTTACCCATGATAACTGGCAAATGGATAGAGAATTTAATTTCAATATGTTGGTTGCTAAATTCATAGACAGGGCTCACATACTTTAACGCTGATTCTGAGATTCCCATTACGTCGTACGTCAGGCCTTCCTCTTTCAGCTTTTTCCTAGTTTTCCGTAACTTGAAAACACAGCGTAATCTTTAAACACTAAGTTGTTGTCTGTAACTATCAGACCGTGAGTGTTGTTGTCCCCCTCTATATTGATTTTCCATTTGCTGATATCTCTCTAAACCTTCCTCTTCCAGCTCTGTCTTGAAGCGGAAGCCTTCTTTGCCTAGAATTACGAATATTGGTCTGAAAGTCGACATTCCGCGAACCATGTGCCTCAGCTCTTAACCTCTTCGCCTCTTTATTTTCTACATAAGGCTGTATTTTTTATATAACGCGGATAAGGTAGCTGGTGGATTGTCCAACAAATTATATTTGAGATGCTGATGAGCGGTTCCATTTATAAAAGTGTTTATTGCGAACTCATCTGTCACATCTTTGGTTTGCATCGTGGTTGCGTTGAATATTTTCGCAAAGTCCCTCAATGGTTCATCAGGCGTTGAATCTTTGGTTTACTGCGAACTCATCTGCATATATCCCTCAAGCATTTATTGGGGGAGATTTTTTGAATGAAAATCGAACTGAAAATTTGTATGTCTAAAAATTTGAAGGTCGTGCACTTGGTCTACGCTCACCGCACCAATTGTTGACTTGTAAAGTGAACAATATTCTTAGATGTTGAAGGAAGGTTGCTTTGATGGTGGTAAAAGGTGGTTCTGATGGTGGTGATTGAGTGCTTTGGTCTGGTTTGGTTGGAGTCAAGTGATCTTCCCTCTACTCTCTGTTGCATGGCTATTTATAGTGGTTCGGACTAGTGTCGATAAGAAGTTGTCATGGCATTGCTATTGATTGAACGTCTAGGAAGCGGTGGTTTAGACTGATTGTTATCAAGTGAGATCACGTATGTCGACAAGTGGTCAAAAATAATATGCTAGTGACTGTCTGCAAGTTTTGTTTGTGGGAGGTCGCATGTAACTGTTCGTGTATCTGAAAGTTTGCATTTTGAGAGGTTCGCATGTATGAGGGTTCGCATCTTTAGAAGTTCGTGTGTCTGAAAGTTCACATCTTTGGAGGTTCGCGTAACAAGTTGAGCTTTAAACAAGATTTGCTTTAGATTTACAAATAAATAAACTGAAATGAGTTGGTTTACCAACAGTTGTTGAATTGATTTGGTCTCATCTCTTAGTAGCTTACATTTTAAAAGATCATTAACGGTTGGTTCATGCAAAGTTTCATTATAGTCAGGGCGGATCGTACGAGGGACTAGTGGAGTCACGCTCCATTCAAAATTTTAGAAAATTTAAATTTTATTCCTAAAATTTTTAAAAATTTTAATTTGGCCCCTTCTAGATTTTTAAAAATTTATATTAAGCTTCAAATTTTTTAATATTTTTAATTAAATTCTTTCTTAAATTTTTTTGTTAAATCTCTTAAAATTATTTAAAAATTTTAGTTAAATCTTTAATTTTTTTTGAAAATTTTCGTTTAAACCTCTAAAATTTTCAAAAATTTAAGTTGACTCCTTCAAACTTTTAATTCAAGTTCTGCCACTTATTATAGTTGTGGTTATTGAAATGCCTTAGATAAAGTAATTAGTTGCATCTTCTCGGCTTTAATGCAAAGTGAAGTAATACATTCTTTCTCTTTCTCAGAAAAAAACTTTGGCCATTTAACCCGATGTGTACGGTCAATGCTGAGAATATGATTTTATGTGGAGATTCACTAATTGGCCTAGTAGCTAAAGATGCTCATCTAATTCTATCTTGTATGAGTTCAAATCCCGGCATAAGAATGTAATATCACACTATTTAATAAAAAAATATTGTTGTATGTGAAATTTTTTAAATTTATTATGATTTAAGTTTGGTAAATTCTATTTAAAAGTAATTTTAATTTAATTTTTAATATAGTGTATTATAATGGTTAATACGAATTATAATTATTTTTATTATACTAATTTTATTTATAACTAAAAAGAACTATGATAAAAAGAGAAAGTTTTTTCTATGGCAAATAAATTTAGAGTAATCTAAATTGGTTTAACTCGAATAAGATACAAAGGTTTTCTTTTTTGAATTAAGATTTTTTAAATTTTTGAATATTTCTTTTTATTTTCGGGGGTGGGGATTCTTATTTTCCCCCATCATCGATTTGTTATGTTAGTGTAATAATTTGTTATTTTTATAATATTAAATTTTGAATAATAATTAATATTTAATAATTTTGATAGCTGCATACATCACTGCACTTCCACTTGACAACCTATAGTAATGATAAATGGCTCGTCTCGCCGTGACTTCTTTTGAATTCTCAAAATTTCTGACACTCGATCCCCGCAAGGACAGAGAATCCCTTGCCATCTCGACTGTGCTACCGAAGGCTCTAGAAGTCGGAATAGAAGAGCACTCATCTTGGAATGGGTTTACTACTCAGATGCTTTCAGCAGTTATCCACTCCGCACTTGGCTACCCAGCTTTTAACATGGGCACGATAACTAGTACACTGGTGGTGCGTCCTTCTCGGTCCTCTCAATGCTCTAACACCCACACCGGATATACGAACAGTCTCACGACGTTCTGAACCCAGCTCACGTACCGGAGACACTTTCAACTTCACATAGTAATTATAATAAAAGTAGAACCTTTTATCTTTAGAGAAGGTAATAAAGTCACCGACGTAATGACAAAATTATTTTAACGAATTAACTTCAGACCACACTTATTCCTGAATCCTCCTGATGAAGTTCTAACTTTAGTGCATGATTATTGCACTCGATAGTATATGTTGATGACATGTGCATGCAACACTTTTGGATGGTGGTTTATGGCCATTGGAATGGTGGAGATATGGAGATGGTGGAGAATGTGTAAATAGTTTGTTGGTTTGGTCTGATGTATGTAAGAGCCCGCTTGAGTAGTGGAAAAGCCTCTCATGGTTTTAGAGGTGAATGGTCCCTTAAAAAGGATTTGAAGAGCGTAAACACGTGTCAACCGAAAGGGACACGTGTCTTAATGAGTTGAGTTGCTGTGACTTGAGTGTCAGTGTAGATCACGTGCATCGTCACGTGGTCCAGGGTAATATTCGTATGTAGAGTTCAGATGGGTCATAGTTGGTTGTTCGCATGGCCTTGTCCTACTAGTACGTTCACAGGTGGCTTGTTGATTTGGGTGTTCGCGTAGTTATAGTTCGTGGGGTACCATTCGCTCGGTCGTGGTTCGCCAGTACTAACAATTGAAGGGTCGTCTGGTCTTGCCACGTGGCGGTAAGTATTCATAGGTAATAACAATTTTCCCCCATGCTATGGAGGTTATAAAGTGACCTTCGTAAGTCTGAAAACGCGAACGAGGTGTTTAGAAAGAGTTGGGAAGTGATTCGTTGTGAAATTCTTTTCTTATTTTCTATTTCCTCGATACGCTTTTCGTGAAACGACAAGAGCGGTGGGAGAATTCGATTAAATGATTTGTCCCATAAAAATGGTTCGTTGGATTTACACTTTCGCTTAGCATATTCTGTGCTTGCTTAAATATGAGCGGCTTTTCTGTCTGTGTGTAGATGTTGGAAGTAATATTAATTTCTATTGTGATTGCATATATTGCCTTTCTGGGGTGGTGAGACTACTTAGTGAAATTTACTTTTAAATAATTCGCAGGAGAGCTTGCTTTTATATCATTTCTTACGGGATGACATATCTTTTTCAAAATGGATTATACAGTTATCTTAAGTTGGGAGGATTCTTGCCTCTTGGGTGAGATGATTTCTATCGCTATAGAATTGCTCACATATTTTTATCGCGCACTTGAAAGTGGCTACTTTATTGATAACAAGTCTATATATTACCTGTGACGGTATTGCTAACTTGGAGCAATTTATTACTTTCTTTTTGCTCACTCATTTGGAGCGGCATGAGATTTTGCTATGCTACTTTATTCGTAGTAGAGTTTTCGTTTTTAATTGCTCTGTTGGCTTTTTCCCGAACATTTGTTGAAAGTGGCGGACGTTCGGATGGCCCTTTGTTTATTTTTGCTCGTTTATCTTGGGAGCGACGATAGTTGAACTGATTCTTTTATGCTTAGACTTTTGTTCGCTGGTGCGAACACTTTGCCCTTTAATGTATAAAATGATTCGCATAATGCGAATTATTGTTTAGCATATTTTGCGGTTGTTTGTTCGCTGGTGCGAATACTTTGTCCTCTTACAAAAAATAGTTCGCAAGAGGCGAACTTTACTTTAGCATGTGTCGTACTCATTTGAACATTTATCACTTTTTGAAATTTATTGTTCGCTTACTTATTTAGAGCCATTTGTCTTGTATTCGTGTAAGTATTTTGAGTTGGAATGGTTCTTATCCCTGGGTAATATAATTTTGATCGCTATATGTTTATTCGCGTATTTGCTTTTTTTGTGTGTAAATAGTTTATTTCTTTTATGGGCAATATAAATCAATGTTCATTTTCTTGGAACGGCCTCGTTCTCGTGAAATGGTATTATCAACTTGGTGCCCCCATGTAAGTTTGTTAATAAAGGTCGAAACAAACATACATGCATGTTATGAGCGATGTAAGTTTCATTCTCTAGTTTGGAGCAGCATCAATAACCCGTAGTGGGTTTGCTTATTTATTCGCCAACTATTAGTTTCACGCATATATTTGTAACCTGTGTCATATTTACAAACGCTGTCATTATATTTGTAATGGCGGATGTTATTTTTTCGGGGCGAGGGATCACTGACAAATGCTTGGCTTAGATATTATGCCAACTCACTTGGACACAGCGAACGCTTAGATGACTCATTTTTCTTCATGCTCGCTTAGTTTGAGAGTGGCGGACGTTTAGACGATTTGTTTTATACTAGCTTACTTTGGGAGCGTTGTATATTTCCACCCGACTTATTGCGAGATTGCTAACTCATTCGCTATCTCAGAGCGACATCGCTAACTTATAGCGACGTTGCTAACTCTAGCCTCTCAGGCGAGGGAAGGTTATAAAGTGGCCTTCGCAAGCCTAGAATTTATTCTTTCTCATCTTTTAACTTTTATGCGAATTCTTAAAATGCTTCTTTGTTGTAAATATAGGGTAATCTTGGCCATTGTATACTTTTATGGTACGAATTTTTGAGTTAGGAACTTTTGAGACTTTGCATGTCGTTGTTATATATGTCGTAGCGATTCACGTATTTTGTACCGTACTTTTAGAAGATAATTTACAGCCAGAATTATGTAGAATTGTTGCTTGCTTATTTAGAAGTGGCCAAAATTTTATATCGCTCTATTGGGGCGAACTTTCAAAATAAATAGGTAGCGAATGCTTGTCCCTTTTTGAAGATAACTCGCGGAAAAGTTTGCGTTACGTCATTTTTCGTGGAATGAAATTACTCTCTCAGAGCGGATTATATATTTTGCGTAGCTAGCTTGAGTTGGGAAGATTCTTACCCCGGGTTAGATAATCTTAATTGGTATATGTTGTTTCGCGCATTCATTAATTTATTATTTTATTATGTGCTTACTTAAAAGCGACGGATACTTAATTTTTTCCGTGAGTTTATGGCGATGGATATTTTATTATGCTGTGCTCCAGGATGCGTTAATGTCTTTTAGTTTATATATTGGCGCTCGCATACTGGATTCTATATGCAGGAATTTTTGCCCCCATGAATTTTTATATCGCTAATTGGGAGGAGAGGTTGCTAGCGAATACTTAATTTAGACATTATGCACACTCACTTGGGAGCGGCGAAAATTTAGATGGTTTATGTTTTCCTTGTATTTGCTTAGTTTGGTAGTCATCCCTTTGTCCCTACGGTGTTGCTTCCGTTATATTAGCAATGTAGGTTTACTATGCGCACTTTTATCCGAGTTGGGAGTGCTATATCTTTCCACTCGAGAGTAGGGGTGCTATACCTTTCCACCCGTCTTGAGAGTGCTATATCTTTTCACTTGATTCAGGGTGCTATATCTTTCCACCCGTCTTGAGAGTGCTATATCTTTCCACTCGATTCAGGATGTTATATCTTTCCACCCGTCTTGAGAGTGCTATATCTTTCCACTAGATTGAGGGTGCTATACCTTTCCACCCGTATAAAGAAATTTACCTTAGATTCCAAAGGCTGTTCGTGCTTTGCTCTTTTAGAATCTGCATAAAGTTCCTAATGAAGCAATGTGTATTAAAGTAATTTACCGAGATGACATCAAGTATCACCATTTTGAGTTAATGTAATTACCAGTCCATTGCTACGCGGTTCTATTTAATTTCTATCACATAGAGTTCATGTTTGAAATAAGAATTATGGCAAAATTAAGTATACTGACACTGATAAAACGGTATAATTGTACTTCATACAAGTCACTAGCGTCTTATTTTATTTGTAATTGATTTATTGGTTGTCAACCCTGTATATCCACAAAACAGCAGCAGCTAACCATATAACATAGGAGATGGAACTACCTTTATTGCTTCATAATTCAGAGATTATTATAGAATATGCCTAAAGTGTAATTCACAACATTTGCATTAGACTAGAATATGCCTAAAGTGTAATCCATATTATCTCATTAATATCCCATGTCAATTTCCCTCTGTTTGTTAGTATTATTAATTATTTCACTTAGTGTGCATCGATACTTGAACACGAGTATTGATAGTACCGGTACTCACATACGTATCAATACTAATATTACTTACTAGAAATCTCAGATTTCTACAAGTACTGATACGGGTTGACCCATATCAATACGCCCCTCAATCGCGTACTGCTACAACCAAAGCTCGTATTAATACCCAAAACCTTGGTTCGCACTATTTTCTTAAATTACGATTTTACAACACTTACTCAATCCCTAAAGCTTATAAAAGTCATTAGGGTTGTTTACTAATGCATTTAGATAATTAATATTAATTACCGGCTTCATGATTATTTATTCGAATATTTAACCCTTAAGCATAATTCCTATCAATCTATTTGAACGAGCACACAAAGCATCACGATTATCAACCAATCAAGAAATTATCAAGTAATCATACGAACCTCTCAAAATGACCCTATACGGTCTCTAAAGCCTCTATGAGTCTCATCATATTCATAGCATCATCATGCATCTCATAGATATTAAGTCTCATAGTATCAGTCTCAACACATGCTTATTTATCGTCTACCTATTTTACTTATACTAACACGCAAGACAATCACATTTATGATGCTCATGAAGCAATAGGAGTTCGAGGTGTACAAACCTTAGCCAACGCGATAAAACCTCATCTGAGCTCCTCGATTATTGCCCTTGGTACAATATCCTATCCTGAATAATCCTCATAAAAAGACTAATACGAAAATCCATTAATTCCAAGCATCCCCTATTCAATTCACAAGGTCAAACGCATAAAAATAGCTTATCGGGTTTGAATTTGGTGAAATATAATGTGCCAACACACTCAAAACATCGAGAAACCCTTGGATAGGGTTCCCTTGAAAAAGTCAATTGCTGATCAACGGCCGGTCAAAAGTCTGGTCAACGGTTGGTCAAGGTCCAGCGATCCGGTGTGTTGCGGTGCAGGGTAACATCAGTGTACCCGCGGGTTGTGATTCGATGCAGCATGGTACATGTGCACCCAAGTACAAGATCCAGTATTGCACGGTACACCACAGTAGTGTGCACCCGCATGGCCAGCCGCACGCCCACCCGTAATGATGGCGCATGGTGGAGCGTAGGAGGCCCTCCGATGGTCGAACGACAATGGCAAACTCTAACCACATTATTCTTTAGCCGGTGGTTACAATGGTGGCCTCCGTTTGCATCGATGGCGTTTGGAACGTGCCGAACCAGCTTTTTGATTCTTTTTTTTTTACATAAGTGAATGGCAGCTCGGACGGCAACGCGACGATCACCTTTGAAATCATCTCGAGGAGATCTTTCCAGTGATATCGACGGTGTCGTGTAGGGCGACTCTAACGACTGTAGATCAAGGCTCAAAGCCTCTTCTTTATTTTTTCTCTTTTCCTTATTTTTCTCTCTCTTAAAATATCTCCTTCCTCTTCTTCCCTCTCTCTCCCCATCAAATCATCAGTCACCTTTTATTTTAAAACCTTCCACTTTTCTTTTCTTTTCTTTTTAAATTATCCTCACACAAAAGGCACAAATAAATTGGGTCTAAGGCCCAATTTTGTAAAGCTCAAAATTCGGGTTGTTACAAAATTAATATGTACATCCTCATATATGCTCATTAATGATATTAAAAATTAATTTTTATAATTTAGTTAATATTAATATATACAAAATGTTAATAACTAATAAATTATTCAAACAAGTATAAATACAACAATGTCCTTATATGTTATTTTTCTTGTTCAAATAATCAAACAACTATCAACTATCAGTTAATTTTACCAAATACTTTTATACAATCAACTAATCTAATCTGTTAGTCAAATCAGCTAACGTTATCAGCTATCTGCTATCAGTTAATGTAATCCGCTATCTGCTATCAGCAAATTACCAAACAGGACCTATATGTTATGATTGTATAGTTGACTTTAAAACAAATTGACAAAGGGACATTTGTCCACGTGTCATTCTCGATTAATATTTACAATAATTTAGGTTAAAAATTTCAACATTTACACATAGTTTTAACTTTGTTTATATTTATATAAATTAGTACTTGAGGTTGGTGGAAGTGGTGTTCAGGGATAGAGCCAAGATCAAACATTGACAGACCCAAAATATTGAATTTAAAAAGTGTCGGGCTTATTAGTAATTAAACTCAAAATTCATGGGGTAAAATTTAAGTTGTCTATTATTTAAACTTATAAGGACCTAAAGTGTTATTGGACCAAAAATTTTAAGAATACAAGCTCATTTTTTTAGTTCAACCCCTCCTTGATTATATAAATTTAATAAACTCTTTCATTTTTAAATTTAAATATTATTTTTTTACATGGGTCAAATTGTTATTAGACTAAAATTTATCAAATATTTAAATTTTATAACAGAGCGAGTCTCCCCTTAGGCCTCAAGGGAGCCCGTCACTGGTGGTGTTTGTATTAACATGTCATTTCAATAACTAATTAGATTATCGAATTGGTCAAAATTTTAACATGAAGTGCAACACGTCACAACTTAATTATCATGTTAAAGTCATACATCCGTATGATTTTTATCAATTTTAAATATAGATTAAAAATAAAAAATTAAGTAACAATTTAAGAAAGATTATCAAATTCCTAATACTACCGTCGTAGAATTTTCCTAATCCTAATGTCAAGCTTTGTCGACGTTTCGATGTAGCAGGAGTTGACATATGGACTAAAGTTTATGAAGTGGAAAATAGGATTCTCTAACGTTGTTGCATTCATATGCGTTACCGTAAAATCAATGGTAGATTTGAATATTGTAATGCCTTGGTTTGGAAAATTATTAGATGGATTTGGCTCATCACATCATTCGTGGTTTTATCTAATAATAATTTTTCATCTAATTTTTTTCTAAGGTGAATCTTCACCTCTTTCTTACGTATCATTAAATGAATAAATTTCATTAGATGGAACCATGAATGACGTGGTGAGCCGGGACCATGTAATAATTTCTCGTTGGTTTGGGGGGATTTGTAGGTCTTATTTGTTGCGGTCTTAACTTAAACACGAATTCATTTAGTTTTAATGTATCATATTGTGTTGTCACAATTAATGAAGTGACAAGGATTTCCTAGGATGTTTGGAGATAAATTTATCGCTATTTCCCATTATATGAGTTTAATTACGTGCTGTGATAAAAAGGAATGTTGGTTTGATGTTATGCATTATTTTATCAATAATTAGTTAATTTAGTGGGATAATATATTAGATCTTTTAATTAATATTAAATGTTCAAATTCTAGCGTTGTGAATAGAGTAATTGAATAAATATCTGTCAATGATTTAATTATACTTGTGGGATTTATTTTCACCGGTAGTATACATTATAACAATTCATTTTAAAATGAATTCAAAAGTACAGTTTGTCGAATTGTTAAAAATGTTTATATTTTCATATCTTATATAAATTCGAATTTCGAAATTTAAATTGAGAATGTAAAACTTCTTTATTAAAGAAAACAAAAATAACATGTATAATCAGCTGCATCAACCCCTTTCGTACAAAAATTCTATTTCGCAGTCAATATAGAAGCTTTTTTTGTACCCAAAAAAAAACAATTTCAACCTTCAAACCTCGTTTCTTTTGTATTGAAAAATATTAAATATTATTAAAATATAACGGCAATGATTTCTCTCTTTTTTTCCATAGCTAAAGAATGGGAATCAATGTTAGACTTCATTCCTTTTAATCTTTGAGTGGGGACGAAAAGGGCACTCTAGAAGTTGTATTGTATGCTAATTGCTAATGCTATAATATTAATTGTATAAAATTTGGGTCGAGATTAAGTTTTATTATTATTTTGGTTAATTATTTTTAATACATTTAATTATGTGTAAATTTTACTTATAAAAAGTTCCGAATAGTAGGAAATAGTGATGCTAAAAGAAAAATCAACTGGAAAAGCACTAAAAAAGAATTCAATAGTTGGACGTCTGGGGAACTTGTAGCTCATTGGACTAAGACGAAAAGCTCAAATAACCCATCTGATGACCTTGTACCCCATTGGACTAAGACAAAAAACCTCAAATTTTGTATTGAAGATCTACTTTTACTTTTTTTTAAATTTTATAAGTTTATCTCTCTAATATAAAGTCACGTGTATGTTCTTACCTCAGGTGATGTTTGATTTGACACTGAATGTTTAGTTTGATATATAGGCCTTTAGCTTAAATAACCCATCTGATGACCTTGTAGCCCATTGGATTAAGACAAAAAGCTCAAACTTTCTGTTGAAGATCTACTTTCGCTTTCTAAAATTTTTATATTGGTATAATTATATGATAATATTTGTTCATAGTTTTTTTAACCCTTTGATAGCATACATACACCTTACATACACATATACTCGAATTTAAGTCTCTTAAGATAAACATTATCTTTTTTCCCACTAAAATTACTCATTAGATTTAATATTTTATTTACGTTGCTGTTTTTAATTTGTGGGAACAAACATGTAAATTGTACAATTCATTTAATCCACTAAAAAATCTGACCATTTGGCCTTTTACTCCATTTCATGTCAATTAGTTTTTGTCCAGTTTTTCAATTTGATCATTGTGGCCCTTTGCTCAATTGATATTATATTAATACAATATACAAGAAGATGTAGGATCGAATATACTAAAACGCTCAATATCCATCTGAATAGCATTGGAAACTTTATTATATATGTATGATGTCATTCCTCGAAATATGTAACACACACCAAAACACCTAATATCCATCTTATATTCATTTTCTGGATCAAAGCTCCCTTTCGTTTTTTTTTTATGGATTAATTAAAAAACAATTAATAACCATTCATAAGTTCAACCCTTATTCTCTAATAATATTTATTCTTTTATAAATATCAACTTCTTTTTGCTATTTATTTCATTAATATTATCTTCATTAATACCAACTTCTTAAAACAATAATAGAAAAGTTTTCCCTCGGGGACGATCCTACAGTTTTGGATCACGAGACCGGTGTTCTCATTAGGATCGCTCTTGCCCTGTGCGGTCACCGTGTTAGCTTGGTTAGCCAAAGGCCTCCGGGCAATGATCAACGAGTTCTGGATAACGGTGGGGGAGTCGCCGAAGATGAAGTCAATAGTCCCGGAGATGACACAATTACGAAAGAACTGACGGTTTGCGTGGTTGTACAAAGTGTCTTGGTAGGCATCCATTCGGCAATTAAAGAAGGCAGATTTATCGGATTGAATGCGAAGCGCCACCGCCTGGTGCTTCTCAGGACCAGCCGTATTCTGAAAACCCATGGATCTGGCAACGAATCCACCTCCGACAGCGGCTGCACCGGTCAAAATCACGAAATCATATATTCCGTAGTAACAAATTTATCGGAGAGATTTAAAAACTTACAAAAAGTAGCAGTTTTCCAGGTTTGTACGCCATCAATAAAAATTATTCCGGCCGGTGACAATGGTCCTTCTTGGGCCATCTCCGTACATAAGAATGTTGGTTGTTTGCTTGTCCGAGGTGATATATTCGTCGTAGATTCCGGCCTTCACATAGATCACATGACGGGCTTGGGATTGCTTGGGAGCAGCCGCGAGAGCTTCGGCGATGGTCTTGAACTGGCCACTGCCATCTTTAGCCACAACCGCGTTCGGTTGTATTTTACTGTTATCGATCTTCGCAAAAAGTTTCCGGTCGACATCCGAGAACCATGACGGGAAGCCATCTTTACCGACAGAAAGAAGTCTACGGGAGTTCGGAGCTTTCAATTGGAGGCCAAACCTAGCAAGAATTTCCGTCAATTTTGTCACGATTGCCAAGGCGTTGGATGTGACTTGACTAGAATCCATGATTCCTATCGTCATGTTCTTTTTCATGGTGTCTTCTTCGAAACCATCCAGACATGATTGTTGGTACGATATGACAGCGCTCAACCATGTCCTGAGATCGGACACCCGATCACCCATGCTGTTCAATTGAGCTTCGCCCACCTCGGAGTACGATGCCTGAAGCGACTGAACCGCGTAGTCCATCATGTCCTTACAATCTTCCAAGGCCAACCTCGTGCGGCTGTCGTTCTTCACCGTCACGATCAACGAGTCGGAATAGTTGAAGAACTTCTTCACCGATTCCTCGGCGGTGGAGATAGACTTGCTGATATAAACTTTGGGGTCTGTCTGTCGACGGTGCCGAGGGTCCTCTGGCAAGACTCTTGGTAATTAGTAGATGAACGGAAATTAGAAACGGCCTTCATCGTCGGCGACAAATCATGACCTTCATGGCTTTTCTTGTATTGAACTACAGCAACAATGGCGATGGCGACTCCGATCAAAAGAATTATGGAAACCGCCGTAATTATTATTTTGGCCGACATTCTGCTTTTCCTTTATATATAGGTCTCTCTCCCAGTGGCTGACAATGGCAAACAACAAATACAAAGTCCACTAATCCAGAACACTTGACAGGGACTCGGATGGAAGTAAGAGGTTATGAATGCTTGGTTTTTGGTTTTGATTTGTTTGTTTGATTTGATGGAGATGATTACATGCATGGCTGGTTTTTATAGCTAAGTGGGGGACGTCTAAAATTAGGGTTTCTGTTTTTGCACGGGTATTGAAAATGGAAGTTGCAGAAAGAGTGGTTTATCCCATTTTTTGACTTGTGGATTGGGTTGAATTCGTAGTTTGAGACATAACGTTTAAGTAGGGTTAGCTTAGGTTTAATACCGAACATAACTGTTGTTTTTCCGACCATTCCTAGAATTTATGTACTAGAATCTATTACAGTTACCAAATAAGTTGGAACAGAAAGTGAATGGAAAACCAAAAATCAATGCGAAGTCCGCTTCATATCGTACCATTTTCTATATGAGCTGCTAAAAAAATACGATAAATTAAAACTGAATCTAAAATGAAAAAAAATCGACCTGACATTTCGATTAACTGAATCAAAAATTAGAAACAAGTTTTTTTTTTTGAAATTATTACAATTTTTGGGCAAAATCGAATAACCTATCCAACCAATTTTCTACAATATTTATAAATTTTATGTATTATATTATCCTACAATCCAATTATTTGATGTCCCTCTTATTTTTAATGACTTTTTTACTATAATTTAATTTGCTAAAAATGGGAACTCTCATGTTTTGACTTTTTATTTTATATATATATTTTTATCCGAATTGAACAATTATTTAAAATATTATATTTTTAGAAAATTTGATATTTTATAAAAGTGAAGTAATTTTTTCCTAAACTGAATCAAATATTTTGATTAACCGGTCAATTAATTTTTCGATTTAATTTGTTCGATTTATGATCAAAATTTAAATAATATGAATTTATCTATTAACTGAAATAATTTGCTTACTATTACTATCTACTGAACCTAGGAGTGGCAATGAGGCGGGTCGTGGACGGTTTTGCATTTCCTACTTCGTCCCCAATACTTGAAGGTACGGATTTAGGAATCCCCATTAAACGTTTCGGGGACTATTTCGTTCTCATACTCATCCCTTACAGATTCCTTTGGTTTTCGGTTAATCTCTATACCCAAAAAAATAAACAAAACTTAATACATTAAAATAAATACTCAACATTAAATCTTTAAAATTACAAACATAAATGATAACTTTAATTTTACCAACAACAAACAAACCATTTCAAAAAATATAAAACATGACTAAAATACTAACTATTAAAACATAGCAGCCTGCACTACCTTTAAAAGATAATTTGTAACTAATAATCTACAGTTTTAAATCATGATTTGTTTGTTTTAAATGAACTAAATTTGATAATCTTTCTGACCATATAAATTACCTCTTCTAATTTTTCTCGTAAGATTTATGTGAATTTCTGAAGTCACTGCCATTGTTTTTTGAAAATATTAATAACATCTAATATATAACTCGAAATCAAGAACTGTTTGTTTAAAACAAATCTAAACTTCCATATGATTATAGAAATATAAGGCTAAATTTTTTATTTATCTTGTAAAATTTTTGGTGATTTTTTCAAAGTCATTGCAAAAATTATTTTCTAAGAAATCTGCTACCAAATTGTTATGACATTTCAACATTTAAATATTCATATTTTTTAAAATACATATCGAAATCGATCATCGTGTATTTAAACAAAACTAGACTGAATCATTTTTACAAAGATGTATAGACCGCTTTCTAATTATTTTTATGGAATTTTGCAAAGAATTTTCAAACTTACTCTAGCCGGTCATACTCAGGTTATAGGAGATTAGAGTTTTGTTGAAAAAAGGGTAAATTACCCTTATGACCATCCAACTTTGTAAAATATCGGGATCCCTGCAAATATTTTTTGGGATTCCCAAGGTGAATTATATGGGTACGGCTCGGTTATCCCATGATTCGGATATAGCAATCCCCGTCCCCATCCCCATTTGAACTTTGTGATAAACTTCCCGGTCCCCGTCCCCGTCCCCGTGGGTGAAGATTTCGATTATTCCTCATACACGTCAGTTCGAATCCCCACGATTTTCGGTTATTCTCCACCAGATTGCCACCCCTAACTGAACCCGATTTGACACACCCTAACTATGATACTATGCATTAGGAACTCCGCTCGAACGAAAATTTATCTTATGAATTACTTCTACAATATTATTTAAAAGTTTTAATATGATAATATAAATGATATAGCAAAAATTGAAATGAAAAGTTTTAATTGATGGAATATAGATGATGATGAAATAGATACATGAAATAGTTTTTTTTGACTTTGTTTAATGGGTTAATTAATCTATTGTTGATTTTAAATATTTTTTTTAAAATTTAGTTGATTCGCAATGTTTAGTTATATAAGAATTACATTTTCTTGGTGAAAAAGTTGAAGTAAATAAAATAAGAGAAAAAGGTTAAAAACTATGAAAATATATGAAGATTGTTTTCACTTTTTTAATGAATTGGTTATAATTTTATTAAAAAATATTTTATAATTAAATTTTTAATCGATTTATCAATTGAGACATCCATCCGATTAATGGTGTAATAGTAAGTATGTAGAATAAAATCTAAGAACTAATCTTTGAACAATTTAGTCTCCAGGTATATAAATTTATCTGAATTTAAAATCGGATATAAATATTTTGAACTCAAATATAACGAATAAAATTGGTTTTTCATTTTTGAATCAATGATATTTTTTCGTGTTGTTTTCTTTGTTTCATTTTTAATTGTTTTGTATTTTATAACGTTGTTTTTCGTTTGAAAATATTTTTCATATATGTTGTAATAGAAAATTTTAGGGCAGATTCAAACTAAGTTAAAGATAAATAAATATTGTAATAATAAATTACGTAAATACTTAGGGTTAAATTATTTTTATATTAATTTAATTAATTAAAACAATAATAAAAAGAATAGGTAAATTTACATGTATTATGTATGCATGAAAATCAAAATCAAGATGCTTTTGGACCCAGACTTGTGTTTTCTTGTCTTTTCCTTGCTTTATTTTAATGAATGATCAGTTTACCCTTTAACTAAAAATATTTTTAACAATCAGTTGGCGGTCGTAATAATCAGAAACTCGAGTTTTTGATTGTGATAAAGCAAATTAAATTAAAATTTTTGTAGTATATGATCCGAATTAATTATTTAATAAATCAATTATGAGTATTCTTTTGATGTTTCCAAAACCGGGAGAACAATTTTTCCATTTTACCCGATGGAGGTAATACAACAATGGACATTGAAATTTAATCATATTATTCTTAAACTACATGTGACAAATGGCAACGTTTACAAGGAACAAGAAACCTTAAAAAAACCATAACACTTGAACGGGGTACACACCCAGAACATCAAGAAGGGAGCAGAATTAGTGTGACTGTCAAATCAATTGTGCCATTTATGCCTGCAATTATATGTACATTAATCAGCCCAAATGAACGAAAGGTGCAATCTGCAAGTTTGAGTATAACTAAAACCAGAGCATGATTTGCATGAGCTTACCTTGCTCGCAATATTGTTCGAGAGCCAGTCGAGTCCCTCGTACAGTCCTTCACCAGAAGTGGCACATGTGCTCTGTATATACCTGCAAAATACATATCATATAGAGGGTTGAATAGAGATCTAAAAACAAAGAGGGTCGGATAAAGACAGCAAGAGACATGAGACGAGTTGTCGTCTTACCAATGGCGCTGACAGAGAGAATGAAGGCCAAGTTTGTCGGTGATCTCGGCAGCATTCATAGCATTTGGAAGATCTTGCTTGTTAGCAAATACTAGCAGCACAGCATCCCTCAACTCATCCTGTCAATGCATATACAATAATATGTTCGATTTTAGGTCGAAGTGAAAACGCCATCCAGAGTGAAACATTTTGTAATTTCGCAACCATGTGTTCACTGGAATAATTATACCAGTAATATGAAAATGTATGCTCAATTACCTCGTTCAACATCCTGTGCAACTCATCCCTAGCTTCGACCGCACGATCGCGGTCATTGCTATCCACCACAAAAATAAGTCCTTGTGTATTTTGGAAATAATGCCTCCACAATGGTCGGATCTTCAAAGAAAGTCCAAAGAAATAAGCAAGGCGTATAGTTGAGGAAAACAAAAACCATTAGCATTTTGTTTAAACAATCATATCTAACAAGATCTAAGATGAACTCAAACATGTACTCAAATTTTAACAGCTAACCGTCAACCCATGCATATATACCTAACAAAATATCTAGCATGTGTTTTCTCCTTTCTCGGAACAGTACGATTCTTAATTGCTCATGGAATATACAACACCACAAAATACCATCCATAATCATTCCCTTTCACAAACTTTGGTAAGAAAGTAAGAAAAAGAACATATCAAAAGATAAACAGATTTCTCCTTTCATGCTAATATGTTTGAATAAAAACTAAAACCAGTTACCTTGTCCTGGCCACCAACATCCCATACAGTAAAGCAGATGTTCTTGTATTCCATGGTTTCAACATTGAAACCTACGGGATTATAATATTATCAATTTAAAACAAAATTCAAACGTATTAAAAAAGGTTGCAACTTCATTAGACCAATAAAAAGGGGACTTACCAATGGTGGGAATAGTGGTGACAATCTCTCCCAGCTTGAGCTTGTAAAGAATGGTGGTTTTACCAGCAGCATCAAGCCCAACCATCAATATACGCATCTCCTTCTTGGCAAAGAGCCGGCTGAACAGCTTCGCGAAAGACAGCCCCATTCTTCACGTCTGCCAAAACACCAATTTTCCAAATCATCAAATTAATTTAAAAATCAAAAACAAATTGTATTATCCAAGATCAAAGCAGATCCAACGGCCGGAATTCAGAACGAAATAAGATCGTTGGAGGATCGGTCAGAAACAAAAACAGGTCAGAATTCACTAAATCAACACATACAAATCTAAATCCAATATGTAACGAACATAAATTCAATTCGAGAAATACGAATCTGTGCAAACCAACGAAACTCACGACGATTCAAATCTTCAGATCAGATTAACACTACGCGAAGAATTCAAAATTAAAAAGATTTGACACAATTTCTTAACAAAATTGAAGTCAAATCTTTAACAAAACGTTTTAAAAAAGAAGGGAGAGAAAGATGCAGATCGGGAGACATACCATGAGGACGTCCTTCTCAACTTCATAGAAAAAAATCATTTCTTGTGACAAGCGAGACCATGCTAGCTTCTGATTCGGAGCCTGTTGCCGAACTTGCTTTTCCTGGACAATTTTTTCTTACATGCCTAACCTTGTGCGTCCTCAATTGTATTAACACGTCTTTCATGTTTATTTGCCGTAAATCAAAGTGTATTAACACGTCTTTCATGTTTATTTGCCGTAAATCAAAGTGTATTAACACGTCTTTCTTGTACTAAAGATTCAATAATTTATATCCTTTTAAAATAGTCCTTAACTTCTTCAATTTTTTAAATTGATTTCAATTAATCAAAATGAATTTTATCGAATAATTCAAGAAATAAATTTTAATTATCAAAAAATAAATTTTGATCATCAAAAATCGAAAATCTACTGAGCCGGTTTTTGAGATGTTATACAAGTAATAACAATCAAATCCAAGAACTTAATAATATTTCGAACAAACTCTTACTAACATTAATAAAAACTATATATATCCATATGTATATATATATATATGGATCATGAATGTGTTCTATTTTCTTTTACTTAAGATCTAGAAAATATTATTTAAAAGAATATGGATTGATATGGAATGGAATGGGTCTCCCATTCCCCCAATGAATGATGCACACAAGTTTTTGGATTCGAGTGTACCTAAAAGGATGATCCAACGACTCCAAAACAAAAGGATAAACCATGGATGGTTACGTAGGAAATAACAAAGCACATGTTTGATGTCAGCATAAAGCAAAAACGTCATGGCAGAAATTCAAAAATGAGAGTTTAAAATATTTTCTTTTTTTAAATGGGTATATAAATTTTTATTTTTTTTCATCTACACAGGAAGTTAATTTTTTTAAAAAAATAACTCTAAAAAAATCAACCCCCAGAATGGGGGTGCAATTCCTGTCCTAAGTGGTCATGTAGATCTGCCACTGATGCACAGCTTCTTTCTACATATATTAAATTTAGGATTTGTTTTTTAATTAAGTAGAGAGATATTATATTTTTAAAATAAATGCCGGGATTCGAACTCACATAAAATGAGGCCAACATGAGCATTATTAATCACTCGCTCAATTAGTGAATCTCTTAATAGTGATTTATTTTACATAAAATGACTTTAAAAACTTATTTTTTAAATATAATTTTATTTTTAAAATATATTTTTTGGTTCAAAATCTCAAAGTAAGGGCCCAATTACTCCATTGGGTCTGCTAATTTTCTGAGATAATGCTATTCAACAAGTCTTGTTTTCTTCTATATGGATTTCTGCACCAACTTTCTTTTAAGCACAAGGAATGTTTAATTAAAGCTATACAAAAGAAGCACAATCTTGTTCATTGTTCAATTATTTTTTTAATTTAACAATCAACAAGATTGAAAACTTCATGACTAGTCTTTTCCCTTATAATGCATATATTAGAACAGTGGCAATCACCATGTAAATTGTGTCTACATTCTACAATTATTATGGCATACTTGGGAAGAAACCCATCATTCATGTCTTCGCATATTTGGTGATGGATTGAGTTTCGAAATGTTTTTCGAGGATTGTGAAATGGATTTGAGGGTGTCAAAGTCAATTTATGCTTTTGGGCACTTGTGTATGTGTAGTGCAGTTCAGGCGTTTGAACCAAGGCTTGAAAATGAAGCCTCGGCCCTTGGGAGCCTATATATAGATAAATGACGGCCCTAAGGTAGGAGCCCATAAAAGGAAAGCACTATGCTTTTATTAGGCCATAAAGGGCCTCTAAACATGATCGACGTTGGACAAGGTCAGTGTACGAATTCTGACGTTTTGAATGTAATAAATTAAATTAACAGAGTCATCTCTAATTCCCTATAATAAACAATTACAATATTCGATCTAAATTAGTTAGTCAGTAAATTAGATACATATAACTATAGAAAAATATCATCTATCGGAATTTGTTGCTATATGAAGGGAGGGACCTCTAAAAATATTTACAATCGTGAAGAAGCATGTCTGCAACAATGTATCAATAATCTGAAGCTTCAAAATGGGGTGGGTTTCATGCCATTCTTTTACACCACAAATTAATACTCATGTTAATCATGTGAATAAACAATCATAATATGCACTTTTTTGTTAACTCGTGGGGTTTCCAGCATAATCATAATTCAATGGTGCAATCCATGTAAAGAGTTAAAGGTATATCCTCTCCGCCATCATTTGATGGACCTACCCACTTAAGTTTGATGGGTGAGGAAAATGATAGATCAAACTTGACCTGTATTCACATATGGTTTTGTCTTTGCCTTGCAATTTTTTTATAATGATTCAAAATCAAGTACTCAAGTCTAGACCAAAATTATTTGTGTTCAACCCCCCTTCAGTACGGCCTATAAGTTATGGGTCCATCGACGAGATGTAGGTATTATTCTACATCGTTTTTCAAAAGTGTTTTTGAAATATAAAAAATATTTTTAGAACTAAAAAACAATGCACAACGTGCAACTTTTTGGACAAAATAGTTTAAAAAAAAAAGCACTTTTAAAAAATTATACTTTAAACTGACCCTTAATATAGATTTTCGTTGATATTATATTTAAGGTTCGAATCGCGTGTGTGAATATTATAGGTTATATTTTGATACACAAGCTGTGTAAAAAAATTATACAACCCTTCTATAAAATTTAAAACCTAAATCTCAAACCTTAGCACCTTAAAAACTAAATCTTAAGCCCTAAACTCTAAATTCTAACCATAAACCTTAAATTCTATACCCTACACGCTAAACTCCTAAACCCTAAAATTGAAAGGCTTGTGTAAAGCTTGTGCATCAAAGTATTTTCCGAATATTATTCCTTCAATATAAAATAAAAATGGCTCTTTCTTTTTGAATCTGGAAAAAATGGCTCTTTCTAGAGATAAAAGAATGTAAGAAAGAATGAATATCATTTGATGGACCAACCCACTTAAGTTTGATGGCTGAAGAGAAGATGATAGATCAAAATTAACCTTTATTGACATATGGTTTTGCCTTTGCCTTACAATTTTCAAAAATGATTCGAAACATTAAGTTTAAAGTTCGAGTGAATTTCTTTACCTTCGATATAAAATTGAAAAATGGGTCTTTCTAGACAACAACAAAAATGTAAGAAAGAAAGAATATTTGTTTGAAAATTACTTTTATTCAAGGGCATGTAAACCTACCTTAGTGGTTTTCTCTGCATAATTAAGCTCTAGTCTGTTCTTTAATTTTTCCTTAATCATGCAGAACATGAACTAAAGTGTCATAAAAGGAGCCTTGAAAGTGTTGAATCTGAAAAGGAAAAAAGGACCAAATTGCATATAGTTTAATCAAAGAAGATCTTAAAGGAAAAACAGGGAATCAATTAAGTGTCCATTTAGTTGCTTTACTTTAATTTGCTCATTTTTAGTCTTTGTATTTTTTAGATTTTAAAATTTCAATCATGATCCAGACAATAACAATGAAATTTATTAAATTAAATTCTACTATTAATCCCTAAATTATACATTAGTTATAGTTTTAGCTTTTGTTCTCCAATTTGATATGTCCATCATGTAATTTAGTTATATTGTCTATGTATTATTTGAGTCAGGATTGAAACATTAATTTTTTTTAAAAATACATGTATTAAAATTGACCAAATTAAATTAATACATGTACTAAATCTACAACTTATACATAATGCATGTACTAACCATAGAATTTGACCACTTGTTTATGGAAAGGGAGAAATGTTTGGACTAGGACCAAATTGAATATAGTTTAATCAAAGAAGATGCATATTACTATTAATCCTAAAATATCAAAAACTTATATAGAGCATAGTTTATGAAGATAAAATTCTTATAGCCTCTAAACATACGTGTAAAACATATATTATTACTGATAAAATATTTAAATAATTAAATTATGTAGAAAATCGAAAATCAAACAAACTGATGATAACAACTAACCCTAAAACATCTAAAATAATATATTTCGAACTTATAACGACTTAATATGCCTTACGTTTATCATAAAAATGTTTTTTAAGATATTTTAACTCGTTTAATGTTGAAAATGTTGTTAAATCTTTCTCAATATTTTTTATGTTTTTTTGACAAGTCATAAATCTAACCCTAGTCCTAATCCTACTTAGAGGAGAGAAAAAAAATAAAAGAAAAAAAAAGAAAGAGCTCCTAGTGAGTATAGAACCCATGACCTAAAGAAATTTGAGAAAATCAAGATGAGCAGTTTTTTTGTCAACCAACCAAATGTTGAAAGTAAAATTTGTCATTTGTCTATTTTTGTTAGAAGAGGTATAAGTGCAAGTATATGAAAAATTTGAGTAACAACTAGTTGATATAGTGGCATGAGTTATTATGTTATTTAAATAAGGTTAGAAGTTCGAATCTTACCGTTATAAATAAAATAAATTGAATTGAAAGTATCGTTCATATATTAAATCTTTACAGTATTCGATCCGAACTACTCGGTCAATTGGTCAAACAACAATGGTTATACAAAAAATATAGAAAAAAAAAAATCAAACATAGTATAAATAAGATAATGTTATATCAAAATAAATTTAAACACTCATACATAACAAGATTTAAACTATAATAAATCTAAAAAGAAATCACATATTATTTAATTATAACAAAACTCGAATCTAGATATTCAAGATTTGAAGACCGGAAAAAAAAGGAGAAATTATATAATAGGTCCGTCTTGTCACGTCATTCATAGTCACAACCAATAAAAATTATTCATTTTATTAATTTTTTTTATGTTATCTTTTTATCAATTGAATTTTCACATGGTAAAAAACTGTTATTTAAATTTGATTTATAATAAATATGAGTGAAATTCACTTAATAAAATATGACATAGAAAAAATAATAAAATTTATAATTTTTATTGATTGAGATTATAAATAGCGTGGCGAGACAAGCTTATAATATAATTTATCGTAAAAGAATTAGAGAGTATTAATGAAGAACTGCTAAAAAGAAAAAAAATGGCATAATTTTTTTTAAAATAGTCTAAAAAATAATATAAAATATACATGATTATCAATATACATATAATGAATGTGGGCATAGAAATTAAAGTCAACTGATGTAGCTTTCTTTTTATATAATATAATGCTTTCCATTGAGGAATATCCTTGGTCCGTGAGGCTTTAATGCTTTATTAAGATACCATTTATAAAATAAGATAATAAACAATATGGTTCCAACAATAATTAAATTAAAAGAAATTATGATATTTATAATCATTAGATATATCTGGCATGGTATTCTGTCATAACGGAGAAAATAATGCCTACCTTTTAACTTAAAACCTAACAATAATTATAAACTAATTAATTAAATATAAACAAACAAAAAAGTCGGTATTACAATAAAATAAAAATAAAGTTAAAATTAAAAGGAGTAGGTCAGGTTGAATGTGTTAACCAGCATGCTATGTCGCATGCTGCCAAATTAAGATCAAATTCTAATTGAAAACTTAGCTCATTGAAGGAAAAAATGTAAATATACTTTTAGATATTTATAGTTTTTGTATATCAAATTTTTTTAAAGATAACATTTTAAAAAATAATATTATATAATTTATGAATAATTATATTATTAGTACATCATGCAGTGACGGACCTAGGGGTGCTGGGGGACAGCCGTACCCCCTAAAAATTTTAAGTTCCCTATATATTATATATTTCCTTTATACTTTCTATTGATAATATAATTATGCACCCTTTAAATTTGCACCCATACATTTCTAATATAGCTTTCTGATAATTTGCACCCCTTACATAAAATCTTGGGTCCGTCCCTGACATTATGCATACATCCAAAATATATGCCTTTAATCGTTCCTCACAACAATAAATAACTAAAAAGAGAAGTTGTTAACTATATAATTCAGTTTATAAAACCATAATGGACCACCAATAAATAACTTTTGCCGTACTGAGGTTTAGGTATTTTTTTTCTTTAATAGTAATTAAGTGTGAATATTCGGTTATATCGAGTTGAATCGAAAGAAAAAAGTTTTAATAAGTTTTATTTTTTAATTATAATTCAATTTGAAAAACTTTTAATTAAGTCGAGTTTAATAAAGTTTGAATAAAATATACTGTGAGTTATTTTTTAAATAATTTTTTATTTGCATATATGAACCCCAAAGATAAATATGCATGCCTTATGCAATCTCAATGGTCGACAATGACAATAAAAGTTTGATTTTTAGAAAGGAAAATTTATTTTTCCCTCCACTTTACAATCGTGAATTGAACACGAGGGAAAAAAGCTAAAGTTAAAACGTAAAATAATATCATTGGTGAAAAAATAATATACAAACTGACATTTTTCTAGTCGTTTATAGCAAAGAGCAACTTTGATGTCATATCATGTCATGAAATGAATTTTAAATCACGGATGGAGATAGATAATCGATTCACATACATTGATATATATATATATATATATGCATTACGATCTATTTATATTGTGTAAAACTCATTCTTTTTACATTTTTATACCGTTGGATGATGATAATAAATGGTTAAGATCATTTCTTTTTTTCCTTTAATAATATTCACATTTTCTACTATTAATCTTATTTATTTATTTATTTTCATCTAATGGCTATAAATTAGTATAAATTTTTTAAATTTTACACGGTGGAAGATGATTTATATATATTATTAGCCAACAAGGGTGTGGCCTATCTCCATTGGGATTCAATGGACCATAGTATTTATTTTTTCTTATTGTTCATCTTGACTCACTCTGGTATCGAACGAAGAAAACTAGGTATTAAAGTAGGAAAAAGGATTATGATTTACATAATTAGAGGCAAGGACGGACGTAAGATTTTATGTTAGGAGGCGAACTTATAAAATTTTAGGGGTCAAAAATAGATTTTCAATAGAAAATACATAAAAAAATTCTAAATCATATATAAGTTTTAAATTTTTAAGAGGAGACTGCCCCCTCTAACCTCCTTCTGGGACCATCTTTGATTAGAGGTAAAATGAGCTGCAAAGGTTTATGATTCTCTCAACCTAATTTATTTCATTCGTAACGTTAGAATTAATGATGAGAATCAGTCGAGGCGGGTACGATTCTGCATTTTTCAATCAGTCTCCAACACTTGCGGGTATGGTTTTGGGAATTCCCATTACATGTTTTGCGGATTTTTTCTCGTATTCCCAAACCATCAAATCCCCACAGGTTGCGAGGAATTTCCATCCCAGGAGAATTAAACAAAATTTACTAATTTATTCACCAAAATATACGATTAAATTTAATTTATAAGACATATATTCAATACATTTAAAATATTTAAATCTTAATATATTTAAACAAATACCCAACATTAAATCTCTAAAATTACAAACAGAAAAGATACATTTAGTTTTACGAACAATATAAGAACCATTTAAAAACTATAATAACAACTTAACGTGTAACAATTTCTTTTTTATAGCCAAATCAATCTAGCACGTAATAATTGATGATACTCTTGTATTATTGTTTTGATGTCATCGACCTATAATATGAAAAGTAAATATCATATGCATCAAACAATATGAAAAGTAAATATCATATATTCATATGCATCAATAATACAAAAATTAAGCAAGAGCTAAAGGGGTAAATTACTAGAGAGGCCACCCAAATTTAATAATATTTAAACAAAAGACGTAAATATTTTGATGGATTAGAATATTGATAGTAAGATAGGCGTACAGATAAATGAGAGTTAAATATATATTTTTTAAAATTTGTAAAATATCAGGGATCTTTGCATATATTCTTCGGAGATCCCCACGGTTATTTATACGATTATCTCTACGGTTCAAATATAACAATCCTCATCCCTATCCCCATCCCCATAAGAGCTTCGGTGATAAAACATTTTCCGTCTCTGTCCCCAAGGATGAAGGTTTCAGTTATTCCCCATCCCCATTGGTTCGAATCCCCACGATTTTTTAATATTCTCCACCTGATTCCCACTCCTGGTTAGAATTTAAACTTTTTATCATACTTAACAATCTTAATATTTTATCCACTAAATTAATTGGTTGTTGGCAGTGATAATATATTTTTTTAACAATCCTTAATGAGTAAATGATACAATTGCGCCAAAAATATATGTAGTAATGATTCAAATGATTGAATAAAAGTGTTTTTATTTTTTGTATGGAGAAGATTTAAGTGTATTCTTTTATGTTGTTTAAAAAAAATGTATTCATCTCAAAGTAAGACTTAACAAAGATAAAATTGTTGATCAATTTGAATTATGTAAACAAATTTTATTGTATTCTTATTTATACATTATTTTTAAACTTACTCGTTAGTTTGGGGCTTAAATGTCAATAATGATCTTGTATGAAATATATTTTAGAAACATGAATCAAAATGTAAACGCATGTGAACAATTAGATCAATGATTGATGTTGCTCAAGTATTAAAAGCAGGACAAAGATATTAAGGGCACGAGAAAGGGCTCGTGCCCTTCCCTAATTTTTTTTGTCTAGTGATAATTATAGTTTATGTTAATTTAAATATATATCTAATAAGTCAAGTCTTGGTTATCCCAAATTCTGATCTAACTCCTTCGTTGATTGCAAGGCTATAATCGACTCATATATGGACAGGTTCGGCCTTGGGTCAGGGTAATAAGGGCACCCGCCCAGGGCCTACGGTTCATGAAAGTTACATGTTTGTAATTTTTTTCGAATTATATTTGTTGCTAATAATGCAGTTTTTTTAATACTTGTTATTAGTGGTCCAATTTTTTTCAACACTTGTTAATAGGGGCCTAATTTCTTTTAAGAATTGTTATTAGGGGTCTACTCTTAATATTCATTTTTTCTAATACTTATTATTAGGGGCTCGATTTTTTCTAATATTTGTTATTATGGACATTGTTTAATTTTTTTAATATTTGTTATTAGGGGCACAACTTTTCAATACTTGCTATTATGTACCTACTCTTAAATTTTATTTCTTTTTCATTACTTGCTATTAGGGATAGGGATTTAAGTAGCGGTATGCAACCGCAACAACGATCGTTATATGGCGACAACGGCACCATCTAAAACCGCGATACCTGCAACCATTATGTCCACAATAGTGTATGTTATTAAAAAATTTCCTAATTGAGATACTCACAGCAATTAAAATAATATTTATAATGTCCACAATTATAAAAAAAAAACATAATACGACTGTAAATACGACAACAACCATAATTTATATCTATAATTTATGGCTCATTTTTTAGATTCGCCATGGGCCACCAAAAGCCCGGGGCCGGCATGGAAGGTGGAGGGAATATGGCCCTTGTTTTCTAGGAATTTTGTATATTTATGTTTTCTTGCATATTTGTGAATTTCAAGCTACAGAAAATTGATTATATATGGTGTATAGAAACCATGCATGCATAATAATATAAGATATATATAACAGTGATGCTCGCCTTATGCAGTGGAACCTATCGTTGGAATTCAGAGTCCAGACGCAAAAAAACAGGTCAATGGGTCCCGACGTCGGTAGCATGAGAATGATGATACGACCCAAATCAAATCTAAATTATATATACATACATATGTATATGAGCTTATTCATCTTTCTTTTATTTTAATCGGTGGGACAACTGGTTTTTAAAATGAAAAAGTAACTGAGTAAACATTGGTTGGCACTTCACCCGATCTACTTCACATCTTTCAAGCAGGCTTTTATATATTCGGATCCTTCCTTCTTCTCCTTCTACACACCCCCTTAAATTGCATCAGCAAACCATTCAAAAGCTAGCGGTGCCTCCTTTTGTTCATCGGAACCATAAATTTCTCTTCCCCAACCCTGAAAAAAAAAGACAAAAACCTTTGTTGTGTTCCTGTTTCTTTCTATGTTTCATCTCTCAGTTATGTAAATTTCTCAAGCCATGTAATTTGTTTGATCCTTACGTTTAACAGTTGCTCGGATTGTTTAAGGAAGAGAGAACTGAATTAGCCAACCATTTGGAGGATTTAGATTGAGAAAAACTAACCATGGAAGAGACCTTTGTGCCTTTCCGAGGCATAAAAAATGATCTCAGAGGGAGATTAATGTGTTACAAGCAAGATTGGACTGGCGGGTTTAAAGCAGGCTTCAGGTATATACTAATTTTTTTTGCAGATATTTATACTGTTTTTATGTATTTTTAGGCTTCCCCTATTGGTCATTCCCTGACTAATCTGCCATGTTATCTTTATAGGATTCTGGCTCCCACCACTTACATTTTCTTCGCTTCTGCAATCCCTGTCATTTCATTTGGTGAACAACTTGAGAGAAACACTGGTATATGTAACATAATCTTAAATCTAAACCAGAATAAATACATACATACATATATATATATTAATCTGATGATGCAACATGTAATCTGCAGATGGAGTTCTCACAGCAGTTCAAACCTTGGCATCCACGGCACTTTGCGGGGTCATACACTCGATAATCGGAGGTCAACCTTTGCTGATTTTAGGAGTTGCAGAGCCAACTGTTATTATGTATACATTTATGTTTGACTTTGTTAAAGACAGACCAGATTTGGGCCGGGAAAAGTTTATAGCATGGACCGGATGGTGAGCTGTTACCTCAGCTAGTTTCTTTGAACAAATTATATGTTGCTTTTTTTATATCTGTCGGGGCTGCTATATTTGATCTGTTTTTTTTTTCTTTTAATTTTGTAGGGTTTGTGTATGGACTGCAGGCTTGCTGTTCTTACTGTCGATCCTGGGAGCTTGTTCCATTATCAACAGGTTTACCCGTGTCGCAGGAGAATTGTTTGGTCTGCTTATAGCTATGTTGTTCATGCAGCAAGCTATAAAAGTAAGAACAATTATTGGTATTTATTTGTACGGCATGATGAATTCTTCTGGAATGTGAAAGATTTAGCCTATTGTAAAATTCACGTGCAGGGCCTTGTGGAAGAGTTCCGCATTCCGCATAATGAGAACCCGAAATTGACACAATTTTTACCTTCATGGAGGTTTGCCAATGGCATGTTTGCTTTGGTACTGTCATTTGGCCTTCTTCTCACTGCATTAAGAAGCCGGAAAGCTCGGTCATGGCGCTATGGGACAGGTAGGTTTATGTCCCTTGATCACGTTTTGCAGATATCTGATGCATCATTTGCTTTGAGAATTTAAAAGGGATCTCTTTTGATGTATAGGTTGGCTTAGAAGCTTTATAGCAGACTATGGTGTGCCACTTATGGTACTAATTTGGACGGCAGTGTCCTATATACCCGCCGGAGATGTTCCGAAAGGAATCCCACGTCGTCTCTTCAGCCCGAATCCCTGGTCCCCCGGTGCTTACGAAAATTGGACAGTCATCAAGGCATGTTTAACCAAGTACAACAGCCAATCAATACCATATATATGTATATTGTCTCCTTACAGGACTAATAAACTGACACTAGAAACATGTAAAATATATGACAGGACATGCTGAATGTTCCGGTCGTCTACATTATCGGAGCCTTCATTCCTGCCACAATGATCGCCGTGCTTTATTACTTTGACCATAGTGTAGCATCTCAGCTAGCTCAACAGAAAGAGTTTAATTTGAGAAAGCCATCTTGTTATCACTATGATTTACTCCTTTTGGGATTCTTGGTATGCAACAAGTTCCCTCCTTATCTCTATCAGTCTATCCTTAATCTAAATTTCGTCTCCGATACGATACTTAATCCGGATTTGGGTGTTTGCTTGGTGACAGACATTGTTATGTGGTCTCCTTGGCGTCCCTCCAGCAAATGGGGTCATTCCGCAATCTCCAATGCATACCAAGAGCTTGGCCACTCTCAAGCATCAGGTAACTAAATCGATCGAAATTCTGTTTTCACTCTTGTGTTTATCAATATTTTTCTCGGGTTCTGATTTCCGGTTGTTCCACAGCTGCTTCGTAATCGGCTCGTCGACACGGCACGAAAAAGCATAAGTAAGAATGCTAGTTTGGGACAGTTGTATGGGAATATGCAAGAAGCCTATCAACAAATGCAGACCCCTTTAGTTTACCAGCAACCTTCAGCCAGAGTAAGATCCTATAAAAAGATATTATACTTTAAAATTTTCAAGGAGACAGCGGTGAATATAAAAATCCATAAAGTATTTTAAAATGTTCATTAGCGTGCTTGGATGACTAATACACGACCACACCATTATGTTCAAATAAATAAATAAAACAAAAAAATCACTATTTTCTGGCACAAATTAAGCAGGCTATGCTTTGACTAATTAATGAATTTAAATTTCTCTTAAGCAGGGGCTAAATGAACTAAAAGAATCAACTGTTCAAGCCGCAACATGTTCGGGTAACATCGATGCACCTCTCGACGAGACTTTATTCGATATCGAGAAAGAGGTCGATGATCTATTGCCGGTTGAAGTGAAAGAGCAGCGTCTAAGTAACCTGCTTCAAGCCACCATGGTAGGAGGATGTGTTGCAGCAATGCCCATTCTTAAAAAGATTCCAACTTCGGTCCTGTGGGGCTACTTCGCTTTCATGGCGATCGAAAGCTTACCGGGTAACCAATTCTGGGAAAGGATCTTATTGCTCTTCACAGCACCTAGCAGAAGATTTAAGTAAACACAATTCATTAACTCATTTATGTGTTTTACTTTTATTTTAAGTCTAGAGTTGAAGAGAGGTTTTGTGTTTTCATGCAGAGTTCTTGAGGAGCAACATGCAACATTTGTGGAGACTGTTCCATTCAAGACAATTGCCATCTTCACCATTTTTCAAACTGTTTATCTGCTTATATGTTTCGGGCTAACTTGGATTCCGATCGCCGGCGTTATGTTTCCCTTGATGATCATGCTTTTAGTCCCAGTAAGACAATACTTCCTGCCCAAGTTTTTCAAAGGGGCACATCTTTATGATCTGGATGCCGCAGAGTACGAAGAGGCGCCTGCCTTGCCATTCAATCTTGCCACGGTATGATCTCTTCTTCAATTCAACAATCAAAACACTTTCAGCTTCTCATTGATTACCATTACTTATATTTAAATTTTTTTCCCATACAGGAGACAGAGCTGGGACATGGAGCATCGTATGCAGGGGACAGTGAGATACTAGACGAAGTCATCACCCGAAGCCGAGGTGAGTTCAGGCATACATCAAGTCCTAAAGTCACGAGCTCCACCGCTACGCCGGAAATTGACCCGAGAAGCCATCGAAGCCCGTGTCTCTCGAGTAGTCCACGTCTCGATCAACTAAGAGAAGAAAGAAGTCCTCGAGCAAGAGGGCCTCATAGTCCAATGACCGGAGAACCAAGGCCATCTGATCTCGGAAAGAGTCCTCTTAATCCAGCATCGGATTAAGATGGAATATCGTTGAATATTATGATAAATCACTTGTTAAAGACCTTTTTTAAAATGGTTTAGTCATTTTCCCAGTTATTTTGAGTGTTAATGGTTGGCTTAGGTGCAATGTAAAATGTTCTCTCTTCCAATTCCACTTCTGAAAACCCCAACTTCATTTGTAACAACAGATTTCATTTTCTTTTCTTGCAATATATATACATATACGCTCTCTATTCTGAGTGAATTGATTCGAAATCTATCGAACAGTTCGAGCTTTGCCATCCCATACATTAGTTACAAAAGCTACTCTAATTACATCGAATTAAGGACAAGATATGCACTGCTAAACGACTGTTGCTACTCATGAATACCATGAATTTCTACAAGTTTTCACCACCCTTTTTGTAGTGCATATTGGAAAATGGAGTTGAAGAATCTTAGCTGCTTTGTGTTCAAAGCTTCCACGGATCGACCGAAGGGGTGCTGGACGGGGAAGTCACACCCTTAAAAACTTTAAACTCTCGTATTGTTTATGTATTCTCTTTGTATTTTTTATTAATTGATCTAAATCCGCACTCTTAAAATTTTGTAATTTCACAACCCTAAATTTATAATATAACTCTTTAGACGTTCGCACTCTTTAGGCTAAAATTTTGTATCCGTCCTTAAAGTTTCATCTCGAGGGTGTGCGTTCTAACTGAGAACCGTCTAAAAGAACAACACAAGAGTCAACCCTCAATACAATTATGAAAGCATAACTCCCGCCCCAAAAAAATCATTATTTTTGGAAGAAAAAGAAAAGCAACGGCCAGAATTTTGAATTGCAGATATGAGGCCCTACATTCTCAATTGCAGGGAGGAAAATGTGGATGGGTGCCGCGGTGGTGTTGTTTTCACCAGACATTTCGATGGGATTCATTGTCCATGTCTTTTCATATTATTACATCAAGCTAATGATATCAGTACCTTATTGTGCTTCCCACTGTAATAATTCATTGTATGTTATTACAAAGATTTTCAGCCAACATCATGTCACTTTACATCTTTTCCAAAAAGGAAAAGATTGCTCAACATCATCAACGTGTGGAAAACCCAGAAAATTTGGCTGGTCTCAGTGAAGATTGGATGTGGCAGTTGACCATAATTTGTGGTCGGTGGCATACCCTTTTTTCTGCATGAGCTTTCTTATGAACCACAGGAATTTAATCATGAATTGTCACTGGTTAAAAACGTAAAATTTTGTCGTATCTATCGCGATTTGCAGATTTAATAGATATCAAAAAATCGAATACTTCCTCATCTGCATATCAAAAGAACCCCAAGAAAATATTGAGATGTGTTTTGAATAAATAGCTATGGCAGCATATTTAATTATGTATGATTTAAAAACCCCAGAAAAAGAAAACTCATGGTGACAACTGACGATAAACCGACCATGATGATGAACATGACAGAAAAAAAAAGTAACAAAAAAACCAGACATCAAAGGGAAAGGTTGAGATCCAAGTCTTGATGTTCATTTATCTTTTGTTCATCATTGTTCTTGGAAGAACTAGGAAGAGTAGTGGCAGTATTATTTGTGAGATATGGCTGATCTTGAGCAGCAAAGTCTTCCCATTGGAACGAAGGGGTCCAGGTTGATTTCTCCTTTGCTGCTGCTGCTGCTTTTTGCTTTGTAACTTGAGACCCAATCAACATCTGGTTATGAACATCTCGAATATTTCTAACCAAAGTGAAGAAAGCATTGATCTTCTCCTCTTCTTCTTCATCTTCGTCATTGTTGACGACGACCGGTGGAGTCTCCTTTGTTTTTGCTTCCATGTGTTTCCTCTTCATTGAAGTCTCTCTCGTGTTGTTGTTAAGATTATAATTTCTTTATTAAAAACATTGAATTTATACTTGATTATGAACTTGTTGATTCTCGTAATCTTTTTAATTATTGTATTTAATACATTGGTCGTACATGTAACTTCATATACTCACAAGTCACAAATCATAATCTATTCATATATATATATATATATAACAACTATTAATTATGTAGTGTAATAATATGTTTGATTCATTGGCAACTATTAGAATTGAGTTTTGCAAAGGACGAATATGAGGTGACCCTCCTAATTCAATTTTCTTTATTTACAATTTTATAATTCGAATATCTGACTTTGTTTAAAAGACCTAACAACTCATTTTACTGGACCAATTGATTATTGGTTCCTTAAAATATATTTTAATATAATTTATTGATCACTATGAGATTTAACAAGAATATAATTCTTTGAAATGACTAAACCACCCTTTGAACTTCCACTACAACAACCTTTAGCTTGGACTTACATAAATAATTTGGAAAATTGATTTAAAACCTATAGAACCAAAATAAATGAGAATGTGGACTTAGCAATACCGGTCGTAATCCTCTTCGTTTATTGTTACATTTTCCTATACAATTTTCACTAAGTCAAGATGGTACAAGCCTCATTGTCCTAAAGATATTAAAAAAAAAAAACTCTAATATCTGACAAAGTAGTTAATACGGGTGCATGTCGAGCATTTATTTCCAAAGTAAATTATAAAAATAAAGTTTAATTATATTTTAAAATCATTAATAATAGTGTTTTTTTCAAAACAAAAATAAATAAATTCTACATTAAAAAATGATAAAGAGTTGGATTTGTATGGTTTGAATCTTTTACTTAGTGATGATATATATATATATATTGACAAATTTATTAAAATTAATTATACCTAGAGGGGAGGGGAAAGGGGAGACACTAGGGGAAGGAATAAAGTGTTCCTAGTGGGTTTAGAACACATGACCTAAAAAATATAAAAAAACAAATATGAGCAATTTGGCCAACCGGTCAAATATACTTACTCTAGTGCTGATAAATTTGAAACCCAAGCAAATTAGTGACCCTAAACCAATAACTTATTGGCTAGTATTAAATGTTATAAAAAATTGATTCGTGAACCACCTGGACTTGACATCTAAATATTTTTTTAAAGTATTTTATAAATTTTATTTAAAAAATATTAAAAAAATATATTACTTTAAAAACAATGTTAACAATTTCTAAAACAATTGAGTAAGGCTCTCTGATGACACATTTTCTTCTCTATTAGGTTGTGGTTCAAAACTCATTAGCAACAATAAATTCTCCTTTCCGGCCTTCACCTCTTCTAGATAAAAATTATTAAAAAATAATAATAATTACCACTCATTAAAAATAATTAACACCCATCAATTTATCACTTTAAATTATGATGTCGTAATTTAAGTTTTTGGATCCATCAATATATATAATTCTTGAATGCTTTGGTTGGTGATCTAGCTGCTAGAGAACGTGGGCCTCCTTTGCTTGGCCTAAAAGTAAAGTTTGACAAAAGAAAATTAAAGATGGTTTATTCAACTTAAATCTCAGTCGTGTAAATTGCTTTTTTGTGACACTTGAGATTTTTTTTAATTAAATGAAAAAATTATTATATTTTCAAATAAATATCAAGGTTTAAACTTATAAAAAATAAGATAATATAAATATTTTTAATCACTCCATTAATTAGTGAATATTACTTGTAATTATTTTTTTATTTCATAGAAACTCTTTTTTTAATAGAAATAATGCATAAGCCTTTAACTGTCTAGCATATATTTATATAAACTCTTCTTTGACTCGTCTTATTATTCTCCTCTTATCTGTACAAATCATAGATAATTTCTAAAATCATAATGTATAACAAATGTACGGCGAATTATTAATGTTAAAGAGATGATTAAAAAATAAAAAAATTAAAATTTTGTTTATATTAAGAAGTTATATTAGTTTTAAATAATAGTTCAAAGATAATAAAATTTTAACTATACGAAAAATAAATTGTTTAACATATATTTTTTTATTAATAAAAAAGTATAATTTATTAATGTTATATAGTAATTAAAATTATATTTATGTTCAAAATAATATAATAAAATATTAATACTTTTTAAAAAATAAAATGGCTAAAAGGAAATTACCCTTTAGGGTGTGTTTGATTCACGGAATGTAAGATAACCCTTGAGAATAGGATTCTCGAAATGTAAAATTACCTGAGATATTACTGGGAATGTTAAATTACCGTGTTTGATTTATTTGGTAGGAATGTAAAATTACATTGTTTTGTTGAGGGAATAAAAGATTATTTGGAAGTAAATTTTACTATATTGTCCTTGTGATATATTTTATTTTTAACAAGTTAAACTTTCAATATTAATTTAAAAATATTTGCTTGAAGATTCATACCATTATACTTAGCATATTACTAATATAATTAGTATAAAAATATGAAATATATTTTTATTAATATTAAAATTCTTATATAATTAAATTCAAATAAATAAATATCTAATGGGTAACAACATTTAAATATTAAACTAATATAAAATAATTTTTAAATAAATATACTCCACAAATATTAAAGCACGATTGAAATAATAAAATGAACAATAAATTTACATAAAGTCAAGAAAAAATGATAAATAAGAGATAATGATTGTATCATGAAACACTAAGTTACGAGGATTTCTACGAAAATAGAACATAAAACCAATAAACTCAAAGGTCCCCCTTGTAATATGATATGTGTATATTTTATTTTCTTACCAAATTTTTATAAAAAATTTACAGAGTATTTAGATATTTTATCAAAAAATTTCATAGCCGTTTTTTTTCCTTTTATTTAAATATTAAAATATGTGTAAAACCATTTAAATATTAAAACTAATATAAAATAAAATTATTTAATAAATTTACGCCATTTAAATATGCTATAAAAGATCCAAATTAAGAAAATTCTTTACTTCAAGACAATTTTTATCCAAAGTAGCAGAAATTGACAAATACCTCATAACAGTGGGAATCACATTCTCGGAATATTGACAAAAAGTGCTATTATTGGTAATAATATTTTTCGGGTCGGTGGGAATAAGGACAAACCAAATATGGGAATAAGATTTTTTAAAAAATTATTACCCGTGATAATAATTTTTTCCGTAAATCAAACGCCCCTTAGATTTAAGTTTGTTCCAGTGGAACCTTGAGTACTAGTTAAAAAATTGTAATGTGTTGGGTCATTTTCACTTAATTGGTGGACATTCAAAAGGCATCAACTCATAAATAATTTTAGGTACACGCGTGAAATTGTAAATATAAATAATAGAGGATAGTTTGATAAGTAAATTAAAGAAAAATAATTGAATGACTATTGGTGTATTTTACCCTATTTCTAATATAAGTATCTTGTAAATAAAATATTAAATATTATAGTTATGTGGTAATGTGGAAAATTTTCACTTTACAATGATATTTTATTATTAATTTTAATTTTATTTAAAATATTTTATTTACAACCATAATTATTATACTATTATAGAAAAAGTTTTACTTTATGATGATAAGGTTTTTATTATAGTGATAAGTGTCGTACTTTTTTAAAAGAATAAGTGTCATACATATATAATTTTTATAATATGTTCATATATTTATATAAAACATAGTACAATTATTTCTTATATTTTAAATAAAAGGTAAAAAGGATGTAAAATGCAAAAATTTGTGGGAGATGACATAAGCTAGATTCTTCGTGTCTTCCTCCTTTTTTCTCTTTATCTTTTCAATTGGCATTTAGGACAGGGCAATTTGACAACTGAAACAAATGGACCGACCGACCATATGATCAAATATTTGTGTTTATTATCGGATCAAATATTGTATACGAAGACAATTTTCTAATCTAATTTATTTTATTTATAATTAAAATTTAACCTTAAGATCTAATGTTTTATTCCACCAAATTAAATGATTATTGGTACGAAGATCGAGATATTTATATAAAGTATACATATACAAGATATCGACTGTGTACTTTGAAGAAAGTACCTTTCTTTTTTATAAATAAAGATAAATAACGAAGGCTCCTAAACAACTTTGAACCAGCTAAACAGTCTACTTTGAACAAAAGATTTTAAATTCAAAACAATTTCGACTAGGGCTGTAAACGAATAAAATGTTCAGCGAATCATTCGTGAACCGTTTGGCGAAAAGTTTATTTATGTTTGTTTATTTATTAAACGAACGAATATGAACAAGATTTTCTGTTCGTTTAATTAAATGAATGAACATGAACAAATGACTCGTTCGTTCATTTATGTTCATGAACGTTCGATAATCTGTTCATTTATGTTTGTTCGTTTATCTTCGTTTAATTTTATTCAAATATATCAATTTATATTTACTATTTTTTTTATAAAAAATGTATTATATTAAAAAAAATAAATGTATTCACATATGGCCGTTCGTTTATGTTCGTTTAAATATATTGACATATGTCATTTTATGTTCGTTCGTTTATCATTTTAACGAACGAACACGAACAAGCTATATTCTTTAACAAACAAACATGAATAAGAAATTATGTTCGTTTAATTATTCGTGTTCGTTCATTTATTCGGTTAAAATGAAACGAACGAACATGAACATACCCTCTTTAGCGTTCATTTACGTGCCTAATTTTGACGAACTAAATTAACATCTAAAAAAACAAGGTAAATGCTCGATTTGTATAATGTATTTTAATTATTTCTTTTACCTAATTAATATCTGGGTAGTTATAGGGTGAGGCATCCTTATGGTGTAGTTAAAATAAGACGATCCTACACAAATTCTTACTCAGTTGATAAGAATTTGTGTAACTATACAAATTCTTACCCCAAATGATCAGAATTTAGGTTATAATATAATAATTTGTGTAGTTACATAAATTCTTACTCAAGGTAAAATCTATACAATTTCTTACTCAGTTGATAAAAATTTATGTAGTTATACAAATTCTTACCCAGTTAGTAATCCTACATAAATTCTTACTATTTTTATAAGATTTTTTATTGACCGTATTTTAGGTGAGTTTTTTTAGAATTTCCCATTAATATATAGATACTAATTTATATTTAGATAGTACATTTTATATTTTTACCAAATTAGCCGTAGATAAATAATAATAATAATAATAATAATAATAATAATAATAATAATAATAATTGTAGACTGTACTTTGTATTCACACAATATGCCCACACTACTGGTGGACGGTGGTTGGTAACAAGTGGGCCTGTTCCCGGTAGCTCAAGGCCCGTAAACTGAGGGGAGATTGTCTCCCGAATTAATTCTCACCTTATCATATATTGACACATGTTAAATGAGTTATTTTTCTTTAATTTTTTATAAGAATACGTGATAACATTTAAATTCATTTGTGTTTTTTTTTATTTCAATAATAGTGTATAGAAAATTATTTATGCAATATTATTCATTTCACTGATGTTATTGTGTTTGGTTTCACAAGTATTAACCCAAGTAAAAACTTAATTATTACATAAGTTTTAACATGGTTTTTTTTTTACATAAACAAAAATCTGTACAAACCTGTTGAGATATAACAAATGAAAATTATTTTTAAGTGTTTTTGACTTGTTTAAATGTGTTTTTAACAAAAGAAGTCGAAAACACATTTGAACAAGTCAAAAACACTTAAAAACAATTTTCATTTGTTATATTCAAATATTGTCTCAACAAAATCAATTTATTATTAACTCATGTACTAATACTTGTTGAGTAAATAATACTCTTAACAAACATTTCACTTGAAGTTTCTTGAACTTCACAAATAAGATCAAGGTTTTATTTTTTGTTGAGTTTTACAATTCAACGCCGTTGTCGCCGTAATTTTGGTGTCAATCAGAGATTAGCGCAAACGTTCGTTTATCCACCATCATTTAGCGCATAAACGCCCGATTGCTAGCAGTTAGAATCTAATTTCTATAAACTTCAATGGCAAATGGAGCCTAAAAAATTATCAAGTGTTCTCAGTTATTTATGTTTTTTTAACTCAAATCGATATAGATATTTCTTATGTTTTAAATAACAAAATAAAAACACTTAAGACTTCACCACTTATATATCAATGTCATATATAAAGTTAATTGTATCATTTACTTAAACTATAACTTTTGTTATAAATTTGTCCTTAAACTCTTAAATGTTTTAATTTATTTTTAAATTATAACTCATTTTCCAAGTCGCTCCCAAATATTTTAGATGTTACAATTTTATACTCAAATTATCACACTCATTTTAAATTAGTCCATAAACTTTTAAACGTTCAAATTTTATTATCAAATTATTATTTTTGTCGCGTCATATTATTACATAATAGACATTAATATTTGCATGATATGTGATAAATTTTACAACAATTTTATTAATACAGAATATGATTAACATATATTGATAATTTAAAGATAGAACTGAAATGTTCAAAGCTTAGAGGCTGATTTTGAATGAAAGTCAAAATCATGTGATAAAACTGAAACATTTAAAATTTTAAAGACTAATTTAAAATAAAATTTGTAATTTGGGATGTAATTATAACATTTAACAAATTTAAAAAGTAACTTTAATTTAAAGTTATAATTTAAAGACATATTGTGTAATTAACTCTAATATACGTAAATATGAATTATCGATGAAAAATATCTAGACACAATGGCGGATTCTACGATTACGGAGATCACAAAAGGAGAAAAAATCAGTGTCAATTATCGAAAGTTTGACGAAACAATTTAAACCGTACCAAAGCAACACCCTTACCAGCTACCTTACTCTTCAGTCTTACCAACAAACAAATTAAACTGAACCGAATCGAACCAATTCCCTCTTCTTCCCCTTACAGACCACGTCATTCAATCACAATTTTTTTCAAACCTTCGCTTTTCAGTAGGGGTAAAAATCGAGTGAGATCGGATGATTTTACTTTTCTCATTTTGTCCTTATGATTTCAAAAAATTCTCATTAAATATTTTAGATATTTTTTCGTCTTTATACTATTTTCGTGCCGATCTCTATAATTTTCAAAAAAAATTCATCCAAAAATAAATAAATAAAATTATTATTTTATTAACCAAAATAAATGGCCAAAATAAATGACAAATTTAATTTAAAATATATAATTTAAATACTTCGATTGAAAACAGTTACGAGATGAAAATTGAAAGAATGTTGTGTTGGAAAAGATTTAGACAAAAGTTTTAGCTTATATCTAAAATTTAAGATAAAAATATGTTAAGAAACTTGAGTGTGATTAGGTTTGAGAGAAAATTAAAGCGATAATAGTATAATTATAGTTTTTTATTAAGATATTTATTATGATTATATAGATAAATAAATATAATTTTTAAAAATCTTATAAAATATCAAAAAAATTTACGAATATTTTTTGAGATTTCACGATTATCTATACAATTATGGTTAGAATATAATAATTTATGTTCCAATTCCCATTTGATTTTCGATGATAAAACTTCCCTATCTTTATTTCCGTGAGTTAAAATTTTAATTATTCCTCACCTTATCGGTTCGAATCCCACGATTTTCAAAGATTTTCCATCCAATTTCCTCTCCTAATTTCCACGCTAAAAGTAAGCGGTCGCCTGAAGAAACCTAGAAAATAACCCTCATCGATAAAATTCAACACCCAATTTTCGGGTTTAGAAATTAAAGATTCAACATGATCATCTAGAAGAAAACAATAAATACTCCATACGAGATGAAACCAAAATCAAATTTCGATTTCTTTTATAAAGTACTTCGTAATTTAACAAGGAAAAAAAAGAAGCTAAAGTGTTAGCTTGAGATCTAAACCATCGTCGTCTCGTTGTTGTTGTTTTCCGCTATCATCTTTGTTGTTTATCGTCGGGTAGAGAATCGGCGTCCTTCGAAACTCGATCTCCTCTGTAAAATCGGCCCATTCAAAACAGGGAACCCAATTCGATTGCTCATCAGTAGTATTATTTAGTCTCCGCGCTTTGTTTTGCTTCTTCTCCCTTTGTCTCAGCTCATCTTTTCTCCTATCACGCGCCTCCCTGAAATTCCTTATCAAGGCAAAGAACTGCTCCATCTTCTCCTCCTCTTCCCGTTCGTCGTTTTCACCATTGCTGCGAACTTCACTCTTCTCGCTGTCCATGTCAAAATCAAATAAAGAAATTGCTCGTGTTTTCTCATTCAGACAATTGGGGGCGTATTTATAGAACAAATTTTAAGGGGATTTGGATTCGAAAGACCGAATTGGCCCTGCCTGCCAGCCAAACCTCGTGAGACTTGGCACAGCCGCAAATCGTGACGCGTGGGATTATGAGTTGCGTCACTTTAGTGACACGGGTGAGACGGCGATGCCTTGATGGCATGGCAACGTAAAAGGTTGGAATAATGTTGACGTAACTGTGATGACGTAATGTCGGAACCTTCTTGCTAGTGCTACCCCACCCCAACTAAAACGTTTTCATTGTGGTTTTGGACCACTGCACCAACCATGCCCTAACTTTTGACAATTCGGTAACTTGTTTTATGATTTGAATCAATATCTATAGTTGGTTTTGTTTATATTGGTATTTAGATTTAATTCGTGTCATATGTATTAAAATTTGAGTTTAATTTTACTATCATATGTTAAATGTGTTAAAATGTATGTCAAAATTTGAATTCAGATAGCAATAGTGATGAAGGTAGAAATTGTATTTAAAAGATTATAATTGAAATATTAATTTTAAAGTTTATTGACAATTAATTGATCTAACGGGATAAATATTTAATTTTTTAAACAATATTAACAAATAAATTAATTGAATTAAAAATTATCTCATAACCGGTCTCTATCTTAACCCTTATACTGAGTTACAATCTTATAACTTTTTAAAGATAGAAGAGCATTGAAAATTAGAACAACTTAGAAAAAAACCAAAAAATCAAAAAATTTTCAAACTACGAATCGTTAACAAGGTTTATCAGGTTTAGTTAAAATTGACAGTATGAATGCACTTGATTTAGTTCAAACTACGAATCGTCAACAAGGCTTACCGAGTTTAGCATTATATATCTTGAAGTTGTGTGATCGGAATTGGAATGTTCGTTTTCAACATATCCGACGGGATGACAATATAACGGCCGATTAAATGACAAAATTAGCTCTGGGTAAAAATTTAGATATCCGCATATTTCTTATTCCACCATCGGAAGTAATTAGTTTGTTATGAGTTTAATTTGTTTACGGATCTTTATAGTTTATGGGTTGTTTTATTTGTTATGGTTGATATGTTTTTATAACTATATGTACATTTTTTTTCTATTTAAATTTAAATAATTTTTTAACAAGTCACCTTTCATTAAAAAAACAGTTTTGATAGGCAGTATTTTAGTAATGTTTGGTAGTTGGTTTCACATGGCTTTTTTGAATCATGATAAGGTAGATCTATGACTATGATCATGACAGCCTAAAATCATTGATGAGTGACGCGTGGTTTTCAAATGTTGAGTATGTATGAATTTAAGGGCTTGGTACTAATTGAATATATTTTCGATATATTTATTATGTATGCCAAAGTTTAAGCGATGGTTTATGTTTACATTTCTCATAAAATTTTACGTGTATATATGTATTTTAAAAATACTTGACATGAGAATTTAAGAATTTCGGTAGTAAAAAGTGACGTGTTTTCGTTAAATAATTTTGTTTTGAACAGTTTAATTTATATATGTACATAAATATATTTAAATTTAAATCAACATAAATATTATCTTATACTCAAATAAAATGATAAACATAATAAGTAACCTCAATTTTTTTTTTTTGTTCTATCATTATATACAACTTATTGGGTTACCTTTGTGCTTTGGGGCGGTGAAGTTTGTTTCGATGGCCCAAAATACAATACAATACAAACCCAAACCAACCAAATCCATTCAGAATACACCCAAAGTTTCCCAGTTGCTTTGCTTCATGATATTATATATATCAATTAAGAATATAAATGTTTATGCGCCGGAAAAACAAATGGTTATTACTAATTACAATACTTTTATATGTATTACATATTTTATTAATTAACTTAATCCCTACTTGCTAATAGTATATATGGTTGTAAACCATGAACATAATTAGTGCCTCACAGAGGAGTTAATATATATATATTAATTTTTATTGACAATTTAATTTTGTACTCCAAATTTTTAATACAACTTTTTAATAGTTCGTACGCTTCACATGAAATCTTATGTTGATCTCTGCTTGAGTTAGCTTTAAACAATTTTCCTTCTCTCCTCGAGCCATATTCCTCCATTTTATGTGGGAGTAAGACTGGTTTCAGAAACCCTTTTCCCACTATTATTATTGTACAGGAGCACTATACTATGTTATTATACTCTTCTCAAGAGATATGCCTATTAAGTGTCCAGAATATCTCCTTTGTTCCTATCTCTTGCCTTAACCTTTTACTTTAAAAAGAATAACATACTTAAATTGTGTAAATTCTAAAATGGGAGAGTGGTTGCAGATGGGGCATTGAATTAGAGCCCATCGCATGGCATGCCGCCGGCACTTTTCCAGAGCACTTCACTCTATACTCAACGGGATATCTTTTACTATATCATTGTATTAGCTGCTGCTGCGCGTGCTGCAAGGTCTCTCCCACCTTAACCTTAATGCCCCACCGTAGCTACCTTTCTATATATTAACCAAAAAAAACAAAACCCAAATATCCCTTTGAATGTATGCCAAACTTTGTCTTGCTGAAATGAAATCACCCCCACTTGCACTAATTACATAGGCACTTCATTTGTTTGTTTACCACAGCTGTTGTCCTGGTTTTAAGTCACAGGAATATGTGCCAAGTTTTTGGAATGATTACATTTTATTTTTATATTCTTAATAATAAACCCACCATTGCCAGAAACAATGTCAAAAGTGTCGGCAGATTTCACAGGGATTCTTTCTCTCTCTTTTTCCCTCTAAAAAAGTATGCACACCATCAAACTTGAAGTTCTGATTTGTCAAATTTTCATACACGACACAGCTTCCAAAACATTCATGAAAATCAGTAAAACCTTAGATTAAAGTTCACATAATTATCAGTATTCTGATATCTATGTGTTAGTTTACACTTGCATATATATATATATATATATATATATACTCATGTATCAAAGCTGATTTACATTAAGGGTTCTAAATCTAAATCAACCCATAAACATTCCAACAGAAAGGGTCCCAAACTAAATCTACTTGTGCAGGAAAAAAGCTCGATATCGGAGAGTGTGATGTCGGTACAAGGAACCGAATCACTGCAGGCAAAATGCATAGGAGGGCTTCGGATGTCGTAGGTTCCTTTGATGCCTTCGTATAATATGTCCGAGGCATAAACAGCCAACGTCTGGTTTGTGCAGTTCTTGGTGAGGCAATAGAATTGATCGATTATAATCGAATTCCTAACACTTTCCATGTGAATGTTGCTGATCGTTACACAGGAGACGGCTCCAGATCCGCCCTGCCATGTGTTGATCCTAACACCGTTGTCCGACACCCTAATCACTGAGTCTCGAACCATGACGTTGTGGACACAGACATAATTGTACCATCAACCTTAACAAAAACAAACCCATCATCAAATCCCCTTCTTTTTATCCTTAACAACAGGACACAATAAGGTGTGAAAATCAGACAAAACAAGTACAATACCTGAAACACTAATCCACCTTGACAAGGACCTGAGAAAATTGTGGACTGAATCATGAAGGAATAACCATTGGGAACATGGATGACTGACGCATTAACTTGACAAGCAGAATCCCATGCCATCTTGAATGCTTCAGTGTCGTCCGTCACACCGTCGCCTTTTGCCCCAAATTTTCGTACGTCGAAAACACCGGCATTTTCCTCATCCGGTGGACTCGAAGGCTCAGGAGCAGACAATGGTGGTGCTGAAACTTCAGATGTTTTATGATGGTGACTATGATGCTTATGTTTCGCATGGTGATGGTGCCACCTACCTTGGGTTGAAAGGAGAAAACAAAGGAAAGACATGCAGAATATAAAAAGAAACAAACGAGAAAACTCCATTTTCAAAGCTAAATTTAGTTCCAATGAAGAGGAATCAGTTATGGTTTTGCTGGAATTTCTCCAAAAAAACAAAAACCAGCTCAAATTATATAGTCACTGTCAAGAACTAGATAAGGAAGCAAGCGACTTCCTTTGTATAAGTGACCACTGACCACTGTTAGCATACACTAGAGAAACTTGCAGAAAACTGCATGGTGAATGCAGAAAGGCTGATATATAAATATTGTCACTGCCCGCATATTTGGGTCCGGGGCATTGGCGTAAAGAGCAACAAAAGAGGTTGTGTACGATGTATCGGGCTTGTCAAGACAACCAGACTGGCCCGACATGTGGAGAATATTAGAAAGCCCGCAAGACCATTAGACTTAGCCCAACACTTGAAAAATTCTAGAAGATGAGTCAAACATTATTCATTTATTTGAATAGATTATTTAGATAATGTTTGAGATAATTAGAGATTTTGAATAGATAGAATCAATCTCAACTGTCGATGTAATTTAAACTGAGCCATTGGATGTAGGGGTTTCAACTATAAATAGAGGCTACCTCACCTCAATGTATCATCACAATCTCATTCATCTATCGCTTTGAGTAATACATAAATCATTTACTCTAAACTCTTTGTAGTGTTCTTGGGTGTTATTCGTTATTCTTGTTGTAGATCTCTTTTGTTGAGCTTCCTCTTAGAACGATCTTGCGTTCGAGTACTTCGAAGGAGTTTGATATTTCGAAGTGAGAACTCAGGGCGATTTAGCCGTTGTTTCGACCAAGAAAACGACTAAGGCCGCGCGATTTGCTAGCTGCAGTCTAGCCCCGTGACAAGTGATATCGGAGCGACCCTTTGACTGCTCGATTTTACGCCAAGCGCCCCCATCAGTGGGGTAGGCAGGGTGAACAGCCGTGACAATGGCCATCTCTAGCGTCGTTGACTCATGACGAGGGCGTCACGAGATTGAGTGGGGAGAATGTCACTCTTCTCAAGCGGGGACATTAATCCCACGTCAGAAAAAAAATGAAGTCTTGAAATATATAAACGGTGGCGCTACACATCTTATTAGACATGTCTTTTGGAAAGAGGGTAATGGCCCCGTAACAATATATAACAGATAATGGAAAAGAGAATAAAAACATGTGCATATTTTAACTTATTTTAATATAGATTATTCAATTCCCATTTTAATATAGATTATTCAATTCCCTCTTACTGAAATTGATTTTTTTACAAGTATTTCATTCTTGTTGAATTGAATCAATGAATTAAAATTAACTTTAATTGATTATATTGTAAAAATTTATTAAAGCTTCTCCTTATAAATAACTTGAAATTTGATATTTTCTTTTATTGATTTAGTTTAATTTAAAATTCATAAACAATATTTGATGAATTATATCTTGAATTTTATTTATTATTTTTAAAAATATTAAAAAATAGGTATATATTAGATATTTTCAACAATAAAAATTGTTAATACTAGTCTACGAAACAAGATAGAAGATGCTTTTTTTCGGATTACTTAATTGTGTACATTAGAAAACAATTGTTGAAAAATTTACTATTACCTCGATCATAGATGATTTGATTCTATGACAAGAAAAAGAACTCATCTTAATTAATGAAGATATTATGTTTTGATGATCTGTTTTTTTGGACATTTTAGTTATTATTATAGTTTTAAATTGAAATATATATATACATATGAGTTATTTTAAATAAATTTTTTGTTATACTTATATTAGTCTCGTTGATAATATTTTTCTGGATACGCTTTTGACCATATAGGCAGTGGCGGAGTCATGATTATCATACAGTGGGGTTAGAGTAGACTTTGGGGTAGTCGGGTTAGAGTAGACTTTGGGGTACGATGATTCTCATCCTCTTCAATATAGATATTGTTGACCCTATACCCAAACAAATTAAGTGGGGTCAATTCTAATATTTCCATGAAAAATTATACACTAACTCTTTAATAATCATATACCACAACAAATCAAGTGTGGTCAATTAACCCCTAAACTACATGTGCCTCAGCCACTGCATATAGGCATCGGCTCTAATTTCTTTTAGCTTTTAGAGAAGGTGGAGTCTGTCTGCATATGACCATGTTCTTCCCATAACTTTCACTTTTCTCGGTCCCCAATCAAAATTTAACCCTCAGCAGATTAAATTTTCTTGGTGCAAACGAATTGTCTAAGCATAATATCCCTTTGTGTAGTGGCGAGACTGAGTGGAGCCAAGCCATGCATGCTTTTTGAGAAGCTGTTTGGTTTAGAGATGGAAAATTGCAACATATTGTGAGACATCTAAAGAGGAATCTAATCTTTTATACATAGGCATATATGGGGTTATTGTAAAATCCTTAACGTATACTCGTAGACCAAATATACACTAAAAATGTTACAGAATTGTTATGAAAATTTGACGTAGTTTTTAATTTAAACCCAAAAAGAGTTAGACTATAAGATAAAGTTTGATAAAAAAAAATTAGTCAAGTTTTCTTAACAACTCTGTAACATCTTTAATGTATATTCGGTCTACGAGTATACGTTAAGGGTGTTACACTTAAGCTATTTAATCATTCAACATAAAAAATTTCTTCCTTATACTGCATATGACCATGTTCTTCCCATTTTGATCTTCAAATGATTCCTCCAAGCTTGCTAACTAACGTATGTTTATTTATATTCATGTGATAAATGAAGTTGGATCCGAATCAAAAGAAGGTTCGAAGTACTATAAAAGAAATGATCAATAGATCTTAGTGAGGCATATTAATAAATGGCCAAGGTGAATGCATTTTTAAATGTTTGCATTACATTGAAAATGACATTGCATTTCTCTATAATTCATGATATGATACATTGCTCGACATGACAAGCTTGATGAAACACCAGGTACGAATTATTATTTTTCATAAATGATGATATATGTTTACCATAAATATTTATGATGAAGCATGAAATATGTAATATTTTAAGTACGTAAACTGTTTTGTAAGTCTAAGTTTATAATGTATTTATCCATTGTCATGGAAGTATAGACTTAGAGAAATGGTTTGCTATTAATAACTATGAATTTTTGACGTAGTTAAATGTTGTTTAACCCTCATCGCGTAAAAATTTTAAAAATCAAGAAAGAGTCTAGGCAGTGTACATAGTTTTCACTCTGAAATATATTTTTATTTCAATAACTCAATTATGAATTTTATAAACCAATTCAGTGTTAAAACTAACTGCAATAGATTGACATAGTTTTTAATTTAAAACCGAGAAGGGTTAAACTGTAAGATGATCTTTGGTATATATAAAAAAATAAAAAAATTTACAAGTCAAGAATTCTTTCAATGACTCCGTAACATCTTTAATATATATTCGGTTTACGAATATACATTGGATGTTACAATTATCTTCTCAAGTACCTTTCTACATGCATTATGTGCCTCTGCTTTATTGAATTGATGCCGTCTATAATCCATATATGATTACGGAAGAAAAAAAAACAATTTGGTTTATTTTTTCCCCCCGAAATTTGATATTAGGTTTTTTAATCAAGATCGTGTATTTGAATTTGAATTATAATGTTGTAAACGAAGATAATCAACCTGGAAAGATTATTCTTATAATAGATCTTTATAATAAAGGATAGGAAGGTTAAAGAAAGAAAAGTATACATTCAAAAAACGAAAAGGAAATTCTTGGTTATTTGTTAAGGACTTAAAGATTCCAAGGGTTCATTAAAGAATAAAAAGTAAGCCAAGCTAGGCCGAGACATAACATGGCGATTGAAGACTCTAAAAGATTACGAGTTGGAGTCCGACAATATGTCCTTACAATCTGTCATAAAAGGGTCAACATACTCCTTTAAGGTCTTATGCAAGCTACTTTCAAGTTTGCTTTCTACAAAAAGGAGAGGGAAGAAAGAAAGAAAAAATATTGATTAAAAAATTAATAATAATATCAATAAAGGGAACAAATGAACATCAAGGGTGACGAAGATAGCCAACTAACACGGCTTCTTTATCATGTAACTCAAACAGGCTGCAGCCTACTTCTCTCTACAATAGCCCAAGATTTCTGCAAGATGCAGACATCAAGATTACGAAGAAAGGGATCCCATCATAATCCGAGGAAGGCACACTGCTTTCTAGCGTGCTCCGGGATCAGTTTCGCTATCATATCCGCGGGCACTCCCTTCAGTTCTGAAAATAGGGCAATGATTGTCAGTTTCGCAGTTCGATAAGAAGTTAGTGAAAATAGTAGAGAAACATGTATTGCCTTGGTTTTTTACCATGAGGGTTGAAGTTGAACAGTGGAGGAAGAAATCGGCCATTAGGTAGGCAAGTGTTGGGATCACGTAGCTCGTCAAATAAGGGATGGATCAAAGCCTCAACCTGTACAGAAAGTAAAAACACTAGTAAGATAGTTCATTAGCAAATAGATATGTTCATCAAAAGACGGCAGACTATAGAGAAAGAAACCAATAACAAAGGTGTAAAAGGTTGATACTTACGGCTGTACTACGAAGGTTTGGGGAGTACTGCAATAGTCGTGAAACAAGATCCACAGCTTCGGGAGGCATACGCTTATGAAATATCTGCATATCGATGACACATTGATCAATACCCCTATGCTGCATATAATTCTCGATAAAGTACAGAACTGTCCTCTCAACTACCTTGTGCCACGGGTGAGCTTTAATTTGGGGAAATTTGAATTCTGTGTAGTTAGGATTCATGCACTTTATTTCTTCTCTTGTCGGAGTACCTAGAACCTGCATTAAATCAGAAATCCAGTGCATATGACACCACAGGTCAATTAAAAGCCACTAGTATGGAATAAACTTAGATAGGTTAATATCTTCCATCCTTAATGTGCAGTGAACAATTTTTTTTGGTAAAAACTATTATTGATGAGAATTTTGAACTAAATATACCTTAATAATCTCGACAAGCTGGTCTACTCCACTCTCACCAGGAAACAGAGGCTGTAGTCACAAAAATAAAATTTGTTAAGTAATGTTAAAGGAAAAATACACGCACGTAAAGTAAATATATATGGTAGGAAACATCTACCTGCCCAAGCAATAGCTCGGCCAAAACACAGCCAGCTGACCATATGTCAATGGCTGTAGTGTATTCAGTTGCACCAAATATTAATTCAGGTGTTTGGTAGTACCTAGAACAGATGTAAGATATGTTTGGCTCCCCTTTTACCTGGCCAAGTTAAATAAATATTAGGCTAGTGAACAATTAGGTAGAAGAATCAAAAAGTAATAATAATAAGATTCTATTGTACATACCAAAACTTTGGCACTTCCAAAATCACAGAGTTTTAGCTGGTGGGTGTGTGGGTTGACCTGAAACAGGAATCATTGTATTGAAAAGAGTAGGCATTTTAGTGTAAATCTACACAATGACAACCTAAAAAGTAAATGAACAAATATCAAGTTGCTTGAAGACATGCCAATAAATTTTGAGGCTTTATGTCCCTGTGGCACACACCAATACTGTTATGAATGTAAGCAAGTGCTCTGCAAATCTGCACAAAGACAAAAACATTAGCAATTTCATTTCAGGGTTGCACATTATGGCACCATGGATTCTTTTTTCCGTGGAGATATAAAAGATAGCAAAAGTAAATATACCAGGCTGATACCTGGTAAAAATAGAGTTTAACATATATCAGTGGCATCCTTTGACTCATCTTATTATAATGTTTGATAACACGGTGAACAGTCTCCGGAACATACTCAAGCACCAGATTGAGATAGAGCTCATCTTTTTCAGTAGTTGAAAAGAAACAATGCTTCAGAGAGACAACATTAGGGTTGTCTAGAAGACGCATGGTTTGCAATTCTCGGTTCTTGTATCTTTTGTCTTGGAGAACCTTCTTAATAGCAACACTTTCTCCTGTCTCTAACATTTAGCCTGAGATACAACACGGGCAATTCAGTACAAAAACCTAACACTCAAGTCTCAACTTAAAATATGAAATCTGAACATATCTTCAAGTAAAGTGTGAAAAGGATGAAATCAATTTGTACCTGAAACACTACCCCAAACGATCCATGCCCAACAACACGCTCAGCCATATAGCTAATTGTCTGAAAATGAAAGAAAGGTTAAGTTAGAAAACCATCAGACATCCAAAAATCAGACCCAATAAACTCTAGTTCACGAGCAGAAAATTATAAAATTAACCTGCTTAGGCTGGTCATTTTTACCCCCAATAGTGGTGACGATTATATGCCCTGTCTCGGTTCCATTGCCATCAACTATAGTTGCTTCCACTTCCTGCAACATGGTAATAGATTTTATAAAACCGATCCAAAAGATCAACAACCAATCATTGAATCAAAGCAAAGCAAACTACGAAAACAAATCAGCATACCTTATCATCCCTAATTTTCATATCATTCATTTCATCAGGTAATCTATCAACACCGACTGCATTTACACTAGATTCTCTTAGTCCGGAAGTACGAACCATACCTATAGAAGCCATTGGATTAAACTAAAGGGAATCTCCACAGCTCCTCCTCTGCTGGATATCAAGCTTTCAAAACCAGCCAAAATAAAACTCCAATGAGTTAGTTACCAGAAAAACACGTTAACATAAATGTCAATGGCTCAACCTAGCATAAATCAACAATATTTCTTACATTAAAATAATATTTAAAAAAAAATGAAATCTCTAATCCTTCGAAAGAAAATTTAACATGAATTTAAAATAACACACACAGGCGGTCATTTTGACCACGAATGTGCATAAAATTAGATAAAGCACAGAGCGTTGTTCTTCATTAGTGTATGAACTTTAGCGTGTTAAGCTCATTATAGGTTGCTTTACACATGAAATTAACCGAATAAGAGGTGTTTCCTTTCCCGTAATTCCTTGTGAAAAAGGGATAGAAATATATGCAGCCCTAGAAGGAAATAACAAATAAGGATCTAAGATGAAGTAAATATCAAACTAAAATAACGAAATAAAAAAAAAAAATCATCTAAGAGCCAAACATGGCAACCATTAGATTCACAGCCAAGAACAAAGAAAAACAGAACGTAGATGAAGTTAATTACCGGCCGGGTCAAGAAGCCGAGGAATAAACGGGCAGGTGAGGTGGAATCATGAGAGGGAAAATACGGGCACGGATTCCGGATCTTTGGCAGTGAGTGACCGCCGTATAGAAGATTTGTTTTCCGGAGGGGGAAATAAAAAGAGAGAAAGTGTGGCTTTGAGAGGTTTGCTGGGTTTCTTTTCTTTTTTGTGGGGGTCGGCGGTGAGGGTGGAGTTGATGACAGTCAAAAGATTTACTTATATTATTTCTTTTTACGTTTCTTCTTTTCTTGGTTTTCAACAGTTAGTAGGGTCTTTCTTTTTGACCGTTCAAACACATGGTGGTCCCCACTTTCAGCTTTCTCCCCTTTCAAGTTTTGAATCTAAACTGTTCACCTTTGTCTTTGCACGACACATAATCTTACTCTAAAGTTTTCCCATTTCCCATTTTACTCTCTCTTTTTTCTTTTTGACAAATCCCATTTTACTTTTACTGCACCGAAAACATTTGGCTAAAATAGGGAATTATTGTGCAAAAAAAATATTATGAAAATGGTGTGATTAAAAATTATTTAGAGAAAATGGATAATTTTTATAGCAATTGAGTTATTAGATTTCTTCGTGTGGTTTAAGTGACTTTATGAATCTTATATGTATCATGTTCGAATGTATTTAATCCACTTTTTTATTTTCTAAGCTTTAATTACAATTTAACATATATATCAAATGTTGTCACGCTCCTTTTATCCCAGCACAATCAGTGTTCAAATCACGTCTCATCATCTAATTAAATTAAATTAATAAAATATATAAATAGTGGTCATCAAATGTATAATTATACAAATTTATGTTAATTAACATGTTATTCTCTTTGTTAACTTTTAACGATAAGTAACTTGATTGATATAACTAGTTAAAATAGAACCTCATCGACAATTACGTGGCCATATAATTTACCCTAAAAAAGATTGAAAATAAACTATTTTTAAAGGAATAAATAGATAAATGGCTAGTCGTTTACCTATTAATGAAAGTATTAGCGACGAAAAAATAAGTCACTGTTATCGACGATAGATACCTTGGCTCAAACTAAAAAAATTATTCGTTAATTGCAAATGGAAATATTTAAGTGGCCAGATTTTCGTCAAAGACAAAGGCTTATAAAATTAGGTTGATGTAATTAACTAAGATTTCAAGAATCTATGCAGAGTGGAATTGGATAGAGACGAAAGATGTTTGACGATTGGGGTCTTTACTCTTTAGTCCCTATATTAAATTATAGTATAAATTATAAATTTAGTTTCTATATTTTAATTAGATTTATATTTTTAATTTTTAGTTTAAACCTTAACCTATATAATCAAATTATATAGATTTTAAAAAAATAAACTAGGAAGTAGGAATTAAATATTTAACTTACAACTAATATAACAACTAATAATAAAATTATATTTTAACTCCTTTAAAAATAATTTAACCAATTTCTATAAATAATTGAGATAATGATAAAATTATATTTTAGTTTTTCTAATCTTCATGTGGTTTAAATATTTTTAATTTTTAACTTTAACTTCAGTGAAGACTGGTCGAGGGTCATAAATCTAAAAAAATCAAATTAAAATAATGATAAAAATATATTTAAGTCCTGTAAGAATATGTAATTCACTATTGTTCCTTCTAAAATGAAAAACATTTTAAATGATTTTCTCAATAAATATTATGTTACCTTTTCAAAGCAACGAATGTCACAAGCGTGTTGAACCCTTTGAAGAGTTTTATTGAAAGCGAGTCAATACCTACAAGCTATGACCATCTCGAAACCGTTTGATTTATTTTTTTTAACATGTCTCGAAACCGTTTGATTCAAGCCAATCTTTCCCAGTATTTGAATATTGAAAAACCAGGTCTTTCAAGTTGTAGGGTTCGATTTGAAAATTTGATAGCTTTGGTGGTGGCTTGGCAGTTGGCAACGGCAACAATTACTACCATTTAATTATGTATATAGTTGGTGATCTGATTTCGAAGCTTGTGTGATTGAGGGGAGGTGGGAGCAAAACCAGGAAAACTGAGCCAAAGCTAGATTCTTGTCTATATTGAATTTCTGTATGCTACCAGCACAACAGAGTCAAATGAAATCAGATCACTGTCAGCACCACCCCAGTACAGCAAAGCTCTCATTTAACCTTCATTTCAGGCTTAAAGCCTCTAAACCACCGAAAACTTACGATTGTGCCTTTGGTAGTTACCGTCAAGCTCTCGACTAGTGAATTTTTTGTTCATCCAAACGTACGGCGCCGTCCTTAATTTTACCCTTCAAATTCGAGATAACTAAAATGAGAAGTTTTAATATTCTAAGCCTAAAGTAAGCAAAGTCGAAAACATTTAGACTTGACTCTCAAATTCTAACCTTGAAAAAATGATTTGAAATCTTAAACTCGAATTAACCCAAATGATAACCAATATAATCTGCTCGATTCATATATTTATTTATTTTTGGATAAATCATATATTTATCTTTTATCGGTAAATTTAAAGATTTATGCCCCCAACTGGCCATCTCTCTCTAACTTTGTCAGTTCAATCTCTAGCTTTTAAACTTTTAATATGTTATTTTTCTCTCTCAAATTCTTACTTTGTTAACTATACCCACATGATGAAAAGAAACGTAACCAGCATAATTGAAAGACAAGATATTATAGTCCACAACATGACATGAGATAAATCTCTCAAATCCTTGCTCGTAGAGCCCCTGCTAGTTGGGTGGACCAGCCATGGAGTTTGGCTCTATTTTCCCAAAAGGTTAGTGGTTTGGCTGATTACACCATCAAAACCCACTTTAGGGTATTGTCCCTTTGTCGGCCATTTGTTCCTTTTTTTTTTCCTTCCTTTTTTTGTTTGCCTAAATAATTGTGGGTTCTTCTAAAGGGTGCTTCAGCTGAGGTGTCCCTGAATGGACCGACCTGATTTTCTATATGATAGTCTGTGCGTATTGGAAACCTAACTCGTGGGATAAGACTTTGCTTAACCAATTAGATTCATAGGATATTATACACAGTAAAATATCTATAAATTAATAATATCAAGAACACATAATTTTATTAATTTAAAAAAACACTCTTAATTAATTAATAAATTAATAATTTATTAATTTAAAGAGAATTTTTCGATTCAACGAGCCTACATTATTCTTTATAAATAAAACATATACATTGTATTGACTAATTAAATGGTGTTTATGTACAATGTGACTAATTAATTATAATACATACCTCTTGATGATGAAACTAAATAAATTGTAGCTAGTGTTATTGAAAATCCTATTGAGGATGAACCTGAAGATAATACAATGTCTTTGCAACCAATTACGCGAAAGGAAGCACTCATAGCGGCAACAACTCTTCCCAATTTTTTGTTGCAGTATGAGAATGCAATACCGGAACTTTTGGATGCAGTAAGAAAAGTTAGAGATGAAATACAACATTTAAATTTTAAGAAGAAGCAAACAACAATAGAATCATATTTTACTAAGTTGTCCTAATTATATTTGTAATTTTATAGAATTATTAATTTATAATAATAAAGGGACCATAAATTTATATAAGGGTCTTTCGAAAAATTATTATCATATTAATTTATCAAAATTATTAATTTAGACCTTGAGCTCAAGTCGGGACAAAAAAAATATTATTTTAAAGACGTTATTAATTTATCGAGTATTAATTTATAGAAGTTTTATACATGTATCATTGGTAATGACATCTTTCATTTGAATTTTGAGCTACTATATCTTATGGGAGAAATATGTTAATTCCATATTTAATACTATTTTTAATTGAAATTTGAACCGTTAATTGACAAAAAAATAATTTTTTTGGATGACCAATTTGACATATTTTAAGCCTTTTTTTATACATTAAATTAAATAAAAATAGAATAGAGTTAGAAGATAATTCAATGCAAGGAGTTTACTTTAATTTGTGTCAACTCAGATGATGGTTTTATTAAGAATATTCAACATCGTATTGAATAAAAAATGTGTAGCAGGTTATGGTCCATGGGTTAAATATTAAAAATTATTATTATTGGTACAAGTTGGTTTTATAAAGACAAAAAAATAAATAATTTAAATGGACGCCCATTGTTTTATAATTTTACACATTGGATATATTTAAAAGGTTAAATTTAAATAAAATATTTTTAATTTAAACTAAACCCAAATTTAGTTCTGTGTAGGGATTGCGAAACCGATGACGAGCAGTTCCACGCATTTCATATTGATATGTTCTGAATAACAATATTATAAGGAAAAGTATTTTATGCACGGAGGAAATTGTTTAGTTTATAGCGTTTAGAATGGTGACGGAATATGTGAGAAATTAAGAGACCGTGATGTCATAAAATTTTGATAAATTAAAATTCGAGTTTTATTATAAAAATAATAATTTGGTTCTCTCAAGATTTTTTAAAATTTTAAATATTTTTAATTAAATATTCTCTTATAATTTTAAAAGTTATTACTAAATATTTCAAAAATATTAAAGAATTTAGTTAAACTCTCAAAATTTTTAAAATTTTAGTTTAAGCCTCTAATCTCAAGTTCTATCACTGGTTTAGAGGTTAGAGTTTAGTGTTTGTGGTTAGATTTTAAGCTTTGAGAATAAATTTTATAGTTTAAAATTTATAATTTATGGTTTAAAAATAAAGAATTTAAATTTAAATTTTTGTGAAAAAATTCACTAGAATGCATTGTTGCATCAAATAATTATTAGTATTTTTAATTTATTGATGAATCGCTTGATACTTTAATTATCGTACAGTAGGAGAAACTTGCAAAAGCTTCAATATTCCAGAGTTATCCGGAGCGTCCAAGAAACAAATGGGGTCCGCTGCGTGTTTTATTGACGTGGCAGTCTCGATGCCGTTTCGACCGCGTCTTCAGATATTCTAACATCTTAAAAGGGACATATCATATGGATGGGTCGGTGATCTCCCAACGGAAACACGGAACTGCTTTGCGGCCAGCAAATATGAACACGCTCCAACGGAATGAGGCGATTAATATATTCCTAAATTTACCCATATGGAAAATCAATAATGTCATATATATCCTCTTTCACTTAAGTTTAAAATTTGAGGAGCGAGCAGTGGAATGTACGCGAAGGATGAATCCGTCATTTTACAACGAAGCAGCACCTTCGGCAAAAATAAATACTTGAAAAAGGAAATAAATAAATAAATAAATAAAACTCGAAAACGCGCGGACGACGCAAAGCTTTCACGTGTCCATCAACGTCAGGTTAAACCTTGAAATATTTAGCTTACACGGTTATAAAAACACACAATTTTTTATTGAAAAAAATTGATACTTAGGCTGCGTAAAATTAATTTTATATAAGTTTATATATTTATATTATAAAAATCTAAATTTTAAAATTCCAACTCTAACCCTAAAAAACTAAACCATAAACCTTAAGCCATATGCATTAAATTCTAAACATTAACCTTAAATTATAAACCATACAACCTAAACTCTAAACTAAAACTCTAATCCCTGAAACTAAAAGCATGTTGTATCAAAGTTTTTCTCTTTTTTATTTAATCATTAATATTATGTTAATTAATTAATTAATTTAGACTGAATTTTGTAGAAATTTAATATGAGGGTGACTGTTTCAATTCACACAAAAATATTATACTACTAAATTATGGTTTAAATGGTAAGATTGTCATATTTTATTATTGTTTAAATTTAATCATATTAAATTATTATTCAGATATATTCTTTATCGTTAGTTTTAGTTAAATATTTTGATCAAAATTCTTAGTTAAATATTACAATGATTAGTCTTTATTAAAATATATTATTTATATTTATAAGTGTGATTGTTGTCATATTTATATTTATAATTTAAAATTGATTTTTTTTATATACATGTCGTATAAACTTTAGTTTATACATGTATTTTAGTTTTAGGGATTATGGTTTTAGTTTAAAGGTTTAGGTTATAAGGTTTAAAATTCAATGTTAGTATTTGGAGTTTATGGTTTAATTTTTTAGGGTTAGAGTTAAGGATTTAAGATTTAATTTTATAATATAAATATACATGCTTGTGTAAAATTAATTTTATACAGTCTATATATCAAAAATGTTATCCTTTAAAAATAGATGTAAATATAATGTTTATATCGACTAGGTTTGTGATGTATTAACAGGAAACACCTCTTTAATTTTGGATGACATAATCTTAAATTTAGTCTCGGACAATACCTCCCACTTTTCTCTTATAAAAATATAAATTGTTAATATGTTAATAAATTTTTAATTTGCACATAAATTATATTTAAAATACATTATAATTTGTAAGCAATAATTAATTTAATATACACAGAAATTCATTAATTAACTTAACGGCCATAGATGTTCATATGTTTTATCATTATTGTGGGTTTAAATCTTAACATTTACCTTGATAATATTATTATAATACTACTCAATAAAAAATATAATTATACATATAAAGTTATAATTTTAATTAAAGAAATAAAATAAGTTTATAAATTCATATTGTATCTCATTATTCAAAATTATCACAATATTATTGGTATTTTCAGTATACTAATTATCAAACTAGTTGAAGGGGACACGTTGCTTGGCGTGTGTCAATTTTTTTTGGGTCAATTGTGATGATCAATTATCAAATTTCCCATCTACATGATCAAAAGGTTGTAAGACTTACACGTGTCAACTAAGAGTATTTGGTTACCTCTTCGTCCCCAATTCTGACCTTATAAATTCCGATTCAAGCCCCCCAAAATCAAAGTTTGATCATTTTTGAAAAAAAAATAAATCTAAATCGATTCTTATTATAGTTTGAAAATCTGATTTTGCCAAGGCTATTCGGTGTTTCTATATTTCTGAACAAAAAGAAGAGAAAAGATGGTAGCTGAAGCCGAGGTTGTTTGTCAACAGAGCGTTCCGGTGCTGGACGTACCGCTTTTTGGTAAAGGAAGTAATATCGAGGAGATCGATCAAATCGTTGCGATTTCGTCGCCGGTTTCTTCGCCTGAGTTCCGACAAGTTCGTGTTGCTGCTGATTCGGTTTCCGCCGAGTTATCCACCGTTCAACTGGTTAGACTTTTCCCCACTTCTTTTATATGTTTGGTAGGAACTTGAATTTTGATGGCGGTTGACTCACAGCTAAGTTTCTTAATAAGGTCGCAAAGGTTGAAGTATAAATACGTTGGATTTTATTTTCTGCGGAATTTAGCTGAAATGATTAACTATTTTATTTCCATTTATGTATAAGTTTTATAGGAAAATATGTCCATCGCTTATTTATTTGGGATCCAGAGATTTTTCTGTTTTAGGGTTTTCATAAAAAATGCTAAATTTGTTAAATTTATAAGCTTGGTGATCGTATTTCAGTATTTTGCATAGTTGATATTTGACAAGGAATTATCTACCAAATTTTTAGCTGTATATAGGGAATAAAAATCAAATTCATTTAGCTTCTGCCACTGCTATTTGGAGAGCCTTTAAATTGCTTTCACTTCAATTATTTAAGTTTAAAAGCCTTTCAAGGCTCATTAATTTTCCCCCTTCCTATTTCAGGATGTGAAATCTCTAGATGAAGTCCCTGTTCCAAGTGATGTTGAATCTACCGCCCTACAATTTGTCCCGAGTATCCGTTCGGGTAGCTTTGCTGATATTGGACCGAGGAGATACATGGAAGATGAACATATTAGAATAGATGACCTATCATCACATTTGGGATCCCTTTTCAAGTTTCCTAATCCTAGTGCTTTTTATGGGGTAATTACTGTTCTAGCTGTTGTTGCTGCTCTTCCTTGATTCGAAGCTGTTGTACCATTCATAATTAATTTTGGTTTCGCTTCATATACAGGTGTTTGATGGCCATGGAGGTCCCGAAGCAGCAGCGTATATAAGGCGAAATGTCCTTCGATTATTTTTTGAAGATGTCAATTTTCCCCAGTCATGTGAAGTTGATGATGATTTCTTGGAAGGGGTCGAGAACTCGTTCCGTAAATCATTTCTTCTTGCTGACCTTGCTCTTGCGGATGATTGTACTGTGAACAGCTCTTCTGGAACAACAGCACTTACTGCTCTTATATTTGGAAGGTAGCTTCAATTCTTCACGCTTTATAGCCTTGATTGCATTTTTATTTTCTGATCTTGAGTGTTGTTTTTAACTTTAAATCTTTGCCTGACTTGTTGTCCATGCTTTAGGCTTCTAATGGTGGCCAATGCTGGTGATTGCCGAGCAGTTCTCTGTAGAAAAGGGGAGGCAATAGATATGTCTGAGGACCACAGACCTATTTATCCATCAGAACGGAGGAGAGTAGAAGAGCTTGGTGGGTTTATTGATGATGGATATCTTAACGGCGTTCTATCAGTTTCCCGAGCCTTGGGGGACTGGGACATGAAGTTGCCCAAGGGTTCTTCTTCACCACTCATTGCAGAGCCCGAGTTTTGCCAGGTTGTTCTGACAGAGGACGATGAGTTCCTCATCATCGGATGTGATGGGATTTGGGATGTCATGTCTAGTCAACACGCAGTCAGCCTAGTTCGCAGAGGTTTGCGACGGCACGATGACCCTGAGCAGTGTGCTAGAGACCTTGTCATGGAAGCCTTACGACGCAACACATTCGATAACCTCACCGTCATTGTCGTATGCTTCTCTGAACCCGATCACAGGGAGCAACCGTCTCCTCAGCAAAGAAGATTAAGGTGTTGTAGCCTCTCTGCCGAAGCTCTGTGTAGCTTGAGGAGCTTCTTGGATGGCAATGGCAATCGGTGATCGGAAATATGATGTTTAAATGATACCTCTTGTTCAGCCTGTGATATTATATATATTTATATACTGTTTGTGGCTGCTTCAGTTAGAGCTACAAAAAGCAGCCAACAGTTTTGCAGGGGTTGGTTTTGGTATATTTATGGTGGACTATGGGCGGATGTACATAGAGAATGGTGGTGTAAAGAAGGTCCGATATATTTCTGTGCGCTTAGTAGCTCAAAGTCATATTTGGATTCTTTTACTCAAAAAATCCAGGTGGCTGCCCTTTCATTGTTACTTCATTGTTCATAGTGAGATGTATGTATGTATATATATTGTTAATAAAGACCAGAATTTCCATTGCTGTCTTTCTTCTCCACTTTGATGCAATTTCGTGAGATGCTTTTTTCATAACCTGTTTTTGAATTAAGCTTTTTGAATATTTATGTGGTGTGTATCCACATTTTGTTAGTTTCTTAGGTTTCTTGCCCAGTGCCATATTAAATTTAAATTGCGGTCGCAGATGCGGCCGTTGCGTCATGAGCCTTTATGTTAAGATGCAATCGTTACGTTGCAAACTTAACTTTCAAGAAGAACCGAGTCGGTGCCAATTTTTATTCTGGTAAATGCTCGCTGGCAATTTGGTCTTCGTTTTGGGCGATCAACTCGGATCGTGTGGCCAATCCTTTGCAGTTAACGCCACCAATCAGAGCTTCTATTGTTAGTTATGCTGGTGGGGACTACTGTTAGATCTGTTAATTCAGAGGATTGAGTGGGTTATCAGTCCGTTGAAGGCCATTTTCTTTGGTCATTTTGGAGTTTTTGTCTCTACAGACTTTTTCGAGTTTAAATCAATTTGGGTTTCTGTTAATTGAAAAACTCGAGTTGGGTTAATTTTGGGGTTTTAGTATTTCAAATTTAACTGTAAGCAATTTAGGTTCACATAAGTTTGGATTCAAGTTATTTTTATCAGGTTAAGACGGTTGTAAAAGCATAATGTGTAATTATCATGTTTAAATACACAAAGGTCTCTCAAGGTTTTTTTAGTAGCTTTAGGTGTGTTTTTAGAGATATGAACATGAAATATAACACACACAACACATTAATCAAACAAAATTTAAATTAGTTTGGTCGAGTTTTCAAATTCAAATTATTTTTATTATGATTCGGCCTAAATTGTTGGACCAAATCATTAGAGCATAATGTGTCATTGTTGGTTTTAGACCCTCGAAGCCCTCTCAATGTTTTATTACTTTGAGTGCATTAACACGCTAATATACTATAATATAAACATTAAGTAGATCAAAATTACATTTAATAAATTTGACTGTACTTCAAGTTCTAATTAAAATAAATTGTTTGATACATTAAAAAGTTTTTAGGATTTAAAATAAATTTAAATTTAGTTTAATCTTCATTCCAATTAATTTTAATCATGATTCGATTTCTTATTAAACCGAGTTTAAATTAAAGATGAGTCTAATTTCAAAAACAAAAGAATTAAAGTTGATTTTTTGACCCCTAATCATCAAAGACGCATGAATTAATCTAAGGAGGAGTTAATGGCTAACCCTCCACAATTCCTTCTGTTATAGTCGTCAGCCACCACGATCACATCAATTGAAAACAAACATAATAATAGACCCCACCCCCACCCCCAAACAAATCAACGCCAATGCGGTACGTGTCCCCCACGCCCATTTCCCCTCCTGTATAAATCTCCCTCACCCGTCATTTCCCTTCGGTTTTACTTTTGATTCACGACTTCCCCCCCCCCCCCCCACACAAAAAATGGAGATCACAGTGGAGAAGATGGAGAGTGACGATGACCCTAACTACTTCTACGACTGCTACACCGTCCACGTCGAAAGCCACCGCATCCTCACCATCGTCACCTACTGCAACTTCACCGCGGCCAAGTGGCTCCAAGACGCCAAGAAAACCAACAACACAACCTCCCTCCGCAACACCCTAATCGTCGGCTTCTCCGTCGAGCGCAGGTACGACGAGTTCACCCGTCACGGCCTCCGCAACACTCCGTACGAGTTTATCTACCTCTGCATCGGCTCCCATTGCCTCATCTACAACTTGGAGGACCCCGCTCGCTACTACATCTCCCGGCCTTCCAAGTTCCTCAATCACTTCTTCGATGATCCGAAGGTTGTCGTAGTTGGGACGGGGATCAAGGAAAAGGCAGCTCGTTTGGAGAGGCATTTCGCGGTGAAGATAAAGAACGCCGTGGATTTGAATGAGTTGGCCGTGAAAGGAATGAAGAGGGACGAGCTTGATCTGGAAAAGTATGATTTAGATAGGCTTGCTAAGGCTGTGCTGGGGAAACGCATGGATGTCGTGAGGCCCGAGGAGAAACTCGAGTGGTTCAAGGAGAGGCGGTCGTATTGGCACTATGCTGAGATGACTGAAAGAAAGGTAATGTTTACAACGACTGATGCTTATCTTTTTTACCGAATCGGATCTCATCTGTTGAGTATGATACATGGCCATGGGAATGATTCCTCTGTTGCTGCTGCTTCGTCCAACAAGAAGAAGAAAGATCAGAAGAAGAACAAAAAAGGTAAGAAATAGATGAGATATATTGGCTATGGTTTTCAGTAGTAAGCCGGAGTTTGCACTGTTTGTTTTGCGTTTGCTTTTTGCTGCTATTTCTGAAGAACAAATTTTTATATGATTTTGTTTTCTCCAAAGATCTTTTATGCGATACATGCATGATCTCGTTTTTCTTTACTTCAGCTGATCTGATATAATGAAACGATTGGTGTTGTTGTGAAGTTTTCTGTGTTTTTAATTCAATTACCTGTTTGTTTGGTGAGAAAACGCAAAGGAAACCTAGATTTGATGGGAATTTTTTCTTTGATCGATCTCATGGAGGTTTCCCTCAGTTCACAATGTACGTCTTCAAGCTGAATTAAATTTAAGTGCTCTAACTCAATTCGTTTTCTGTTAAGCCCTCCCCATTCAATTAATAGTCTCCCAAAACGGAAAATATCTAATATGGAACCCATGAATATTTCATTTTCTTCCAATATTCACAGCGTTTTCTTTTCCCACCAACCAAACATAAACAAAGCTCCAAAAGGTAATTTTCTTTTTCTGATTTTGACGTACTTCAAGCCGTACATGTTCTGAGACGAATCGTCGGTACGATAATTATGCTGCGCCAGCCTCCCCAGCCGTTTTGAATAAAGCAGTACGTGGCGACCTTTTTGCATGCGGCGTATTGCTAACAGCCAGCTGGTAGCGGTTTCACGCTTCGTTTCATTCAGGAAGAATCCGTTGCATTTGCACACTGCATGTTGTTGGTAACTGATAACAAAAGAAAAATCGCGGGTCCCGCTGTGATTTGGCCACGCGTCATCAGGAGATAGTTTTGGGCCTTTGAAGTGAACGGACTGGGCTCAATCTACACTTCCATTCTCATTTTTTCATGGTTCTACTAAAAAAATGAAATGGGGGCAGAGATGTGTTTTTGGCCGTTGGATCTCAAATATAAGAGTCCCAACATGATTCTGATTTTAATCTAATATAATTTCTTTCAATTCTGATTTGATATAGTAGAATCATTATACCATCTTATTTGACCTCGGAATTTTAACAAAAAATCCCTTAAAACTCATTCTGACTCTTAAAAAATAATACAAACATAAAATATATTATATAAAATAATTATAAAATAAAAAAGAGTATTTTAATAAAAAAATGATGCACCGTGTAAACTTTAATTTACAAGTGTCTTTTAGTTTTAGAGTTTAGGTTGTAAGGTTTAAAATTTTAGATTAGTGTTTAGAATTTAGGCTATAAAATTTCAAATTTAGGGCTTAAAAAATCATCCAAATCAACCTTGTCTGCTTGAGCTATTTGTAATTAACCAGTCGGTCAAAACTACCATTCCCTGTATAAAAAATCCAGCAGCTAAATCTCCTGGTAAACTTAACAAATTTCTACTACCTTCCACTGTTTTTTTTAACCAATGGCAATCAGCTGAAACCCTTCTTCCATGAAGCTTTATTAACATCAATCGTGTCTTCGTTGCGAAAGCGAAAGAATCTGATCCAGAAGCCTTGAACTCACCATGGCCCTGGTTGGTTACTGGTACGATTTCATCTGTTTCGGCATTGTGGCGGCTGCTTTCGTCAGGTCCTTGTGGGTACTATGGAGTAAAAAAGGTGCATCTAGATGCGGCCATGAAAGCACGTATGAGAGCTTGTTGGCGGCTCGTCCGGATGCTGATGGGTTCGTACGTGCTACACCGAGGCCTCATGTTGGGTCGAACCAGTTGTGGACTAGTTGCTGGATAAGGGTCCACCCTGTATGGCTAGTGGTCACTTGTTTAGTTTCGTTTGCCGTTATGGCCGGATTCTTGTCGGGGGGGATATAGTCGAATGGGACGCTTCCATCTTTGTTTACTACACCGAGTAAGTTTCTCCATACAAGCAATTAATCTTCCTTGTCTGTGAAGGAACACTCTGATTACCAAATTCCATTTCTTCTCATATTTTAACTTTTTTTTCAAGCCCCAATCTCTTTCCTTCCCTTGATTCGACTAGAAATATCAAATTCGAACGATGAAGCTTAGATGACAAGTTCCTTGTGCATTAAGAAAGTTGAACATTCTTTTAGGAAACTAGTATTTTCTTATAATCTAATCTGGTGAAACAACAAATCTGCAGGTGGACATTTACATTGGTTATGTTCTATTTTGCGGTATGTAAAACAGAACATAAATCCCATTTTTCTCCCACTATATTTCTTTCATGACTAAATCTTTATTAAAGTAGCTTCGCCTTAACATACATACCTTTTCTTTGTCAAGCTGGGGACTGCCATATCTGTTTATGGATGTTGGGTTTTCTTAAGTACACCTCTTCCTGAAAATGGTGGAAGGGATCAGTCTCTCAAAAGTGAAGTGGAAGAAGGTAGAATTGCAAGTTCTGCAACTTACCATGAAAAAAATGTTTGGGGTAAAATCAAGTTGCAGAGTCACTATGCTCAAGAGGAGTTCCAGAAAAGGGCAGGATTTTGTGGTTATCTTATGCAAACTATATATCAGTTTTTTTTCCTTCTCACACCTTAAAATCACCATTACTATGGCTTGAACCTTGATGAGACCTTTAGTATGAGCTAATGTACTCACAAGTGACAACTGGTTATATACTTTCGATTCGTAGCAGACTTGCGGAGGAGCTATTATCCTGACAGACATCATATTCTGGTTGGTTATTGTCCTGTTTTTATCGAACTCGCACCTTGGCCTGAACATGGTAAGATTTTTACTTCATCTAAATTATCAATGCTATGAACCTTGTTGTAATCCTAAAATGCTAATCACCAGAGCATTCGTTGATTTCTGTTTGCACACTGTGAATGCCGTGCTTCTCATACTGGATACCCTTCTCAATAGCCTGGTAATTCTCATTTACTGCTTCTACATACTACAAACCACAGGCTCTAGTATTAATTAAATCTCCTCTTTGTGTCAGCCATTCCCCTGGTTCAGGATTGCATATTTTGTTCAGTGGAGCTGTCTGTATGTTGTTTTCCAGTGGGTTCTTCATGCCTGCGGATTTACATGGTGAGTGTACTTGTTTTTCATTAGCTCCTTATATCTCTTTACTTCTGGTTCAACAACTAGTTAACACTGTTTTGCTACTTTTCCAATTCCAAGGTGGCCATATCCTTTCTTGGAGCTTAATACGCCATGGGCTCCTTTATGGTACGTGGTTTGATTGACACTATGTATTTCCACACGATTATCAAACCACAATGTATTTCCACTCGATTTTGAATCAAATCGACAAACATATAACAAACTAATGAATGAAATCGCATCCATTGTACAGGTACTTCGCCATTGCTGTGCTTCACATCCCCTGCTATGGAGTATATGCACTGATTGTGAAAGCAAAGAACTCAATACTCCCAAGATTGTTCCCTCGCGATTTTGTGAGATCATACTAAGTTTTCTTTTCAAACCCCACTGCTTTTGGATGTGGTAAAATTGTTTGATTGTGTGCTTTGTTTACATGAAGATGGGGTCCATTCCCTCTACAGATTGTTGTTTTTGGGTCTTTACCATATATTACAATTTACTAAAAATCAAAGGTTTAGTTATTTGTTTGCTTTCCATTAGCGTCTTTAGATGCTGGATTAATGAAAACAGAGCTTCCACTGCCTACTAGCAACAAAGAACGGGAGCATAAACCAACTTCAATTTTGCAAACATCACTGGCCACCGCCTTTAGCATGTATGTAAAGGATGTAAAACAAAACGGACATATGAGGTACTAAACTATATCCATCCGACTCTATAATGCTTGTTTGTGAAGGTAAGTATACGTAAAAAGGTGGAAGATAAAAGGAACCATAGGCTTTAGGAAATGGGGAAGATGGGATATATCATCTCACACCAAGTGTAATAGGCTAACATCAATTGTATATCCTATGGTGAAAAGACTGTTTGAGAAGATAAAAGGAACGATAAGCTTTAGAAAATGGTGCACAAAGACTGTTTGAGCTTATCAAATATCAAGAGAATTCAATCAAAGCTTATCGAGCTATGGCAGCATAAAAAAAGAATGCTTCTGATTCTGATGTGTGATTAAAGCCTTAACCTATACATTTCATTTGGAGGTACATTACCTACGATAGATGAAACTCGACAATGGTGATAAAAACCAAATATGCGAAACACAGACTCCATCCATTTTAACAACCAAGCTTGGTTCTTTTAACACTCACCAAGTGATATGAAGCACGGAAGCATACACCAATTCACCAGAGGAATGAAGCACGGAAGCATACACCAATTCACCAGAGGACAGAATCATAAACAAAGACAATTCTTTCGATTAAACAAAGACCGCCCATTTCTGAAAATTAAATCCTAATACCAATATTGAAAATGACTAAAGATCCATCTTTTACCACGAGCCGAACCAATGGTCGAACCCCACTCAATCCCCACCAGCCTTCTGGTAAACGTAAGTGAGCCCACACTTACCGCAATAGTGCCGATCAAAATGGTTAGCCATGAAAGTACCGGCACCACACTCAGCATTAGGACACTCTTTCCTCAGCCTCTGAACTTTCCCGGACTCATCCACCTTGTAGAACTGGAGAACGGCGAGCTTGACCTTCTTCTTCTTGTGCTTGATCTTCTTGGGCTTGGTGTAGGTCTTCTTCTTTCTCTTCTTGGCGCCACCCCTCAGACGGAGGACGAGGTGGAGGGTGGACTCCTTCTGGATGTTGTAGTCGGCTAAGGTGCGGCCGTCTTCTAGCTGCTCGCCGGCGAAGATGAGGCGTTGCTGGTCGGGTGGGATGCCTTCTTTGTCCTGAATCTTGGCCTTGACATTGTCGATGGTGTCGGAAGACTCAACCTCTAGGGTTATGGTCTTCCCCGTCAGGGTTTTGACGAAGATTTACATCTTTTGGTGTTCGATGGCGAAGGAAATCGGGGTTCGGCTTAGGTTACGAAAATGAGAGTTGGGTTTTCATATATGACGGTTAAATTAGGAACAAAATTACGACGTGGCCTTTATAAGAAAGCCCAATAGAGCTTAATAAAGTTGGATTCAATTGACCTTAATTGTCTCACCATAAGTTAACAGAAGATTATTTTGATAGATATAATTATTATTGTTATAAGAAAAATAAAGTGTATTTTTTTATTAACTATTGACATTTAATTTATCAGTTGATTGATTCATATCGAGTATTATAAAGGTTCATTGTGAGGTGACCTTCTAAATCCAATTGTTATTTTTATAATGTTAGAATTCGAACCTCTGACTTTATTTTAAGGATCTAGTGCCTCATCTCACTAGACTAACTGATTATTGGTAAAAAAATATTAAATATATTTAAACATTTAATCTTTTCTAAAAACGAACATGCAAAAAAATAAACGTTTAATATTCCTACTAAGTCTTAATTATGTTAGTATAATTTTTTGAGCATCTAGTATGATTTTATGGTAATATATTTTTTTTAATTTTTAATAACATAAATTATTTAATATCATATTATTAAAAAATAATATTTTTTACTTTAACTCATTATAAATTTTCAAATTTTTGAAAGGTAAAAGTTCCTTCCTCTCCTAATTCTTCTTATTCTACACGGGAACTTAAGTTAAAACATTAATAACCTCAACTTTACCATCCAAATAAACTCTCATTAGTTAGTTTATTTATTTTACTTTATCTAGTGTGAAATAAAATCTAAAAGGAAAATAAACTCTCATTAGTATACTTTTTATTTTGTTGAAACAAAATCTAAAAGGAAAATAAACACGATTTAAATTTACTCGAATAGAGTCCTGCCTTTTTTCTTGTTTTTATCTATTTATAGAGGGTAAAATACACAGATCATCACTCAACTATCTTCTTACTTCTATTTTGGTCACTCATCTTTCAAACTTTTTAATTTAATAACTGAACAAATATTTTATTATTATTTTAGAATAACATGGCATTTTTTTAATTACTATTTAATATAAAAATAATTTAAAATAAAAAATTAAATTAAGCTGTTCACCGGCCACCGTTCGCCGTCATCAGACGCTATCGTTGACGAGTGTAGATGGTTGTCATTCGTTTTCAAATTTCACTGATCGTTTTGTCTCGTTCACTGAGTCTGAATTCGACCTCTATTTTGTCGAAAAGTACTCCAAAATCTACAAAAAAAGATTGAAAGTGAGAAAATCGAAGTGTTTAGGTTGATATTCATGAGTTTCAGGTATTTTTCGGTGAAACAACCACCGAATTCAGACTCAGCGTGTCAAAGCGAGTCTCCCGATGCAATTTGGGGTCAAACAACCAACGGTGATCGACTGTGACGAGAAACGGAGGCAATTATTTTAAATATATTTAAATTTAATAATAATAAAATATTATTCTATTTTATTATATATTTTTAAATTATTTTTATATTTAATAATATTGAAAAAATTAAAAATAGTAATAAAATATTTGTGAGTGACAAAAAACTTTGATGTATAAAGTTCAGTTATTAAATTAAAAAATCTAAAAGTTGAACGACTAAAATATGAGTAAAATATTAGTTGAGTGATGCTATGTGTATTTTACCCATTTATTAAATATTGTGTTCCTCCTCGTTCCCGGAACAAAGATAATAAAAGTTGTATATGGTCTAAAGCCCTAAGGAGAATACAAAACAAATCATCCATCAATATTCCTCTCCCAAACAATTTTAATATCGCCGTCCATTGCTCTCCTCCGGCCGGTAATCCTTGCGCCTCCAGCTGCCTTCCAAATCTCATGTAATCACTTAATTTTCCTCAACAAAACTATTCAATCTGATCTAATCATAGTATTGCTTATAATTCTGAATTAGTATTTCTCTGCGAAAATAAACCCTAGATTTTGTTTTTACTGATTTTTTCTGGGTTATTTCTTTCAGCTGCATCAATTTTCAATCGATCGGTAGAGCGATCAGGGTTTCCGAGAGTTATTTTCAAGAAACGAAAATGGACGACAGCTGTGCGGTTTGTGCTGACAATTTGGAATGGGTTGCCTACGGCGCTTGTGGTCATCGGGACGTCTGCTCCACGTGCGTCTCTCGTCTCCGCTTCATCTGCAACGATCGCCGCTGCTGCATCTGCAAAACTGAATCCAACGTCGTCTTCGTCACTAAGGTTATGGCTCTCCCTTTTTTTCTTATTGTTCCCAATCTCAATTTTGAATTAGCGTTCTGGGGTTTATCTGAATTTAGTAATCAGGCAAGTTTTTGGAATCTTTATTAGCGGATGATAATCACTAAGCCAAGTTCGAGTTCTTCGGTTAAACCTTTTTCTATAAAATGTGTCCTCAAGTTCGAATCTTTATTCGAGTTCTCATTCTGTTCCAGGCTTTAGGGGATTATACGAGGATGATAAATGACTTCTCTGTATTGCCATCTGATGTAAGAGAAGGGCGGGTGGGTTCCTATTGGTACCACGAGGATACGCAAGCCTTTTTCGATGATGTTGATCACTACAGGATGATTAAGGCAATGTGCAGGCTTTCATGCAGTGTATGTGACAAGATGGAAGAGCAGTCCAATGATGGGGCAAAGCGACGGAAGTTTAGGAATATTGAACAGCTGAAAGGTCATTTGTTTCATCAGCATAGATTGGTTATGTGCAGCCTGTGTTTGGAAGGTCGGAAGGTAAGGTTAATATGAGACTGTTTTAGTGAAAATGTGACTATGGTGTAGTTGATTGTTCTTCTATTAAAAAATGCTGTGTGTTTTATTGATGTAGGTGTTTATTTGTGAACAAAAGCTGTATACTAGAGCACAGTTAAATCAACATATAAACACCAGTGACTCGGAAGTGGATGGAACTGAGAGTGAGGGGTGGCTTCATGGGGCATCCAATGTGTGAATTCTGCAAGAGTCCATTTTATGGGGATAATGAGTTATACTCACACATGTCTACAGAGCACTATACATGTCATATATGCCAAAGGTACTGAGTCTATTTCTAGTATAAATTTTTGAACTTAAGAAGTGAACTTTTTTTTTGCATGGTTCAATTTTTATTGTTCAATGCAGGCAGCATCCAGGACAATATGAATATTACAAGAATTATGATGACCTTGAGGCAAGATGACTTATAAGTTCTTTTTCTTTTCTTTTCATTTCATTTGTTCTCTTTTCCTTGTAAAGTTGACTGGAATTTCGAAAATTGTTTGCTACAGATACATTTCCGCCGAGATCATTACCTATGTGAGGATGAGGTTTGCCTTACCAAAAAGTTTATTGTTTTCCAGTCTGAAGCTGAAATAAAGGTGATGTCTTGGGCATATACACACATTTTCTCCCCATTATTTGAGTATGTCCTTAGTAATGGTATAACTATTTTTTTCTTCATTTAAAACCTTTAATGTTTTTCATTCTTACCCTTTCAGAGGCATAATACCATTGAACATGGAGGTCGCATGTCTCGAGCACAACGTAGTGCTGCTTTACAAGTATGTATCATTGAGTTCTAGTCATTCTCTGATATGCATCCATCTGTTGATGAGTTAGTTAGTTATTTTGTTAATTAATTGTACTTTTGCTAGATTCCAACAAGTTTTCGGTATCGTCGAAGTAATGAAGATAATCGCCGTGGAAGGAGTCGAACATTTCAGCGTGAGGCTTCTGATAATGACTATCAACTTTCAATGGCCATTGAGGCAAGTTTGGGGATGGCAAGTGATCCTCCAGCATCATCGTCTACAGCACAGGCGGTCTCTCATCACAGGGACACAAATGACACTGATCTGCTTGTTCAACCTTTTGAATCATTATCTACAATGGATGCTGAAACATCTTCAAGATATCTTCAAGCATTGGGGCCAGGTTCTAGGGGTGGACCTTTGCAAGAATCTTCTTTTCCTCCTCTTCCTGTGGCTTCTAGCACCAGTCAACAAAAGTCTAATCATAGCTCTGGTTTGCCTAATAACACCATGGCAGCACGTCAACGGCGCCAGAAGAATGGGAATAAAAATGTTTCGAGTTCTGCTCAAGCATGGCCAGCAGCAAGTCGTAGGACTGTTCAAGCATCAAGTAGTTCAAGTCAGGTTAGACCAGCTGCAAGTGTTGGAGCTGTAACATCACTTGCTAATGGCAATGGTAACAGGGTTGCACAGTTGGGTTATGCCAGCTCAACTCATGCACAGGCTCCAGCTCAGGCTCTGGCCCAGGCTCGACCCACAACAGCAGATATATTATTGTCATCTGGTTCTCGAACGAGCTCAGGCAACACGAGTAGGATTAGCCACTCTTCATCAGCTCCAAATCTCCATGATGGTGGATACTCAGAACCATCCGCTTCTGATTTTCCTCCGGTTTCTGCTGCACAAAGAAACAAGCAATCCTCAAGCAACCAGGTGCTGAAGAATATGGAAGATGTTCGTTCAGCCAACAAATCTTTAGTGGAAAAGATGCAAGCTGCTCTTGAATATGATGAAGAAAAATATACTGCTTTTAAAGAAATATCTGGACAGTTTCGTCAGGGCTTAATAGGCACTGACAGATATTTAGATTATGTACAACAGCATGGCTTGTCACATCTAGTTCTTGAGCTGGCTAGACTCTGCCCTGATGTTCAGAAGCAGAAAGAGCTAATTGACACCTACAATGCTCGTCTACAAAGCAATGGTCTGAAAGAGAATGGTGGGGCCCAGGGCAGTGTGCGGTTGAAGGAGAAGGATGCTACTAAGAAAGGGAAAGGGAAGTCTGTCGATGCTGCAGGCAGTAATTCAAAGGATATTCTGGCCGATAGTATTCTGAGCAGTGTCCGCAAATTGCAGTCAAATTATAAGCCTTCTGAAGAAGAGGCGGAAGTGCTATCAAAGGATGGCTACCGTCCTTCCAAAGGCAAAACAAAGGTGATGGTCGAGGAACAGCAGGTGCAACTAAATTCAAGCAATCAGCCATCAATAAAAACCGGGGCCCAAAATGAGTCCTTACCTGTGAAAGTTGGATCAGGGGATGGAGGTGGTGGTAGCAAGCAGCGAAAGAAAACATCAAAATTTCACCGAGTGCGGCTTGGTGATGGTTCAATGGCATCACTACTGGATCTAAAAAATTCTGAGCCAGACCCTGAACCTGAACCATTAGATAACAAGGTTGATGGGCAGCAGCCAGAACTCAACTGGAGCAGTGCCTGTACAGGGTGTTTGGAAGAAGGGAGCGAAAAAACTCTTTTTATGATAGGCGATAAGCCAAAATCTTACCGAAGGGGTGTTTGGCTCACAATTTTTTGAAAAATGACCTAAAAGTTCTATCAAACGTGATCGAGTTTTGCTATGATGTTCTTGAAAGCTGTCAATAGATGGAGAAGATTCCTATTAATTGCCCGAGTTTTCAAGGAGTTAACAAGAATTTTTTCTACTTATCAGCATGGTAATTATATCAAGTCGAGAATGATCCTGGAGTCTGGACATGTTTGTTACAAAGTTGTCATGCATTATTTCAGAGTATAAAAAAATACAAGGTTGAAGACTTTTGGTTTGTTTTCTGCTAAAGATTCTTTCTTGGTTACATGCCTTCTTATTTCTTACTTCGTGTTCTTTTAACTTTGTTTCCATGTCGTGCAAATAATTCCTTTGCTTGAATCGCACTTTACAATGTTGTTAGACGTTTACAATAACGAATGATTGTAGAGATATGTTACACCATATTACTAGGTTGAGCTTTTACAACTGAGGTTTTTCTTGCTGCTGTAACACATGCAGAGATCCATCATTCTCTTTGAAAGATTCGGAGACCGAATCCATTAGAGTAGCTGCAATCACAGTTTGTAGTTGAGGGCTCGGAACATGTTGGTTCGAAACAGGGAAAGAAAACATAACATGTAATCTTATAACGGATTACCTGTTTGAGCTAAAGTGTTGTTGACAAAAAAAAAGAGTGCTTTTCCAGGGTTCAGGCGAGAGTAAAATGTGAATGAATTGTCAACATGTCCCGAGGAACCAGATACCTATAAATGAAGTTCCCACTGGATTCATATCTTTTCTTCTGATATAGCGAAAGCTGAAAACTGAAGAAGGCAAGAACTTACTAAACTAAACTTTGGGTTCGATCAATTCGATTTTTCTTCTTTCATGCAATTTGACAATGCCAAAAATATTGATAATCAAACGAAGCTAAAACAAATGTACTCATCAATCTAATATTGATAGTGTTTTCTTTGCATTAGGCAAAGTTGAATATAATGAATACTAATGTATAAAGACTATAAAAGCAGGCAGTGTCGACCATGGCCGAAACTTATGCAGAGGCTAATTTTGATTTTTTTTTGAATTGGGCTAACCGCCTTCACAATGGGTAAACATAAACATAACCCTTCTTTTAAAGCCCAATAAATCTTTCATTACACCAAAAAAACATAACCTTTGCAACTTCCATCTGTTCCGAGTTTCCGTTCTCAACAATGGCGGACTTGCAGCTGCAACAAAGCCACTGCAACATACGTAGCAGCCAATACCTCGGAGAAATCTCAGCCCTCTGTTTTCTCCACCTTCCCTCTCATCTCTTCCTTTCCTTATCTCCTGGCTGGTATAATTTCTCTTCCCTCAAATACCACCTCCACCTAATTTTCTTTTATTTAAAATGTCTAAGCTTTTCCTCTTTTCAAATCAGGTACTGGTTCTCAAGTTCTTCTTTATGATCTAGAATCAGCAAAGATGATCAAATCTTTTCAAGTTTTTGAAGGCATTCGCGTTCATGGACTCATTTGTAGCTTGCCTGATAATACTTTAACTTGTAAAGTTGTTGTTTGCGGTGAAAAGAGAGTAAAGTTATTTAATTTAAGTTTTGAATTGGTGTCCAAGTCAAACACCCAGAGTGAGTTTCACGTGGACTTGAGCTTAATTCATTCTTTGCCGAGATTTGCTCATTGGGTTCTAGATGTTTTGTTCTTGAAGGTAAAGTATTTTTTTTTCCCTCTATTTTCATTAACTACTTAAAAGTTTGAACTTGCTTCCTATGTTCCATTTTTTCTGTAAACGTTTGTTCTTGTATTGGTTGCTAGGAGGACCATTGTCTTGCTATAGGATGTAGTGACAACTCTGTCCATGTTTGGGATATGTTGAAGTCTAGTTTGGTTCTTCAAGTGCAATCTCCAGGTTAGTTGCATCTAAATTTTGGGAATTTTTATATACCCGATTCACCATTTCATGTTGTTACAGCAAGTTCTTGAGTTTTTATTGATGATTTTTTTGAAGGAAATAAGATTTATATCCTTTTTGTAATGTTTATCCTTGCACATTCCTCTTAATTTATATGTAGATAGGTGCCTTTTGTATTCCATGCGATTATGGGGCGACAATCTTGAGGCTCTTCGAATTGCTTCTGGCACAATTTATAATGAGGTGGCTTGTCTTTCCTTGCGATGAATACTTATCTTTTCTGTAATGCTCTCATATTTTTTGGAATTCCTTTCAGTGATTTAGCAAATAAAAATTCTAAGTGTTTTGGTTCTTAGTTGAAGTTTATAATTCTCAACCCTTGAACATATAAACAAGTATGGTCTGTTGCCAATAACTAGTTAAATGATGGCGAACCTTGGTTGTTTGCACAATGTAATCATTATTATCATCCTTAAAGGGTTACACTCCGTAGTGGTTAACTTCAGTCCTATCACCGCTAACATTTAGTGATCTCTTACTAACCAAATTTGTTTGAGCAGATTATAGTTTGGAAAGCCATTTGTCAACATGATTCACTGAGTTCAATAAGTTCAGTGAAAGTTTTCAACAACTTAAGCAGCTCTACTTCCAACTTTGCCTGAGTGTTATGATCAGGAGTATAAAGCTGTTCACATATGTAGACTTGTGGGACATGAAGGTTCGATATTTCGCATTGTCTGGTCTTCAAGTGGAGCCAAACTTGTTTCTGTCTCAGATGATTGGAGGTGAATAAAATTTTTAACTACTTTGTTTCTATTGTTCTACTTTATTCTTGGAGTTATGTGATGGATTAATATGGTTTCTTGATTCAATAGTGCTCGTATCTGGACAATTCCTGGTCTGCAAAGTGATCGTGATGACAAAAGGGAGGTTGTTGGCCCTGTGCTTTTTGGCCATAGTGCTCGGATTTGGGACTGCTGTATTTCTGATAATGTAAGATTCATGTAATCCTGTTACACTAGTACCTGCTCTATTCTTACTGGTACATGTAAAATTTAAGAACAGTGAACTAAGAATAATAATATTTGTGATTGGTTACATGTTTGATGTTCTTTACAAATTTCAAAGTGCAGTATCTGAACTGCATCTGGAATTAATTTGTTTTGTAGCTTGGCTTTTAATATTATTGGGGGTTTTCTATCAGAAACTGATTTTTTATGGTTTCTGTTAGTTAATCATTACTGCTGGTGAGGACTGCACATGTCGTGTGTGGGGTCTGGATGGAAAGCAGCTTAGGATGATTAAGGAACATATGTAAGTTGTGATTCCAGATTTTTGTACTTTAGTTTGTTTCTTCCTTCTGAAATCTATGTGATATTTTATATTGAAATTCTGATAATTTTGGGAGGTAATCTTTGTTGAATTAGCCTAAATCTGATCAAACTAGTATTTTATTACAATATAGATATATTACTAGATTATTTTTAATGGTGCAGAGGAAGAGGCATTTGGCGATGTTTATATGATCCAAATTCTTCACTTCTTGTTACTGCTGGGTTTGACTCTGCAATTAAAGTTCACCAGTTGCACACTTCTGTTTGTAAGACATTGGAGTTGGAGGGAGACACTGAATCTGAAGGTATAATTGAGGGAGCACAGATAATCACTACTCGCATCCCAAATTCAATGGAGCATGCTGGACTCATGGACAGGTACAGTTTTATCAATGGACAACACAATTTTCCATCACACTGCCTCTAAATATTGGTGGTGCTGCCTAGATTCCATTACAATGTTCTTAGCTATAAAGAAAAACTTTATAAATTAAAAAAAAGTTTTGTAATAACTTTCGGATAGGTCATATATATCAATAAGTAGGTTTTCCTAAATAGCACCTCTCTTGAGCTCCTGGTGCGATTGACATATGATATATCAATGCCTTTTAACCAATTACAAAAGAATTGAATTTTTTGCTATGATGCTGGCATCTGATATATTCAGTTGAATATCTAGTGGTTGCTAGGATATCTCTATTGAAGGATCGAAACTTGTACCTTATGGATCAAAAACTTCTGCACCCCCCCCCTGCCTTTGCATTCTTTGCTTACTTCTTTCATTTTTGTATTCTGGTTATTTTGTATCATATGCTTATAATCAATTTTCATTGTTTGTTCTGTTGTTGCAGCAAAAGTGAATATGTGCGCTCCTTGTATTTTAAATGTGAAGATACCATTTATGTTGCTACAAATAATGGTTATCTGTATCATGCTCTATTATCTGAGACAGAGGATGTCAAATGGACTGAACTGGTCCGTGTCAGTGGAGAGGTTCCAATTGTTTGTATGGATCTGTTGTCAGCAAGCCTTTCTGAAAATCATTGTGGTATAGATGATTGGATTGCTGTTGGAGATGGCAAAGGAAACATGACAGTTGTTGGAGTCACGGGTAATCATTCCTCACCTCAAGTGGGCTTCACCTTTACTTGGTCAGCTGGAGCAGAGAGGCAACTCTTAGGAACTTACTGGTGTAAGTCACTTGGATGTAGGTAATGACTTCTCTTTATTAATCTGATTATTTTGATTATCAGGTGGGTATTGCTTGCCTGATCTGTAAAAACCTATATGCTTGAGTGTGAATTTTAAACATTTATTTATCATCTAGTTTATTTATAAATGCATTTTCCATTTTACTAATATGATAATATGATTGGTAAAGAAGTGGAACTCTTATGCCACATTGTCCAATGCAGAATCTGTAATTTTCCTGCTGATAACCTGGCACTGACAGTCGAGAGACATCTTAGGTCTCATGCTTTACTTTGAAGATATAGAGTATTTTGAAATATCATCTTTTCTGTTATCTAGGTATGTCTTCACAACTGATCCCAGAGGAACTTTGAAGCTGTGGAAGCTATATGACCCCTCAATATCTGTTTGTCAGGATTCTGGAAGAATTACCCTTATAGCAGAATTCCCTTCATGCTTTGGAATACGAATTATGTGTTTGGATGCATCATTTGAGGAAGAGGCATGTGTTACCCTTCTTTTTTTCCCCTCTTATCTTTCTTTTTTGGTTTATCTCAATGTGCTCTCCCATGGATTTAAGATGCAGTTTTTTTAAAAAAAAAGAAAAGCTTTTTAGTTTCAACAATGAAGAAGCTGTTGTTAATCTGAAGCCTGATTTGATTGAGTTTACTTTGTTTGCAAAAAGGAAAAGAAAAGATGTATGAATGTTTGTATACATATTATTTATTTATGTAATGTAGCTTGTACTTTTGCAGGTGCTGGTCTGTGGAGATCTGTGTGGTAATCTGGTTCTGTTCCCTTTATCAAAGGAGCTGTTGCTGTCCACATCTGCCACCTTAGGTGTAAAGATATCTCCACTAAGTTATTTCAAAGGAGCTCATGGGATTTCAACTGTGTCCAACATTTCAGTTGCTAGATTAAGTCACAATCAAATTGAAATCAGAACAGTATGATCTGAATCCATAGTACAAGGAAAATATTGGAATAATAACTCTATCTTACATTTTCTCTCTGGTCTTGATATTTCTAGGAAGCTTTTACCATATAGAGATTATAAAAATAAAAAATTCATAATAGATTTAAGATGTTTGTTCTCGCTCGAGGAAAAGGGATAATTTCTGTTAAGGGAAAATCGTGGGGTACCATAAATGATATTAATAACTTGATGCATGAAAGCCTTTGAAAAATGGTTTGATGTATCATGCATGTCTGCCTGTGTGCTCATATATTTCTTCACATTCAAGCATTTGTAAGTATGTTAATTATTTTCCGATTTCCTTTCTTTTTTCAGACTGGAGCAGATGGGTGCCTATGTTATTTTGAATATGACAAGGGCCAAGAAAGTTTTGAATTTATAGGAATGAAACAATTGAAAGAATTGAGTTTGATTGAATCTGTCTCTGCTGACTTAAAATCTGCTGATCTGGCAAACTGCAACTATGCAGCTGGTTTTGCATCAACGGATTTCATAATATGGAATTTGATAACTGAGGCGAAGGTATTCCCCCCTCCCTCCTTCGATAACGGAGGTACAAATCTCTTTAGGTTATTATACTTTTTTTTTTTTTTGCTAAATGTTTTCATTGTCACAGGTTCTGCAAATTCCATGTGGGGGATGGCGCCGTCCTCATTCTTATTACCTTGGTGATGTACCAGAAATAAGGAACTGCTTTGCATATGTCAAGGTATGTTTCCTTCTATTGTTCAAACCTCTGCATCCTTTGAGAAACATCAGAAAAATGCAAAATTATTACTTTATTTTATGTGATTCACCTATGACTGATGACCAATAAGGCACTGTTGGCAATCACTTGTCATTTAAACCACATTCTTGGAATTTCATGGACAATAAAGCATTTTTTGGCCATGTTTCCGTTCTCTAGTTTCCATATCTTCTGCACACATCATTTATTTTCAATAATTTTTGCAGGATGAAATTATCTATATTCATAAGCATTGGTTACCAGAAGGTGGGGGAGAAAAAATTCCCCCAGAATTTACACTTACAGTTTCACGGGAGAGAGATGCATTCATTATGCTTTGTCTCTGAAAATTTGCAAGTTAAAGGAAATGAAGAGGAAAATTTAGTTCATAAATCTAGCTGGAATTGCAACTGGATGTGAAGATGGAACTGTGAGGTTAACGAGGTATGTTGATAGTCATATGCCCTTAGAATGTGGTGCAATGCTTCTTTGTTTTGTACACATATTTTGTTTTGTTGGAACCTTAGAGTTTCAGCATTTGCATGTGCACTGCATATGATAAATGTATACTAAAGACACAAATGTGTGTCCCATGTGTTCTTCCCTTGTTTTTATCACATCAATTCTTGCCCATTAATAGAGCATCTTATAATGTTACGGGTGGTTTAGGTTTACTCCAGAAATGGAGAATTGGTCTGCATCAAAATTGCTAGGGGAGCATGTTGGTGGATCTGCTGTTAGATCAATATGCTTTGTGTCAAAGACACACATAATTCCTTCAGATGTATCCACCATTCCTGATTTGGAGAAGGGACAAAATGACACTTCAGATGGAAACCAAAATCCATGTTTGCTGGTTTCTGTTGGTGCAAAGCGTGTTCTGACAACTTGGTTACTAAGAAATAGGAGTCTGGATGAGGAAGAAATATACCCGGGACAAAAGCTCAACAGATGTGAAACTGGGCATAATCCAATAGTCAAACAGTGTTCATCAATGTCATTTAGGTGGCTCTCCACTAATATGCCGGTTAGAAGTTCCAGCATGGGAGGAAGCGAAAAAATTGTGAGTGCTGCCAATGAAGTTTCTAGCCTCAATAATGATGCAAAGACCGGAACATTTTTACAGAGAAAGGGGGAACAGAGTCAAAAACTTGCTTGGGGAATAAGTATGAAGATGATTGGAGATACCTTGCTGTGACAGCTTTTCTTGTTAAATGTGCTAGTTCTAGGTAAGCTCTGATTTTATCTGCCTTTTGTTTTCTTTGTTTTATTTATTTATATTTTATTCCCTTTTCTCTCTATTGCAGGTTAACTGTCTGTTTTGTCGTTGTTGCTTGTTCAGATGCCACATTAACATTACAGGCTCTGGTCTTACCACATAGATTATGGTATTCACAAAAGCTCATTGATATTTCAGTCAATCATCGTTACTAATTCCATTTTCAATATTTCCGCATGCATCATGAAATTTATTTTATCCTCTTATAATTTCAGGTTTGATGTTGCTTTATTAGCTTCAATGCCATCTCCGGTTTTAGCATTGCAGCATGCAGTTGTTCCTATGCATACGCCTTCTAAAGGTAGTCTTTTCCTCAAATTCATGAGTTAGATTAAGGACACAGCGTATCCTGGCTACATGGGATTAGAGTTTAACAGATTTATTTCTGGTTTTGTATACCATCCGCTGACTCTTCTTGACAATCTTCAGTAACAGGAAACATCCAGATTAGCAGCCTATACCTTGTGATAAGTGGAGCTACTGATGGCAGTATCGCCTTTTGGGATATAACTGAAAGTGTTGAAACATTTGTGCTGCGAGTTTCTAGTCTTAATATAGAGAAGTTCATTGATTGTCAGAAACGGCCACTTACAGGAAGAGGAAGTCAAGGAGGGCGACAGTGGAGATCGTTGAACAGTAGTATGTCTAAGAGAAGATTTGGTGGTAACTCGGTAACTAAAAATGCTGGAGATGTGGATAATAGAGACTCACATGTTACAAGTTGCACATCCTCAGAATTAAAAGACCTTGAAAAGAGCTCAAAGAACTGTTCTCAAGCTGAGCATAACACTTTGCTGAGCCGGAATCAAGCAGAACTGATTCCTTAGCTGAGATATATGAAATACAGCCTATACATGTTATGAATAATGTACACCAATCCGGTGTGAATTGTCTCCATCTTTCAGGGGACTTCCGAGATTCTGAGAACTGTTTTTTGCTTAATATTGTCAGCGGGGGTGATGACCAAGCACTTCATTATCTCCGATTGAAGCTGACAAAGCCATCAACTGAGTTAGATGCTAAACTTCTGAACTCAGAAACAATAAGATCAGCCATTCAATCTGAAAGTATTGACAAGGTTGTATACTATAACAATCAGAATCAGGCCCATAATTATCACATCAGAATCTCCAATCAACATAGAATCTCCTCCGCTCATGCTTCTGCTATAAAAGGTCAGATAATGAAAACTATGCTCAGATTCCTTCGAACTCTAGCAACTGCAGTTCTTTGTTTAATCCTTGTCACTTGTACTAAAACCAAGTTTTATTCAATGAAAGGCATTTGGACAGATGGGACCTGGGTGTTTTCTACTGGTCTTGATCAGCGTATCCGGTGTTGGCTTGTTGGGGATCATGACAAACTAACCGAGCATGCTCATCTAGTCATTAGTGTGCCAGAGCCAGAAGCATTAGATGCAAGAGCATGCGGCAGGTCAGTCGAGCATTTATGTGCAACTTTAGATCTTGGCAATCCTTTATTACTGTTTGGAAATTTCAATCTTTTAATGGGTGTTTCAGGAACCACTATCAGATTGCTGTTTCTGGGAGAGGGATGCAAATGGTTGAGTTCTTCCTCCCTTAACAGTAAAAAAATTGCAGCATCAGCAGCATATAGGTACCACCTTGTTCTGCAACTAGCTCCGTCAACCATTTTCCCGAGTGCCGGTTGACTTGCGAATCCAAAGAAGGGTGGTCTGACTTACCATTTGTTTTATTTCGGGGCAAAGTGCCCTCAAACACAGCTCATTCAACCCTGAACCTTGGACTTCAAGTGGTCAAACTTCTGACTGGAGAGTTCAACCAACAGAAGTGGTAAAAGAAAGGGAAAAAAGAATTCAAGATGATTGAAATTCAAAGTCCAAAAATTGACTCTGTTGTGTTTATCATGTTATAACTAATGGGATTCATTTGCGTGATTAATATTATCTAGTTGTGTCAAAGTCCAAGGTTGCCTTGATGACTCTGTTCTGTTACTTGAACAAAAACATTGAATGTTCTTGGCCTAACAAGAACTTGGGCAAAACTTATAAATTTCACTTCATTGGATGAGATCATATGAGATTAAAGACTTGGTAAAACCAAGAATATTCAACTTATTTCTCAATAAATTACTCATTTCACTCATTGTGACATAATAACAAACAGCACATATGCTGTAATTAGCGATAGCCAACCTCTTTTCTAAATAAAATGTAACTTTCACTGCAAATTAGACGCTGACCGGCGTTATATTCTCGCAGAGCCTAAAGAATGGCAGCCAAAAAACGGTTAAAAAATGCATAATAAAAAATGTTATCAAAACATATAACACTTTAAGTTATGGTGGGTAACATATTAGATTATGCGTGAGATAACATTTTAAGTTGCAACCGAAAATATTATCAAAACGTATAACGCTTAAAATATTATATATTTTGGTAATATTTTAGGTTGCCGTTTTTAAGGCTAGCGCACAACAGACTCGCCATGTTATTCTCGGAGGTATGAAAGTTTGTTTATTGTGATTCGACCTGAAGAAGAATTTGATTTGGTCAAATTAAATCTAAATAAAATTTGATTCGATCATACAAATTAGCATTTGAACATGTTCAGTCAAATCTAAAACAATCTAAAATCGAAATTAGGTAAATTTAAAATGAACCAAACCTGAAACCTAAAACACCCGAACCTCATATCTAAAATCCCAGATTGAAAATGAAATCAGAAATTAACTTCGACTGAAATAATTTGAAAATTTTGACAGGGTTTGATCTTATTTAAAGACTACTAAACCCATTTCCTAGCTTCAACCGCAAGAAATGATTAAATTTATTTATTTTTTATACCCACCAATAAATATTCAAATTCATTTTTTATAACTACTAATATTCTGTTTACTGGTTGATTAATTCATATTAAGTATTGAAAAAATCAGTCGTCATGATTTGAATGATAATATTGTTTAAAGAGTCTAATAGTTGGTCAAACGCCCTAAATATATGTGAATATTATGGCTTAATAAGAAAAACAATCAACCATTTAACCCTTAAGTTATACACTTTTTTAATTAGGTATTTAAACAAATTTTCGGTCAAATTAATTACTTAAACTACAGTCCTTTTTTAAGTTAGATACCTAAACTATAATTTGTAATTACTTTTGATTCTATTGTTTAAAGTGGCGTGACAAAATAAAAAATATCACATGACATAATCAAAAGATGGTACAAAAGAAAATGAAATAAAATTTAATTTAAAAAAAAACTAAAATAATTCAAAATATTCTCTAACATTCTTTTTAAAAAAATATTTTTAAAAGTTAATTTAGTATTTATACATATTTATTTATTTTTTGATTTACAATTTATAAGTTTTTTTATAACTTTATGAATTTTATTAAATTTTTTATTGTGTCAAGGGACATTTTTGGTATCGTCGCTGACAACTTTTTAGAAGTTTCATGTCATCTTAATGGTTGGAATAACAAGTAAAAATGATTATTTATATTAGTTTAGGTATTAAATTCAACCAATAAATAAATAGTTTAAATACCTAGCTCAGAAAATATAATTTAAAGGTTAATTGTTGAATGTAGCCGAATGTTATTATATGTTTATATATCAGTTTAATATAGATGTATTATATGCACATTTCAACATTATAAACATATTTGTTCATTTGCTTTGTCTTTTTTAAAATTTAGATCGGAATGAACTGTAAAAAGTTAATAAAATATTCAAGAATCTTTCCTTGATTGTATTAATAGTGGATGCTGATTTAATGAGTTCCTGCTTTATATAAAAATACCTTAAGCATACAATATGTTTAGGTAGTGGCACAAAATACAATAAAGATATGATTTATATCCAATACATTAGCAGTGTAACCTAAAAGTGTAGAGTTTAGGAGTTTAGGTGTGAGAGTTTAAAATTTAGGGGTAATGGCTAGAAATTAGAGGTTAGAGTTATAATTTAAGGTTTAGAGGTTAGGGTTTAGGTTTTACGATAATATGCTGAGGATTTAGGTTTTAACCTATAAACATTAAATTCTAACCGTAAACCCTAAATTCTATTCACAATCGCTAAATTCTAAACTACTACACTTAAACCCCTAAACTCTACACCCTAAACTGAGTCCCTAAACCCTAAAACTAAGGCGCTTGTGGAAACTAAAAATTTTCACCATTAGTGTATAAATAATTATCCATAAAGATATGAGTGAAGTCAAAAATATTTTAGAAGATAATTGTCACGGTTAATTTTCAAATATTGTAAGGGCCAAACTAAAATTTCTCACTTTTTTCTTATTATATTTACTCGACTTAAAAATAAATTAAATTAAATATAATAAATCTCTAAATAATAAACTTTTTATGAAAAATAAATTTTCTACTTCCGTATATAAAATGTTTTGATTTCATAAAAACATATCACGAGGCAAAATTATATTATTATTTTATTTGGTATATATATAAAACTACTTGATCCACCAAACCCAAATCAAGTTTTTTAGCAAATATCAGTCTCATGTGGTAATATAAAAATAGTTTCATTACGTCACATATAGTATTAATTAATCAATTAATCAATTCCAAATATAATACAACTTGCTAATTTGTAAACATTTGTTATTATTTACTTCCTTTTATTGATTTCTCACCTAACAAATTTTGAACCTTCTTCAAAAATTAATGCTTACTTACTCCTTTTCCCCCATTTTTTTATTCTGAAATTATTTAATAATTAAAATATGCAGCCAAATTTTATACATAAATTGAGTTTGGAATTTGATCCTTTTATTTAAAATGTTAAATACTTTTTTATATGATAAAACTACCCATATAAGAAAATAATATAAATTAGATTTTATCCCACTCGTGATGATTTTGGTTAAAATAAAAAATTATGTAGAAAATTACGTTTTTATAAAAGTTTACTAACAATAATTATTGGTGGAGTGATAAAGATTATATACATAAATCTTACAGAACATGAATTTTATCCTTAAAAATATGATTTTCAGTTATTTATTCAAAGATTATATAGAAGTATAAAAAGGTGCAAATGTCACTATAATAATATAATTATTCCATTTGTCCTACTTAATATATCCACTATTGACTTTTTAAAAGTTAATTTTTTAACTTTGATCATAATTATTTTAAACATTTTAATTAATTAAATTTTATAAAATATATATCTTTAAACTACTTGATTGAAGGTTTTTAAAACATATATTTTTTTATGTTTTTATCAATAATAATTTTTAAGTAATAATGAGTTAAAATTCAAAAAAATTGACAAAAAAAATCAATACTGAACATATTGAATGAGACGTGGGAGTATAATTTAAAGTATGAGTAATTTAGTAATTCTAAATCAAGATTACTCGATTAACTCGTGATATTAAACTCAGCCGTGATTTTAATTATTAGTGCATATAGTTACATTGTAAAAAATATAAAATTCATAATTAGAATTTGAGTTAAGATTTGAATTGACTTGTAGCATCAAATTCAATCCGAATTTTAATTAGGGTAATTATTTTTTACACTGACGGTAGAAAATAATTTTTTTATAAATGTCTTATTTTTAGGGTTTATAGATTTAGTTTAGGGTTTAAGATTTTTGGAATTTAAGGGTTGTGGTTAAAAATTAAGGATTAGAGTTAAAATTTAGAGTTTATAGGTTGAAACCTAAATATTTAGCCATATTAGCTTAAAACTCTAACCTCTAAACCCTAAATTATAACCATAAATCATAAATTCTAAACCCATAAAGCTAAACTTCTAAACTCTAAATCTTAAACTAAATCTCTTAATCCTAAACTTAAAACACTTATGTAATTTTTTTGTTTCCTGTGTATAAATCCTTTTAATTATTAGTATAAATTCATAAATTTAAAATTTACTCATCTCACCAACCATGAACAATTGGCACGTGGCGGTTATTCCCCAATCTTTTGGGAGAGTTGGTACAAAAGCCCCTACAGTTCATTTTCCTAGTTCCTATAGAGTGCCTTTGCCCAGTTGTTGCCACGTCATTTTGTGGGCTGCTACGGCTACCAGTGCCACCACCATGATCGGCTTATGGCTCTTGGCTCCCTTCCACTCTCTCGGCTGCTGAATTACATTCTCTATTTAAAATATTGCCATTGTAGACCTTTCTTTGGATGGCCAAAGTTAATTGAACCAGTTTAAAATAAATTTCTGGATTTTGACTTAGAATTTACAGCCTCCAGATGCAAAATGTGTTGAAAAATTGACCAACCTTTGTACATTTAGAAATTAGTCCTTTGATTTTTTGAAAAATGAGTAATTTTTACTTATTTGACATAAAAATTCAAATTCAATTGTGACACTATTAAAATTTAAAATAGACCAGTTAACTTCACTAAATGCAGACCTAATTATTCCACACTTGTTAGTTGTTGAATTAAAGAGGCCTAAAACGAAAGGTATATTTTATGTTGAATGTTTGGATTTGAATTTAACGGGTTAAAATTTTAGGTAATTTTAAAAAATAAAAAGAGGGCATAGTCAGTAGGGCTATAAATGAGACGAGACATACAAAGCTCCCTCGAACAATTCAAAAGTTAAAACTCGATCAGTGCCTTTGCCCAGTTTGCCACGAGTTCTTAATGAGGCTGAGCTACCTCCACGACGATCGGCTTGATGGCTCTCGACGAAAAGCTCTCTCGAGTTACTGAAAAATATAATATACTAAATTTTTTTATTTAATTTGTTAAATTAAAAATTTAAAATCTAAATTCTAAACTTAAAACCCTAAAATATAAACCCTAAACATAAGTCTTTAACCCTAAAATCTAAATCCAAAATTCTAAACCCAACAATTTAAACCTCTAAGCCCTAAACTAAACCCAAACCCTAAAATTAACAATTTGAGTTTACACAACTTGTGCATCAAATTTTTTCTTGATAGGGCTTTAAGCGAGACGTGACGGATGGCTAGATGCGAGTCCGACACCGCGGTTGTTTCGTCAACTGTTGAGTTCGATTTGAATCGAATCAAGCCAAAACTCGACTAAAGTTTTTGTTGAATGAGTTTTAGATTTATTAGGCTCGTTAAAAATTACTCAAGCTCGAATTTAAAATTTTTGAAAGAATGAGAAGAAAAAAGTTTTACTCGAGCTCGAGGTTCGTTTACACCCCTTCCAAAAAATAGCCAAGATTTTTATTTAGTGGGGTCAAAAGTAAAATATGAGGTATGGAGTTTTCTCATAGAGGTATAATAATATTGTTGACCTCATACCCCAACAATTTAAATGAGGTCAAATCTAATATTTCTTATAAAAAAATTTATATTACCTCATTAAATATATCATACCCCAGTAAATCAAGTAGGGTCAATTGTACCCCTAATTTCTATTATACATCCGCCTATGGGCATCGTTAAAACCCTTTCACCATTTGAGCTAGCCGAAGAAAGAAAAAAGAGTGCCCTAAATATATATAAAAAAACTACAAGATTTGGAACATGTTTTAATTAATACAGTTAATAAAAACAAAAGGAATAAGGCGAGCTATACCTAGTTGGAAACTTTTACTTTTACTTGAAAAGAAAAGAAATTTTTTAATATATAATGTGCATATAATTCTTAATAATTTTTTAAACATTAACATCTGAATTTTATTAACTATTATAAAAAATATTACAAATACAATGCACTAAAAAGAGAGAAAAAGAGGATTAGTCTACTAAAAATCTCATACAAATGTGCAATAAAATGCAAACATTTCTATGGAGATTAATATATCATCAAAACTCAGAAACCTTTATGTATCTCCTTATCTCTAGCCAAACGAGATGTTTTACGGGATGAAAAAAGAGTGGTAAACGAACCAAACTATCACGCAGGTTGTTCCGCTACACAGTTCTGATTACAACGGCTAACAAACAATCAAACGAGTGGGGATCAATCTTTTCTATGACCACCGACAGAATCAAATCAGAAAACTAGCGTTGCGAGAATTTACATACGAGCACCAAACGACCGTTAAACTATGCTGAAATCATGCCAAACGACAAATGAAACGAACCATAAAAGTCAATAAAAAAACTGTCACAAAAGCAAAAGAAACACGTTCTATAAGAGCAAGGATTCTTATTAAAAATTTGAAAAACTTAAAAAAATAAAAACAAAAATAGAATATAAAAAATAATAAAATAATAAAAATCGACGGTCGACAACTAATAATAAATTAATACTGCCGCTTATTAAGCAAAAAGAATATGAAAAACCCTAACAGTACTTACGGGGAAGGAAAGAAAAAAAAATAGATTTTAGAACCCAACACTAAATTGACGCTAATTCTTACTAATTTTAAAGTGAAAAAAATTACAGTAATATTTGGTTATAATAATTACATTAACAATATGAAAGTGAATTTTTTTATCACTATTTTCAACATAACTAAGTTGGTACTTCTCTTTGTTAAAAATGACATGTTTTGTTTTTATTTTTTATTAGGTAAAAGTTACGACGATATTAGTTTGAAATTTTTTAATTTGTTCTTTGATATATATATATATATATTTAATTTTTAATCTTAATAAATTTTATGCAAAACTTTAAATTATCAGTCCTTGAATTTCGAACCTTATTTTTGTCATATTAATAAATTATTTGAAAAATTAAAAAGGGCACATTAAATTGTTTAAAAAATCTAAGAAGATTGACCTCTTCTCAAACGAAAACAAACATATATCAACAGAGTGAATACACGTGTATGTTCGCCTACGTTTTTAGGACAATTAGTGGAACTGACGATTTGGCATGTTGTAATCAAATTTCCTGTGACATTATTGTTTGGTGATTTGACGAATTTGAAAGGATTTGTTTTTTGTCAATAAACTTAAAAGAATATTATTTCCGGTAAAGGCAATAATTATGATGCAGACATGAATAATGTTATGGCCACCGCTTGCGTCACCATAATGTCGGTAACATTTTTTTGACCGGAACACCCACGGAAATATTATTGCTCGACCTATTCCACAAGGTTAGTTTGGTACTTTGATAATATATCCTTCAAAATTGTGTTGTAAGGCTGTATATTCTTTTGACATTTGATAAGTAAAAGGAAACGAGCCAAAAAACTTTGCAAGAACAATATAAATACTTGGAGGTCAAATTACGTTATTTTTCTTTATTTTAGCAAACATTCATATTGTTAAATATATCTATTAATATTTTTTATGTTTGACTGAATTAATGTTATAGATTATTATTATAAAAAAATATTTTTTGGAATATTCAGCTTATCATATAAATTTAGAATAAATTTCAAAATTACTTGCATGTAAAATTTGATTCAACGTGTAATGAGATATAATTTTGATTCTATATACCGTATATAAAATTTTGACAAATTATTAACACTTTTATTTGATATAATTATCGATATCTAATTTATTTATTAGTTTAAAATAAGATATTGTAGAAATTCATTATTAGGGTGACCTTTTCAATCCAGTTGCTCCATTTACAACGTCAGAATTTGAACATCTGAACTTATTTAAAAGATATATTTGTTGTATTAAAATCCGTAATAGTTGGCACATATGTATAATGTATATTGTTATTTTAAAGTATGGCACAAAATTAAGTGACCAATTATGTTAGGCGTGCCATGGGTATTAAAATGTTATGGAAATAAAAGTGTAATACCATAAGATGTATTTATAATTCGATGAGGGGCAGAGTTATAAATACTTAATAGTTGATTATTAAATCAACTATATAAAAAAGTAGTGGTCCCAAGAAATATGTTAACTTGTTCTTCTCTCATTCTCCGTCAGAGAATTTTACGTCAAGAGAAAATCTATCTTTTGGAAGATCAATACTATATATTTAGTCTTTCAACATCCAGATTCAAAGGATTCCAATATATCAGATATATTTAAGTACGCTTCCGCATTCAGTTTATTCAGATTTATTGTTCTTGATGATTTCATATGATAGATCCTGGGTTTAGATTTAATATCCATTATGGTTTGGACAAGTGGCATCAGTAACTCGTCATGTTAAATCATTAAGAATCAATTTTGTTTTTGGTTTGATTCGTTCATATGGTTTTATGAATTTAATATTTTTGGTTTAGCATTTCGATTAAATATCGATGTTGAAGTTTTAAGTTCTTGATTTACTACGGACGACAATTTTAGGGTTTCATGTGATATATGTTACATGTATATCTTACAATCGGTATGACTGTATTCTTGATTTATAATATAGTTATGCATTCGACATTAGGACTTCGGTTACCGGCAGTCGGCTTTAAGATATTTTGGAATTGAAATCCATTGGTATTGTCTATTGACTGCTTCTTCTTTTTTTCAATAAACATTTGGTTAAGAAAATAAAAAGCTACAGAGATAATATAAGGTGCATGTGCGCCCACTTTAAAGAAAGGAATAATTACACCCTAAATTCCTCACGTTTCAGTTTAACCCATGTTTATCCTTTGTAATTCTATTTCAATATCAAACAGTTTCTGTAATTCACTCCAGATTTTTATTATTTTATTTTAAATAATATACACTGAAAATGAGGTATGAGTTGATTTTAGTTATTCAGTCAATAAGCAAAAACATGGCGAGGTCTTAGCTTCAATTGAAGTACATATACTTTGGATTATATAATTTCAGTATTATGGTTAAAATTTTCAGTCATTATTTATGGAATTTATATTCGATTTGGTTTGATCAAAATTAAAAATTTTGATCATTAAGTTATTATGGTTATATTAAAGTTCCATGCGATCAATATATGAATTATTCATTTACATGATACTTCTGATTTTGACTTTTAAGTTAAAATTGATTGTTTTGAATTCAAGTTTTATTTTGGTAAATGCATGCTTAAGGAATTTTTTGAGAAACAGTCAAAGATTTCGGTTTTATTTTTATTTTTGATAGCCCCATATAAACAACATTTTTTGGGTTATTTCAGAAACTTATGTGTTATTAGAAATTTCAGTTTTGACTGTTACAAAATTTTAAATTTGAATATCGGTATATTTATATTATATACTTTAAGATAAATTAATTGAAGCATTAAGTCACCAAAGTGACCTTTATTGTAGAAATTATTTTATTTTAACATGTAGAAGGTTTTGTTGATGTAAGTCAAATTATGTTAGTATTAATCAGCCCAAAGGAAGGTTAATAATTAACACTATTACATGTGCAGCTGTGGCAATAAACATGTGATAATTATTCAGTTTTATATGAGAGCAATAAATCAGCCCAAAGGAAGATTTATGTTTAACATGTTCTTATTATCAATGTTTGATTAATGTACCAAGATATCACTTGCAAGTTAATGTTTTGTCCAAAGATAAGATGAAATATTAATGGAGTGTCCGGTATCTTGATATGAGGTTTGCCTTTATTCAAATTTATTATTATTTTGGTTATCTTTTAATTTTATTGAAAGATAAAATTAAGACAAATATTTTGAAACAATTAAATTTCATATTTTGGCTTCGGATGTCTAATATTTTAATGGATTAATTGAAACATAATGTCACCAAAGTGGTTGTTTTTGTGTAGATTAGTTTATTTAAAATATTAAGATAATTATGACTTTTTGTAATTCACGCGTTTATTAATTGGCCCAAAGGAAAGTTAATATTTGACAGAATTACAACGACAATTGTGGCGATAAATGTGTGACAATTATAAGGTATTTTATGCAAGCAATACGTTAGTCCAAATATTAATCTATTGTTTGACATACTTTATTGTCAATGTTTGATTGCTACAACAAGAGTACCACTTACAGTTAATATTACTGTCCAAAGACTTGATATTAATGTTGTGCTTGGTATCTTGAGGGGAGCTAGCCATTATTTTGAATTTATTTGTTTACTTATGAATATTTATGTGAGATTGTTTTTATTTTATTTACTTTTTTTGTTCTATATTTAGGTAATTTATCTTTGCTGCCACAATATCTGTTAAATACATTATACATTCATTTTAGTGAAACCAGTTTCAAGGAATAGAAAAGACACTTACATATAGTATTTGGTTGTATGAACATAGACTTTACACTAAGGGAAGAATAACTTGCACCTCTCACCGCGGTAAGCACCCATAAAAAGGATTTTGAGAGGCGAGATTGTTCAAATCGCACGAGTCTAATGATTATAATGAATAACATTCTATAAGTCGTTAGGAGTAAAAAAAATCTAAAGCGATTACTCATTTTAAGGGTTTTCTTGACGAAATTAAGAAATATTTTACCCAAAACATTAAGGTTGAGATGACATCACTTATGCCTTCTTTGATGTCTATAAAGTATAGGGGTCAAGAAAATGTGAGGGAGTACATTATGAAAATGTTTAATATTGCTTCAAAATTTAAGGCACATAAGATCGAACTTTCTAACAATTGTTTGTTCTTATGGTTTTTGCACCGCTTCCTATACAGTTTAACCAATTCAAGTTACAATTGTCAAAGGGAGAAATAAACTATATTTGGGCTAATTTCTCATTGTATTCAAGAGGAAGAAAGGTTGAAGCATTATAAGTGTAAAATAATCATTTGGCCAATGCTTATTTAGTTAGTGTCTTTAAGAATAATGACAATAAAAAATATTAGAATAAAGTTGCTAAGGTCCAACTCAAAAGAAATAACAATAAGTTACAAATGGTTGATTTCTTTTGTAACAAGTTAGGACACATGTGAAGTAATTAAACTTCAAAAGTGAGCAACTACTTCCGTTATTTTGAATGATCAATGAGCTGTAAATTTTATGATCCCACAATTAAGATTATTTTAAGGAGAGATTTATAACTTTTTCAGGATGTTGAGTTTGGAAGGAGAAATAAGGTTAGACGCATTGATATTGGGGAAGAATTGGATTATAATTTAATTCATACTATCACTTTTGATGATGTTTAGGTTTTCACACCTATCATTAATCAAGAAGTGAATCAAGTACCTCAGCAAAACAATGTTGAACAACTCCCATTCAATATAAGGTAATTGTTCCAGAAGAACAAACTCAACACCCTTAAAAACAAGTGTCTTTAAAGAGATCCACAAGATAAAGGAGAAATACTATTCCGGATTATTATATTGTATTTCTTCAAGAAAATAAGGATAACAATAGAATGATAGAAAGTGAGTCAATTATTTTTTATCAGACCATAAAAGTTCTAACTCTCAAAAGTGGATTGATGTCATTCAAGAAGAGTATAATTTTATGCAAGACAATAAAGTTTAGGACCTTGTCTCATTACCTGAAGGTGCAAACCAGTTGGTTGTAAATGGATATTTAAAACCAAGAGGGGTGCAAATGATAACGTGGACAAGTATAAGGCATGTCTTCTATCTAAACAATATACTCTAAAAAGAATAAATTGATTTTGTGGAGACTTTCTCTCAAGTTTCATTGAAAGACTCTTTCAAGATAATCATGACGCTTGTTGCTTATTTTAATCTTGAGCTACATAAGATGGATGTTAAGCTTGAGTTTTTCAATGGCGTCATTGAAGAAATAAATTATATGGTACAATCATAGATTTGTGTCTAATGATTCAAAATCAATGATATGTAAATTAAATAAATTCATCTATGAGCTTAAGTATGACTCGTTAATGAAATTATAAATTTCATATTGATTATCTCATTTGGCTTTGAGATAAATTTGGTTGACAATTGTATATATTACAAGTTCAGTGGGAGTAAACCAAGTGATACTCATATTGCTAAAGAAGACAAATTTAGTCTTACTCAATGCCCTAAAAGTAACCTTGAAATTTAGAAATACAAATTATTCCATATAAGCTATTGAGAATCTAATTTATGCTTAAGTATGTATGCGTTCGGATATTGCGTACATTGTTGGAATGTTATATAGATATTTAAGCAATTCTAATTTGAACCATTGGATAGCAGCCAATAGGTTTATGAGATATGTTTAGAGAACAAAAAAATTACATGCTCACATATCGGAGTTTTGGTAAGTTAGAGATCATCAAGTTTACAGACTTCGATTCTATTCGAATATTGATGCAAAAGAATTTTGTCATAGGGCTGCTAATTATAGATTGAATAGAAAGACCACTTTAGTTATTTTGTGACAATAAATATGCATTCGTTTATTCTATAAACAATAGGAACACTTCAAACTTGAAGCACATAAATATTACGTTCCTAGTTGTTAAAGAAAATTCAGAGTGATTGTGTGTATATAGAGCATGTTGGTACAAACTCCATAATTGAGCGCTTATTAAGAAGCTGACACCCCAGGTCTTTCATGAGCACACTGCTCATGTGTGTGTAATGTTATTTAAGGATATTCAGTTTTAGTAGGAGTTTGTAATTTTGAAAAATGCTCATTCGTTTTAGACACAGTTTCGGTTAAATCAGTTTAAGGATATTTTAAGATTATTTTCTGTAGAAATAAAGTTCTTTTGGTTTATGCACACTCTGAATTCAGTAAAGTTTGATCTCGCTAAGGTTTAGGAGGACCAATTAGATATATACATGTTTGGTTCACATTTCATGTAATTTTCCATGCTACGCATCCATGATTGATACGACAAAGGCTGCTTTGATCCTATATGGACATAGTTGATGGATGAGATTGTTACAGAATACCTATTATATAATAGCAAATATTTGAGCTCATAAGGTTATACATTTGTCAGGAAACATATATTGCCCAAGTGGGAGATTGTTGGATTAAAATCTGTAATAGTGGGCACATATGTATAATATATATTGCGATTTTAAAGTATGGCACAAAATTAAGTAACCAATTATGTTAGGCGTGCCATGGGTATTAAAATGTCATGAAAATAAAAGTGTAGATACCATAAGATGTATTTATAATTCGATGAGGGGCAGAGTTATAAATACTTAATAGTTGATTATTAAATCAACTATATAAAGAGGTAGTGGTCCCCAAGAAATAGGTTAACTTGTTATTCTCTCCTTCCTTGTCAGAGAGTTTTACGTCAAGAGAAAATCTATCTTCTTGGAAGATCAATACCAAAGATTTAGTCTTTCAACATCCAGATTCAAGGATTCCAATATATCATATATATTCAGGTACGCTTACGCATTCAGTTTATTCCGATTTATTGTTCTTTATGATTTCACATGATAGATACTGAGTTTAGATTTAATATCTATTATGGTTTGGTTCTAACAATATCGCCTCGTCCCTCTAAAGAACATCTGACCTTATTTGAACAAGCTTCCTTAAGAATGAATACGTTTAGTTTTATCTTTCACGCCTATGATTTGTAATTCTTTCTCTTGATTAATGAAATTCAGTTAAAATTATTTGTTAAAAAAATTTCTTATTTGACAAATCATTGTAAAATTTATCCTCCTTACAATTAAAAAAATACAATTTTCAACAAATCTCCAAAACATTGACATATCTTTAATATCCAAAAAGTATTTAAAAATATTGATGATATAATTTAAACTAAATGACCTTAAAAAATTTAAAATATATTTTTTTCACTTTTTTCAGCCACCACACAAAAAAATACTAAATTAATCTAAACCAAATTTAGTGTCTTATAAATTCAAAAATAGCTTCAAATATTCACTATCATGTTCCCATTGAGTTACACTTGTGCATCTGAGATGCCCAAAGTCCAAAGCATAAAGCGTCATTTCTTTCTATTTCCCAATTTTGTTATGTTAAACCAATTTAATATCAACCATAAAATCACCCTTTGGAAGATAATGGGAAAACCGGCTCAAGCAAAGCCATGTGGCATATTGGCTTTGGAAGCTAGTGAGACAAACGGCTCTTGCAAAGCCGTAAAGCCATATCACCGGCGATGGTTGGTGAGTGACCGAACTTTCCCGGTTACTAATAACCTTAAATTAAGCAACCAGAAAGCCAATAAATGCATTTTTTTCAAAGAAAAAGAGTAAATAAGTGTAATGAATTTGATTTCTTAATAAAAGGTCTAATTCTCTCTTCAGTCCTTGTACTTATACTTTTGTGATTAATCAAAGTCCAACTGATAATTGTTAATGGGCTTACTGTAATTTAGAATATGTGACTATTTAATTGACATAGTTATTGTCAATTTAACGCTACTTCATTTAATTATTAAAATGCCTTGCCTTTCAATATAATGGAATTTTATTAATGGTGTCTACAAATTAAAATTTTAAGTAGATAATTAAATGGTTTGAGACTTTGTTCATTTGACATGATTGTTATTGTAATATTTATGAGACTATAAATTTGAATATATTCAAGCGTATATTATTTTTGTAATTTTTGAGTGGATTACAATTTGGGTACTTTAGGCATTATATTAAAAAATATTGAAATTTAAAGGAGAGACTAAGGTTGTGTTTGATTTTAAAAATCAAAGGTGGTTTTCATTTTCTTTTGATTTTTAAAAATAAAATTATTAAAAATTTTTTTAAAAGTATTTTTAGAAAACAAAAATGAATATTTATGAATTTCAAAAAACAAAAATTTTAAAAATTAAAGAATGATTTTTTTGTTTATATATAAACACAAAATTTTTTTTCAATAAATTTTAAATATCAATTTTTTTAATCCTAGTTAGAATTCACATGCATGTAAATGTAAACTTTTTTATTTTATTTCTCATATTTCAATTATAAGAAAATAAAAATTGAAAAAAATTTTTATTTTCAAATTTTAAAAATAATATTTTATTTTATTTATCAAACATGTTTTTAAATTTTCATAAAATATAAAATAAAATTAATTTAGAAATGAAATAAAAAATGGAAAAAAAATAAAAAAAATCAAATGAAGCCTAAATTTCAAATGTTTGAAGATTACAAGGACCGGATGCAAAATTATACCAATCAATTATAGGCAAATGTGTCTTTTCACTCCCACCAACTCCACGCCTCCAACCAATCCCTCAAAGATTAAATCACGATCAGACAATCCCCTGACATCCAACGACTACAGTTCTGGCTTCCCAAACTTTGATATCAGCCGTGAGATCCTAGTTTTACTTTCACCAGATTCCTACCCATCTCACCCATTTTCTCTATAAATAGCAGCCTTGGAGTCTGAATTCGTTGTGCCGTTGAGTTCCGCTTCTCTAGAGGTCTGGTCCACTCAACACTCTCTCCTCCCTCTTGCAACCAAAGGCTCAGATCCGCTCGGATTTCTTTTCCAGGTTGCCATTTCTACGCTTTTTATTTATTTATTTATTTATTTATTTATTGCGGTGCTCTTTCGTTTTTGTTCGGATATTTCGCTTTGCTGTTCGTAGCAGCGGAAAAATGAGTTTTCTGTCTCTTTTTGTAGTCAAGTTTAGCTGAAATGCTTGCAGATCTGTGCCGTTTAATGGTTGTTTTGGACTTTCTAGCATTCTGGACTTTGAAATTTTTAAAGATCTGAGATCTAATTATTAAACTATGGACTAAATAATGGAATTTTACCGCGTAAAATGTTTATTTTGTTTTGGATGAACGCTTTTAGTTGAACATGAAGTTATTATTGGCGGTTGTTGATCATTGATGATGTCTTAAACTCCAGTTGAATTCATCTTTTACTTGAAGAGCATTCCAATTTTGAGTAGGATCTACTGGATCTCTGTCTTTAACTTTCAAATTGACTATAAAATTTGGAAACCTCTATGTTTGGATCTTGTAAAGAACATGGGAGAAGCGGAAAGGAGGATTTTGTTGACTTGTTTCAGACAATTTGAAATCACTCGAATAACATAAATATCAAATTGCAATAGGATCCGTGAATATGATTCCTAATTTCTAGATTATGAACTTATGTTGTTGACTTGTTGTGATGTAAAAGGAATCTGTTTATTTCTTTACTTTTTTTTGTTCGTATCCTCCTAAGAACATAATCTTGAAAGCAAACTTGAAGCTATTGTGCCTCATCCTGATTCTCCTGGAGTTGAACTGTTCTAGAAAAGCATGAACAATTTGTATTGTTACTAGTATTCTTTTCTCCTTTAGTATTTTCTCATCAGCTTATTCTATTTTTTAGCCTCACTAATTAGGAATTAAGATTCCTTTTATGAAGTTACTGCTCAGAAATTGTGTTAAGATTCGTTTGGTATTCTTGCAATGTGCAGACTTAGAATGGAGACCTTTCTATTCACATCGGAGTCTGTAAACGAGGGTCACCCTGACAAGCTTTGTGACCAGATCTCTGATGCCGTTCTCGATGCCTGCCTTGCCCAGGACCCTGACAGCAAGGTTGCCTGTGAAACATGTACCAAGACCAACATGGTCATGGTCTTTGGAGAGATCACCACTAAAGCCAACATAGACTATGAGAAGATTGTTCGTGACACATGCCGCTCAATAGGATTTGTTTCTGATGATGTGGGTCTTGATGCTGATAACTGCAAGGTTTTGGTCAACATCGAGCAGCAGAGCCCTGATATCGCCCAGGGTGTCCATGGCCACTTCACAAAGCGCCCTGAAGAGATTGGAGCTGGTGACCAGGGCCATATGTTTGGTTATGCCACTGATGAAACCCCTGAATTCATGCCTCTTAGCCATGTCCTTGCCACTAAGCTTGGTGCACGTCTTACTGAGGTTAGGAAGAATGGCACCTGCGCCTGGCTAAGGCCTGATGGTAAAACCCAGGTTACTGTTGAGTACTTCAATGAAAATGGTGCCATGGTTCCCATTCGTGTTCACACCGTCCTCATCTCCACCCAGCATGATGAGACTGTTACAAATGATGAAATCGCTGCTGACCTCAAAGAGCATGTTATCAAGCCTGTCATCCCTGAGAAGTACCTTGATGAGAAGACAATCTTCCACCTTAACCCATCAGGCCGCTTTGTCATCGGTGGCCCTCACGGTGACGCAGGTCTCACTGGACGTAAGATCATTATCGACACTTACGGTGGCTGGGGAGCCCATGGTGGTGGTGCTTTCTCCGGAAAGGACCCAACCAAGGTAGACAGGAGTGGTGCTTACATCGTTAGGCAGGCTGCCAAGAGCATCGTAGCAAATGGGCTTGCCCGCAGGTGCCTCGTCCAAGTCTCCTATGCTATTGGTGTGCCAGAGCCCTTGTCTGTCTTCGTCGACAGCTACGGAACTGGAAAGATTCCCGACAAGGAAATTCTCCAAATCGTGAAGGAGAGCTTCGACTTCAGGCCTGGTATGATCACCATCAACCTGGACCTCAAGAGGGGTGGCAACAACCGGTTCTTGAAGACAGCTGCCTATGGACACTTTGGAAGGGACGACCCGGACTTCACCTGGGAAACTGTGAAGCCCCTCAAGTGGGAAAAGCCCCAAGCTTAAGTTGAGCTTTGCCTCTGCCCCTGCTGCTCAGTGCTGTGCTTATCCCTAGCGCTGAATGATATTGCTTTCCTTGCGGCTGCCCTATTTTCCCTTTTATATGTGTTCCCTTTTATTTTGGTTATTTTGGATTTTTATGTGTCATGTATCAGCCCCGTGTTGCAAAAAAAAAAAAAGTATGAGAGTTTTGCTATATATATATAATGATGGCACTGGAATTAACTAAGCTCTCCCCTCCATGATTGCAATATGGAATGCTGGCAACAGCAACATGTAGTATCATTAGTAATGTGAGATGATTAAAATTCTGTTTTTGTCTGCGGTCCATTATTAATCACGTTATTGTACTCATAATGCAACGTGTTGAGAGGAGAAAGCATGTAGGGGCCTCTCGACCCTGACCTGACCACTCTTCTGGTATTCAGTTTGTTGGCTCTATTTGGTTAATTGCATTAAATTTTGTGCATGTTCACCTTTATATTTTTAACATTTACGAAACCTAGATGTTATCATTATTCAGGTCAGGTTTTGGGTTTATTTCATGCAGCTCCTAGGGCCTGAATCCCTCTTTTTATTTTTCACCTTATTCTACACGTTTTGATGCATTGAAATCAAGGTTTTATTAATTTTATTTTATATTAATTTTAAAAAATTAAAATGATTAAATACGCATGTTGTGTAGCATAGTAATTAGAATTTTTTATTTAAGTATTTTAATGAATATTTTAATATAATATTTATGGAAAAATGATTAAAAAAAATGTGGTGTAGTGTAGGATTGTATTTTTAGTTTAGAGTTTAAAATTTATAATTAGAATTTAGAATTAAAAAATTAGGTCTAAAAATTTAGATTTTAGTTTTTAAAGACAAATATACTGTTTTTATAATTTTTTATATAATTTGTGTATTAGAAAAAAAATTTTATATATTTAAAATATTTTGAAATAGATATTTAGATTTTAATTTTCAAGCCTATTAATTTTAGATTTTTGTTTTAATTTTTTGGAAAAATTTTTTACACAACTATGAGTGTATAAATTTTGTTCTTTATTATATATATTAAAATTTATTATTATAGTATTAAATGTATGTGTAATTAAATTTTATACAAAATTTAAAATTTAATTTTACAATTTTAAATTCTAATTTACATAATTTAAATTTTAAATTTTAAAGATATAAAGGGTTTTGTGTGTTAGGGTTAGGAATTTAAAATTTATTTTATTTTGTAAAAAAATTTTGACATACATGTGTAAAATAAATTTTTAGTTTAAATTGGTTTGTATTTTTATACAACTAATTTTAGGTTACAATATATTATCAAAAAATTATTTTATATAATTTTTTTTTTTAATTTAGGTTTAGGGTTTAGAGTTTGGTTTTTTTTTAGGCAAGGTTATCAATTTTAGATTTTAGGTTTAGATTATGTAATTTTTTTTACGCAATTTACGTATTAAAATATAACTCTATATATATCATAATTAAAAATTATATACTATAGTAAATATATGTGTAAAATTTTTACACAAACATACATATTTAAACTTCACAATATAAATTCTAAATGCATAACCTAAACTCTAAATGGAAAAGACTTTTTTTCATAATTTTCTAAATGAAAAATTTAAACTAAACCTTTAAAATTTTTATTGGTTACTTATAAAAAATCCATTTTTAAACTAAAAATCCTAAATTAAAAAAAATTTTCTAAAATCTTATATACCTTTTTATCAAAATATTTTCCTTAGGTTGAAATACACCGAAGCACATAAAAAAAACTGCAACAAACTAAATTTAGGCAGAAATGAACTTAAACTACTTGGTACAGTAAAAGTAACCATGATTGAAATTCTACTTGAGAATAAGACTGTGAAAATACACACTGGTAAATTATTTTTCTCAGTTGAAACCAACTTTTGTCTCTCAACTACAACTGAAACAGAGGACACAACAACATGAACTTTGCCAAACATGTCTTTCTCAGCAGATCTCGGGCTTTCTGTTCATCACATCGGATAGTTACAGCTCCCAATGGCTGCCAACAACAACAAATAAAAACCCCACCATCTCTTTAACATCAAACACACTTAGATAGGAAAATAGATAAATGCCGCTCTGAATTAGACAGGTACGTGGAAAAATAACTTACATGGATCCTGTGAAATGATGATGCCAGTGCCATTGAAATGGCAGTTCCAAGTATTCTTCCCTGCAGTCTTGTAGAAGAGATTCATGGCGTAGGAAGCGTGGGAGACGATAGTGTTCGGGTGGTAGCAGGTACCACCGGGTTGGATTGGCCTGCAATCCACTCCGCTCTGCGTGCAGCTGTAATTAATATTGACATTGAGCCTGGCGTTCTCTGTTGATGGCTTGGCAATGCACCATGTGTTTCCACCACTGCTTGCCTAGAAAACAACTTATAAACTCTGTTACTTGCTGTTAACAGAAAAAAAGTAAGATGACATTACAATGCTGTTAAAACTCGGGATCTATTCGACTTGCAACTCAATTGAAAATCTACTAAAGCCCTTTAGCCTGTTGTACTTACTCCTTGGGACTTACCTTCTGGTTCTGGTTTCTCCCATTACCCCGTCTTCTTGTATCTGCATGCAGCAGCACCGCCCGATTTTAGAGTACAAAAATACTTTAAAACCATTCAGAAAGCAAAAGGAGATTAATGCAATATAAATATACTAAATGCATCTAGATTGTTGGTCGATTTAGCATGACTGTTGCAGTTAAAAAGTACTTAAAGACTCCCGGTGCTACAATCTCTAATCCTTTATTTAGCATTACTTTCTCCGTCAAGAGTTATTTTTGTACAGCTAAAAGCAATGCTAAACACGCCCTTAGAATCCCGGTGCTACGATCTCTAATCCTTTATTTAGCATTACTTTCGCCTGTCAAAAGTTGTTTTTGTACAGCTAAAAGCAATGCTAAACACGCCCTTAGACTCCCGGTGCTACAATCTCTAGTCCTATGTCAAAACTTGAAGAAGATAGAAATGATAATGGAAATAAACGCACCTGCACAAGCAGCAAAACAAAGAAGTGAAGAGAAGGCAAGATGAAGAAATGCCAAAGCCAGTAGTTTTTCTGCACACTTCATTTTTCTTTTTCTGGTTTGGTGTTGAATGAGCTTAGACTTGGTTAGTGGATGAATGAAGATCTCCCAATTGGCAAATGTATATATATGTAGAGAGTGAAGTGTGTGTGAATTTACAGTGAGGTAAAAATGTAAAATCTCAATAATGCTCTCTTAACTAGGAAGATATTTAGGTTGATGTGTTGTATACCAAGTCTCAAGGTTAACCTAAGCCTGGTTTGAAAATAAAAGCACTTTTTTGAAAGCTGTTAGCAATAGCATCATCTTCTACATGTGATACCTGCACAGTACTCTAGCTAACAGAATTTATTCATGTGAATTATGTTGGGGTTTCATTATTTCCTTGCTAAAACAACATGAATATCCTGTGGCACATCTGTTGATGTAAAAGGAATAAAATGCAATGGGGTTGAAAATCATAGCACTGTAGCTGATATTATGAACACTTGAACTGCTTAATCACCATGAGAAGGTGAACCATCAATTAGTAAAATAGTTATGATAGACTTATGGAAGATCATATCCCAGTTCTTTTATTCATAATTAGTAAAATAGTTATGATAATTAATATTGATCTATATTATTCGAACTTTTCGTTTTCTAGTGTTAGTTTATTAGGTTAAATTATATTGCCTAAACTTATAAAGAAGAAGAAGAAGAAAAAAATATCCCAATTCTTTTATTCTTAATAAATAGTGGTTAGTATCTAAGTCAGATATTCTGTTGTTTTATACAATCAAATGATGGACTTGACATCTTATAAGTTTATTCGCAAACAAAGAAGTACGGTTGTTAGACGTCCTATACGCACGTATGTACGTACGTACATACACATACCCTCTATATTATTAACTTTTAGTCTAACAAGGAAAATTGGCATTGAGCATTTCTCAATGTCATAAGAACCAGAGAGCTCTTGCTAAAAATGCAGAAAACTATGCAAATGAGACAGGCTTAATCAATGACCATTGGCATTGGCATTGGACATTGGCATCGGCATTTTAACGAACAGTTAAAGGGCATGAATTATTTTATTGCAATGTAAATACCAACACCTTTAAAAGAAGAAACACGAGTTAAAAATAACAATGCTCACAGATTCTGTCTCCATGTGAATTCTCTATCTGGCAATTGGTGGTGGTCATTCTTCACGAATTGCCAGATTAGCTCTGCTCTGCATTTGTCTGCCAAGAAGAGACTAGAATCTTCCCAATGCTTTGTCCATTATTACCAAACCATTCACGAGAAACAATTCTAAAAATCAACCATCTGTGTATGCTTTTTCCGTCCATAAAAATCGAACCCGAACCCAACATCAAATCCTATCAGGTTTTTCCTCGGAGGAAGAACACAACAAAACCCAAATTCGTGTTTCGTAAACAAGATAAGATGCTTGATAAAGAGTAAAATAAGGGAAGAAAAAAAGGAAATTCATATGGGCTGCAACAAACACGTTTTTATTATTAATGGTTACAATGCTACATCTCCCGCAATCAGTATCAAAGACAAGAACCTCATACCCAAGGGGGAGAACTATGCATGTGTTATCTTGTTAAATATCCTCCTTTGACAAACATTACATCGATAACCGGACAACAAATAAATATATATGTCAACAATATTACTTTCTCCAGAACTTGGTCCTAACACTGGTGTTAATTCACCAGATGCTCACTTTGTAGTATAAAGTGATTACAAAATACAAACCCTTATTAATAGTTCACAGATATAAGGCGAGTTGCTGGACCTCAGCTTGTTCCGTAGTCCAACAATTCCCACCTGAAGGGACGGAAAACATACAGAACTTCAGGACAGCTCTTAAATAGTAGAGCAACACAGACGCATACTGCGGCGACTGCTACCATGGAGAGCATTGCAGGCCTGTACACTAATGACCTGTTGGTTGTTCCATATCCATATGCCAGCTTTTGACTGCAAAGATTGCATTGTTGCTTCATGGATCTCAATTCAACCTTCCAAATCTCAAAGTTGGACACTGACTCGTTATTTTGCTTTTGGTTTGTGCTACAATCGGAGATGGCACTCGGGATATCAACAACCACATGCCCAGAAGTTGGTCTCTTATTGATTTTCTTCTGTACCAGGCGGAGGTAAGAGTAGTGGCCACGCAAGCAAGCATAATCTTCAGGTGTAGAGCCAGTGCTGTCTCGAGCACTCTTCCAAGCATCAATGCCAACCTAAATGGAAAATATACAGTTGTTTTCAAATGAAATTCAACCCAAAAAAGAGAAAAATAGAGTTGTATTCAGATTTAACACTCTTAGTCTGAACTTGGTGCACATAGCTCAAATAGATCAGGCAGACAGAATGCAGATTGGACGAGGCACAAAAGGATGCAATTTAGATTCAGAAGATGATAAAAAAATCATGAGAACAGAAAGAACTTTGTAGTTCTCTTCCAGGTATGTTTAGAAATAAATCATAATGGATTACCTTTCCAGGATCATCAGTCAATGCGTCAAGCAAATCCTCAGAACCATCTTTACCTGCTGCAATGTGAAGAGGAGTCAAACCTGCAGGGCCTAGGGCATCAGGTCTAAACAAGAAGCTTTGTCGAACACCATCAGCTACAGTCTCATTTTCAAATTCTAATCTATTTGAAGCCTTCTCAGGGACAAATCTTAAAAGAAGCTCCACTAAAGATCTACAATTTTTCCTAACAGCTCTATGAAGAAGACCCATCTCCATTAATGCAAGGTTAAGGGAAGGATGCTCCCCTGAACTGACTGTTCCATCAAGAAGAATATTTAAGAGTTTCTTCACAACAGCACACCATTCATGGTCCATAGAGAACTCCATAAGCCACTTGAAGCGGCTTAGAGGAAAGAGTTCAGGGTTAGGATCCAAGTGGCCCAATCTAGACTTCAATTGACTTCTATGAAGAAGCCAACCAACTTCATTAATGAAATCCATGGCTTGAGTTTTGGCTTCCATTTTTTCCAGTTCTGCCAATATCTGCATTGGTGTCGGTAATCTCCAGTACACTCTCAAGCATTCGAATCTCTGAACAAACATCATCCTCGGCAACTATAAAAGGGAAGAAGCTACTATTAAGACCATGGTCTTCAATCTGGAGAAGATGAAGGAGATGTCAAGTTCAGTTAAGGAAAAGCTTATTAAAGTAAATTATATAATATGCATCTTTATCACATGCATGAAAGGGAATAAAAGAAACAAAAATATTACAGTATAATTTATTTATTTCCACTCCATGAGAAGAATGCAATACAATGCAAAATTTATGCATGTTTTCCATTTTCACCATATATTTAAGGGCCAACTATAAATTTATAGCCAAGTATCTAAAAATAGCTGAGTTGACCCCATTTATCACAAATACTAATCATCCTGGAATTACAACAACTCTATCCCCGTTGGAGAAACTTTACTAAAATTCACAAATATTTGGAGTCAAAGATAACAGCAAGGGACGAGGGGGACAACATGATCGATTATAAAATGAAAAAGCTACCTCAATGAATCCTCTTCCAATCACATTAGGGATAGAACAAGAAAAGGTAACACACTGAAGATCATCTTGCTCCTTGAAATCATCATTGTCATCCATCAACTCATTGGTAGCTTCATTTACCAGATACTTCCCTTCTACTGCACAGAGCAACCTGGGAAAGGAAATCCAAGAATGTAAAAGGCTCTGGAGCAACCGTAGAATGCCAGTACAAAACAAACAACACAGTAAACTAGATCTAATTTTATATACACTCCTGATCAAATAAAGTCATTGAGTATTACACAAGAAACAATGACTGCAAGAAAAGAGTAAAAATACCTTGTAGCTGGCTGAGACAGATTGATGCCTTTAACCGAAAATTGAGCTCTCTCAGTTGCAGATATTGCAATTGGTTTGACACTCATAATTTTACTATAATGATTGCTTCTCAGAGGCAAAGATGTATCTATGACAACCTGACCTGCAACATAAAAATAAGTTGGTTAATATTCAATCTTGCATGCAAAAGTGCTTTTGCTTCTTGTTTATTTGGTCATATCAATTAAATAAATACCCGTGAAGAAAAAAAACAAAGAACAAACCAACCATTATGAATGAATGCTATTTGATCTAACACCCTTATACAAGTCCATCCAGTCCTCCAGAAAGTGTCATCTGAATAATGCAGAAGCCGACTCAAACTGAAGCTTAGATCACAGCAAAGCTGACAAAAGATTTAGAGGATTAAAATTATGAAAAAAATAATATAATCCAAAGAAGATAAAAGTCCATAGTTTCAAGAAAACCAAGCTTTACTTCATCCCATGCAGCCTCAGCTTGACGAAGGTAAATTGTCAGAACAATGCAGCCAGGCCTTATATAGCTCTCGATGTCAGTGGGACTATGTGATAGCCAATCAAGAATCTGAAGTTCGAACATTATACATGAGCATACTTTCTGATGAAGCAAACCCCAAAGCACAGTAACATTCAAATACTTAAAAAGTACCTGTGCTCGCAAGACCAGAGGAAAATCATTTGGTTCCTTCCCAAATAATTTAAACACAATCCTATCTGTACGGCTCTGATATGGTCAAAGTAAAGAAGACATCATCAGAAGCTAAAGTTTAATAACATAGTTAATGACACTATATATATTACGAGACAGTGATGGATCATCAAAACGAACATATTACTTGAAAGAGATGGATTATCAAAATATTCTATGAAATTTCTTGTCCTGACACGAGATAAATTCTCTGCCTACGTTATATTTATCTGGCACTTTCTATAACTCTTTGAGGGAACCAGTCAAGGTTAGCATAATCATGCTAAACTTTTCCGTGCATGATTTCTCGATGAGGTCATAACCTGACTTATTACTCAATGAAGTCATAACCTGGCTCATTCCTCAAGGAACTAGTCAAGGTTAGCATAATCATGCAAAACTTGTGGAACAGTTTGAACCTTCTGCACACGTTCAAGCTACCTAACAAATATCCTATACCTCATGGAAAAATATTCATGGAATTTTAATCAACAAAAGTCATGGAATCGTGCAAACTATGCAACATAGACAGACCTGAGCATCGCCACTGGAACTCGAAGGTGATTGTGCAGATGCTGAATCCGAATTCCTACTGGTCTGGGGTGGACTTGATTGATGAGAGTCCTGTTGGACCCATGAAGGGCAATCAAGGGAGCTAGTCCCTGCATTCACAGGTACAAGTGACCTCTCAATGCCATCTGCGCCATCATCTGAGTCAATGTATATGTCATTCAAATCAAAATTATTTATCTTGACAGCTCCAGCTGTATTGCCTGGCACTTCAACACCGTTAGTACCACAAGACTGTATTCCTTTATGTGGAATCTCTGATGCAGGTCCAGTTATCTGGTCCTTAAAAGGCTGAGGAGGACCTTGGCCATTCGAAAATAAAGCCGAAACGACATCTGAATCATGAGGTTCTGGAAAAAGCCCAGATATGTTTCTCCCCCCTTGTTCATCAGTACGGTTTGCAAGGCTCCTAAGAAGATGAGATAGCAAATCCTGATCTGTTGTCTGGTCAGATCTATTAGCTGTAAGTTAAGAAAAACAGAATCATCCACCAGTGTAGTGCAAAAGCAAACACAAAATATTCCAGGAAAATATATGATAGCTAGAACCATGCTACTATAAAAGAATCATGCCAGCTATTTTAACTTCTAAATTCATCTAAATTCCAGGAAAAAATGATTTGTTATGATAAAGCAATCAAATTATACTTACAATGCATGTTAGAAAGTATCTTCAAAAGACTTAACAATAGATAACCACTAGTCTGCTCATCATTCAGTGAATTGCCATTGGCAACAGTGTCAGGATTTGTTTTCCTCCTCCTTTTATTGTGGCCAGCCAAACGTCTGCGACAGCTTCTCTTACCTTCATCAAACTCTTGAAGGACATGAAACCTAAAAACCAAACAACATGTCAGCTTGAACAACAAAATTCATCAAGACTTCCTTTCTATCAGAACTTCTACATATTAAATTAGCTCTCTCTCTTTCATCACAACAAATCATTGCAAATTTTAGATGCTTACCTACTGCACTGTTGACAAAATCGCTGCATGACATTTCCAACCAGTGTCTTACTAGCTTTGGAATGCATCTCACAAACCTTATGCCGTCTATGATAATCCTTGGCCTGGCTCAGATCAGCACCACAGTCCTCAACCTGACAAACTGCGCGATTTCCGGAACCTCCGCTCAACTTAGTCTTCTTCCCACTAGTTCCCTCCCAAGTTCTCATCTCCCTTTGACTGATTGGATAACCATGACCACCTTGGGAACCAAGCTTTAAAGTAAGGCCACCTGCTTCTTCATTCACACAGTCATCTTCCACCACAATAACCCTCCTTTTCTTTTCCAATTCCCTTTTCCCTTTATCAGTTTCAGGATTCATTTCTTCAGAGCATGAAGATGAACTATTCGAGGAATTACCAGGAATCCCAGACCCGAGTGGGAAAAACTGCCTTCCCATGCTATCAGCAGACACTTGATTTATCGAGCTAGCAATGAAAAGGTCACCATCCCATTTCCAATCATTCAAATCCCACTCCACTGACCTTTTCCCAACTGCCCGCAAATCCACCGGATTCATTCCATAAAATGGACGAGCTTCAGCTGCAAGTCTACCTTCCATTTTCAAACCCAGATACACAACAAGATCCCAACCCAGTAATTCAACCTAAAAATTCAATTTTTAACAACAGAAACCCAGAACTTTAACCCTATTCCAGCTACAGATCAGAGCTCTAAAACCCCCAAATAGACAAAATACACAATTAATTACAACTAAACAGCTTCAGTTCTTCCCCAAGAGTCCAAAAACAGTACACCGACACATCCATGATTCCAATTAAGAGCAACCCACATACCAAATTAAATTATGAGAAGGGGGGAAGAAACCCACTTCCCAAATCCCCAAATCTAAAACACCAAACCCCTTTTTTTCTATTTCCAATCTCACAACAACAAAAGAAACCCCAAAAATAAAATTGAAATAAACAAGCAGAAGGAATCAAAAGGTAAAGGAATAACAAACTTAAAAACGTATGTTGCTGAGGAGAGAAACGGCGGGAAGAGCAGGGAAAGTGGTAGACGGAAAGTGAACGCAAGTTTTCTCGACAAGTTGCGCTTGCGCAAGGTTTTCTCTGATGGTGAAAGGGAACATGTTTGTTTGTTTGTCTGCTTTTGTTGGTTTCTTTGGGAAAGCGTTTCTGGGTGATAGTTTGGTGCGGTGTAGAACACACAAAATGGGAAGAAAAATAAATAAACAATTCATAGATTTTATAAATTCACTGGGTTTTTAAAAAAAAAATCGTTTCGTTGATAAATGAAAAATGCACTTTTGTTTTTACTTATTCGGATTCCGTTTGTTGGATCAAAGTGTTTGTGTGTGGGGTGGGGAAGGAAAAGGAACGGTAAAGAAATGGGATTCATATATTGTAAAAAATTATTTTATTTTTTATAATAATTAATATATTATTTATTGATAGATTAATTAAAATTTAATATTGTAAAAAATTTTATGAAATTAATTTATAAATTTGGGATTCATTAATTTGTATAGTGACTAAAAATAATTATGTTGTATTATTTTGTATGAGTTTAAATTTTAATATTTAGCTTGGAATATAATATTTTTTTATTTGATAAAAAATTTAGTTACTCAATCTATAATTAATTGTTCACTTTATTAGAGTAATTGATTATTGGCCGATAAATATTGCGTATAACATAATATTATTATTTTAACAATATAATAATATTTTTAGAAACGTAACGGTTATAATGATTGTTAATAAATATATAGGGTAAAATGCACAAATGATCATTAAACTATCTCGAAAAATTTAAAATGATCACAAAACTTTTAAAAGTTACATAATGGACACTAAACTTTAGTTTTTGTTCCAAAATGATCACTGAGTCGTTAATTGTTATTGACTGGGTGACATGGCATTTACAAAAATTTGTATAGTAGAACATTTAATCCTTAATATTTACACATTAATAATTAGGGTTAAATTATGATTAAATTGATTGGATGTATAAATATGGAAGATTGAATGTGTTATTATTCAAATTTTCGTAACTTTCACGTTATTTACTCAACGACAGTTAACGGCTCAATGACCATTTTATAACAATAAGTAAAGTTTAATGCTTATTATGCAACTTTAAAAAGTTTGGTGACCATTTCGCATTTTTTTAATAGTTTAATGACCATTTGTGTACTTTACCCAAATATATAGTTATAATCCACCTAGCCTACGTAAAACTCAATTAATTTTACATTAATTTTGTGTCATTGGATAAGTGAAATGGGTGGATGATATGAGATTAAACACCCCTCTTTTTTCCTTTTTTTTATTTTCAACTTTCAATCTCATCCATCTATTTCACATATCCAATGGTTATATACTAGTGTAAAATTAATTAAATTTTACATAATGTAACTTGATCTCTTTTTTTTTCATGCAATAATCTTCAAATTACTTTTATACCTTTTTTAGAGGGTTTGGTGAGAGTAATAAAAGACTTAGATTATTTCCCTATCTCTTATTTTCACGTGATAATCTTCAAATTTTTTTACTGTTAATCTCAACCATTCATTTACCTTCATCCAACGTTTTCAAAACATGCGTACAATTTTCAAATTTTACATAATATAAAAGAATCTTATCTCACCATATAAATATATATGAACGGTAGGCTCACTTAACATTTTATGAAACATAGTTATTCTATAAAACACATTTATGAATCATAATTTAAATATTATCGATAGTATAGTATGAATAGCAACGAATTAATCACTTGAATTAGAGATCGGTTGTTTAATCAGTTTAACTTGAAAATTAAATTCAGTTTAAAAAAACTTAAAAATTATTACTTTGTCCTTAAAAGGATTTTATCTTTCAATTTTTTCGTCAAATAATAATTTAAGTTATTCGAGTTTAAATGTCATTTCAAATTAAACATTGATCCATTTGTTTTGTCTAACTACTTAATAGTCCCGATATCTAATTCTAAAATAGATAGAACTGAAAAAAAACAATTAAAATTTATTTTTCGGGATATTAAACTACTTTATTTATTATTTACCTCGTTGATTTAGAGGAAAAATAATTACTAATTACTTATCACCTAATTAATTTAACTAGTGATGACGGTATACACTTTATATTTTGATTAGGTTTAAATTAATTAAAAATATATATGACATTTGATGTATTTGTTTTGATACGTTGTGATTTTATACTATAAATTTGAAAAGTAATTACAAGGTAATATCTTTATTTTGACAATGTATATATACTTTATACACATAGCGATTTGAATTCGTATTTCTTAAAATGAACGGTATTTATTTTTTTTACTGAGACACTTGTTAGGACAATACACATACATCTTGTTAGAAAAATTATTCAAATGTAATATAAAGTGTTAGATAATTTTATTTTATATATAAAAAAATAAAAGCTTTGATATAATAATTAAGCACCTTCTGCCCATAAAAGAAGAATAGTCGGTTACAAAAAAAAGTGTTGTGCTTCGGTGCATCTGCATTCGACAATGAGAAGTAAAAGTAAAAGCTGCCGGACCAATGAGGAAGCTAAGTTGCATTGACTTTGACTTCCATCGAAAACCGAGAAAGATATTCGCGGAGGCGTTATAACGGTCAAACTCAAGGAGTCCGCAGGTGGTCTCCAATTCTCATGTAATAAAGTGTGGCCGAGTCATAGGGCCGGCGACGAAGTTTTGTCGGGATCTGACGCATCTACCGCGTAAGTGGGCCACGATCATTAAATAATTTAATTTCTTTTGTTTATATTTGTACGACAAACCACGCAAATAATAAAATATATTTAAGCTATATGAATAAATAATTTATATAGAGATTCATTAATTGACATAGCGATCAAAGATATTATCTATTTCACTTATTGTGTAGGTACAAATTCCTACAATTTAAAGACGAAATTAAAATTTAAATTTGAGGGCAAAATATAAATGTTTAAAAAGAGATAAATTAAAAAAAATTAATTTGTAAAAAAAAAAATAGAAAGCCAAAGTTGAATTTTTTTAAGGGTGGGGTCATCACTGCTATAATTGTTTTGAGAATATTATTATAACACTACTTAATTAAAAAATACATGATTTTATATACCGTAAATTTTAAATTGGATATAAATATAGAGATTATGCATGATCAATAAAGTTAGAGAAAAATCAAATTGTAATTATTAAATATTAATAGTTTATAAGTTTAAAAACCGTAATTACTTAAATTAAATTAAATTATTATTTTTATTTCATTTATATATTTTATTTTTGTTATTATATAAGATAGTAATTTATTTCAAAAAATGAAAATAACTATAAAATATTATATAGAATTATCATTTTTTTTATTTGTTTGAAGATTTAAAATATATTTACGAAAATTTTTTAAAAAATAACAAATAAAATATTTTCAATTTAAAGTAAAAAAAAAAATAAGAAAAGCAGAACATTGTGCCTTAAGAGATGGTTGAGATATGGGTTGTAGGCAGGTACCAGAGTCCACGAATCAAATGCAAATCTTTTGCCAATTCCTCTCCAGCCTGTCCAAGTTGTTATGTCTGTAACCAGTTTAAATGCCCATATGATCACTTGATCACACCATTTTCCAAATTCAACCTTAACTATTGCATATTTAATCGGGTTATTTGTATAACACGTCTCTAAATTATGGCTTTTATTTTAAATAAATCTTTGAACTTTTTAAATATTTTAATTTTATTTTTTAATTACAGCTCAATTTTAAATTGATCCTTAAATTTTTTAGCATTTTAGTTTCATTTCAAACTATCGACATGTGCTAATCATGTCTATTGGTAATAAAATTATAAAAAATTATTAACTGGTGTTTAAACATTGATGTGTATTATGTAATAATATGATGTTACATAAATAATAATTAATTGTTGCATTGTGTCCCCAAAAATTACTATGTAGAATGAAACGGAAGGTTCTTTGTTTTTTTATTCTCGTATTTTGTTTATAAATCTATGTACGATTTTATTGATAGATGACATGATTAATATATATTAATAATTTAAAGATAAATTTAGATCGAGGGTTATACTTCGGGGATGAAATTGAAATATTCAAAAGTATAAAGACTAGTTTACAATGAGAGATACAGTTTAAGGATAAAATTAAAATATTTAAAAATTTTGAAATCAATTTAGAATGATGATCATACTTCGAGGACGTGCAGTGCAACACTGCAATTATCTCATTTCAATTTTGAATTTGGATGAGGAGGGATTAGGTGCACTCGCATGACTCAACATTATGTATTGAGAGGATCACGTAAAAATTTATAAATTTATGAGGCCGACAATAAATTTTTATATTTTAAAGAGTTAATGAACAATCTTACTATTATCTCAATTTATAATTTTTCTAATTTTTTAATATTTTTATGAAATAACGAGCTCTATTAATTTTAAATACGCTTCGCCTTTGATTAAATGTCTAGGTAAATTTGGCTAAATATAATTTGTAGTCTCATTAAAACACTTGTAAATATAATTGGCATTCATATAAAAGATTCCAATCATTTCTGTTATAATTCATTCGAATATTGTTATGTTTGTCGCTAGCTATTCAGATTTCAGTAATATAATTCCCATGATGCACCTTTGAGTCCTTTTTCGGCTGCAATTAATTTCACAATATGAGAAAAAAAATATTTTTTTTGGGTTTAATCACTTGTGTTGTTTACTATGGAAATGGTTGTACCCTTAATGCCATTAAACACATACTTGAAAATGTTTTGAAGTAAAACTTGATTTGCGTTTGAGATCTCAACGACTGATCATGTAGTTTATGGTCAAATCTAGCTATTTGTTTCCGCGGATTTGGTCATTACTTGAGCTAGATTTTTATGTCCCTTCGAACTTTGTTCCGCATTTTATTAGCCAGGGCCCCCTGAAGTCTGAGCTCTCGTTGGCCACTTTTATTTTCGTATGCCGTTGCCCATTGGGCGGCGCTCTTTAACCCCCAATTGGCTTTTGAATATCTATCCAGTTATTCAATCGGGTCCATCTTTTTTAATTTATTGGTTACCCTTGTAGAGTGTTGTTTGTGAAAGGCAAGGTTGAAGTGGAGTTCGAGAGATAAGTGGGGATATGTGAAATTTACTTGGAAGTTGCACCTTTTGTATTTTTTCGAGTAATGCCTTGGTCAAGTGGATGAAGCACTTGAAGACTAAGGTAAAGTTGCAATAATAATAATAATAATTGATAGATTGGGGCTTAGCTTGTAATTAAGGTTTCTTTAAGTTTGGTTCGTATAGGGGGGTGTTTTGTCTTGACTGTATTTTTTGAGGTTCTTTGGATAATAAAGCTCACTTATCAAAAAAAAAAAAAAAACAAAGGAAATAAACGCAAAAGCCATTTTGGAATGTTACTACTAGACCTTGGTGGAGGTGTTCATGAACTGGGCTGAGTGCAGGGCCCAGTTTCATAAGTTTAGCTATTATTAAAATTTGGGTAAAATACACAAATAGTCACTAAACTATCTTTAAAAATATAAAATCTGTCACTAAACTTTCAAAAAATAAATTATAATCATTAAACGTTAGTTACGAAAATTTGTATAATATCATGTTTAATTCTTAATTTTTACAAATTCAATCAATTTAAACATTAATAATGAGTGTTCACTTTAAAATAAATTGATTAAATGTGATAATATAGAGGATTAAATGTTATATTTTTAAAATTTTGTAACTGTCACATCTTTCTATTAACGACAGTTAACAGCTCAATAATTATTTTGTTACAAAAATTAAAATTTACTGCCTATTATATAACATTTGAAAGTTAAATGACAATTTTGTATTTTTAAAGATAATTTACTGACCATTTGTGTACTTTACCCTAAAAATTTTATATTTTTATAATTTTTATTTAATGTTTAGTTTTTAAAGGAACCAATTAGAACTATAATATAATAAATGTTACAATTAAATTTAAACAAAACGACTTGAATTCTATAAATTCAACTCGAATTAAAAAAATTAAATAAAATTTAAATTATAAAATAAAAATTGTAAACCTAATTAACTCAATTTTTTTATTTAACTTAAATTGACTCAATCAAAAGATATCCCTATGAATAACATGTACATGTTTAACACTTGATTTTAAATAAAAATCAAATAGATTTTCTGATTCAAATCTAGTTGTTGAATTCGGTATTGAAAACTCAACAAATAAATTTTCAACACTAAATACTTACAAAATTCTACATTATAAATCTATATTCAATTTGTCGAGCATTTAAAATTTCGATTAGCACAGGGCAAGTTTTATTTAGAGGGATGCCCCACGGCATTTATACTGAATAAACCAAAATAAAAGTTTGGGGGATTTGGGTATTACTATTGTTTCCGTTTCCATTAGCATCGGGACCTGCTAATTGTTACTCGAAAATGGTCCTTCAATGTCCAGCTTCCATTCCTAAAACCAATTTGGGCACGGAGCATAGAATACCGTACCTTCATCAATATACGATGAAAAACCGATGTTAAAAATACACCATTCCTAGCTACGGAGCATAGAATTCCGTACCTTCATCAATATATGAAGAAACATTGATGTTAAAAATACACCATTCCTATTATTAGTGTCCAAGAAGACGTAGAGAAACCAGATGCATGAGGTTAATTAAGGTAAAAATGCAATCACACGTCAACTTTTGAGCAGCTTAAGGTAAAGGTAGAAATGGAACCTGTGTCGTACATTCCGATACAGACCAAGGCTTATGTTGGTTGAAGCTAACACATCGATACCGCAGTAAAAAAAATAGAACAAACCGTCTCAGAATCTTAGTCAGGGGAGGGGAGGGATGGGTTTTTTTAGGACACGTCTCTTTTTGCTTTTTAGAGGTCCTGAGAAGACGAAAATACTGACTTGTTAGACACTAAATATATGTAATATTCAGCCAACAAGTAACTCTTACTCATCACGCTGCTAGTTACCTGGTGGACATTTAATCACCCAAGTCAAATAATTCACATGATAAATAAGACTGAAACGAATCGGAATAACAATATGATTTCTTCCCCCACGAGCCTTTGGTATCTGATGCGTGAACATGTAGATAAAGAAGAAAGACAACTCCTAAATAGGAAGGAAGACGAAAAACATAAAGAAAATATAGTTACTGATACTTTTGAAGAAAGAAATCACCTGAAAGGAGCCTTCCCCTTCTGTACCTGCTACAATCATAACATGGAATTTCAAGAGGGTAAAAATAATTGTTATTGCTATGTTTTCACCCAGCTAATGTAATTTATAAAGACAAAAGGATCCCAATCAGGTTGCAAACTCTTCCATAATATAAGGCCTCTATGTCTGAGAGATTAATGTTTTACCATTTTCCTGACAGTAGAGCTATACTAGTAAAAGGATAAAAAGATGGTCCTAAAAAAGGTGAAAGACAATGCAACAATAATCATCAAACAGATAGTTGTTATCGTTGAAATAACACAATTTAATAAATTAAATCCAAAGATTACCAACCAATCAAACGCTAAGAGATGGAAAAAACGAGTGTTGTGAGGACGCAAAGAAGAGGGTATGTGGTACCAATTATGGCCGATTGATGCAGACACGTTGCACTCACCTACTAGATCCAATCCCAATTCCAATCAAGGGGGAATTTGGGCTTTAGGATAACATATGACTAACCTACAAAAAGTAAATGAAAATAGATTGCTGCAATATCAAGCAGAGTAGTTATCATCACTAAGATACAAGTTCTAGAAAAGTAAATCCAAAAATACCAAATAGTCAACTACCAAGAGATGAAAAATAAAATTGGCAATCATAACAGTGTACAGGAGGCTGTATAAGCTAGATGATACCAATTGTGGGGATTGATGCAGACAGATGAGCTCTCCTACTAAAGAATTGCCATGAAAACGAGAAGTTAAATTGAAATAATGTTGGTGGCATATTAATACTCTGACAACGATATATGGCACAACAAATTACAATATAAGATTTGGTCTTTTGACAACGTCAAATTACTTCTTTTTCTATTAATATCCAGTTACTGGGAATAGATATCTCATGGCTTACTCCAAGTTTGATAAGCCACATTGAAGATAAAACTAATCGGTCAAATCATCATCAAGAAAATCGAGAGCATCATCATCAGTGGTAACACCGCCAGCAGAAGGGTTAACATCCAATGATTCAATAAAACCAGCAATTGTGACCATTTCTGCAGGTCTCTTTTCTTCAATCTCATGTTCATCCATATCATCTCCGCAAAATTGTTCCACCTCATTATAAATGATCTCCTAAATCAGGAAAGATAATTCAAGATAGCATTAAAAATTGGCATATTCTCTTCCCTCAAGACTTTAAGTTAATGAAAACAATTTAAACCAAAATGAAAGGTACCTCATCTTCTGGCACGGCTAGCTTCTCAGTCTCCACAAGCCAGTCATCCAATACACTTTCTAACATGGCACTGTCAAATGAAACCAACTCATCATGCTTCCTTCCCAGTTGGCGTTCTCTCAGTCTCAAGTTGTAGTGGACAAAGGTTTGGTCATTCAATCTCTTCCGGGACAAACAGTTGCGTCTTTTGATGTGAACCTGATCAAATGCACTCCAGTTTTGCTCACACCCGATTGAGGAACAAGTCTGGCTTAGAATGCGTATGGCAATTCGTTGCAGCTCTAAGCAACTTATCCCATGTTGTTGCCACCAGGAAGCTAACGATGAAACAGCAATTAGCACAACTTTTCAATCAACATGAGAAAGCAAAAAATTAATTTATCGAAAAGAAGTTCTTGAACAAACAGACTTGCACATAAAATCCTGATTGAATCACCTGGATCAAGTTTGTTTCTAGTACTTATGGCCAAATCAGTTCCAAAATCAGCTTTTGCTGACACAAAATCAGGTATCTGATAATGAAAATCAGAAGGAAAAAATCCAGAGTCAGATAAGAGAGCCACAGCTGCTTTCACAGCAATCAATGTGTCCCCGTGGATAATTAGATCTTGAAAAAAAACAAGAATAAACCAGATTGCTAGGGATAAGCCATCAATTAACATATTAGACATAAAACTGAGCAGAAATAAGAAACCAGTACCTGCATGGATGCAGAAATTTTTTTCCCATTGTCTGCCTCCAATCGAACAATACACTCATTTAGACCACGCATTACTTCGGGACTCTTCAGTAACACAAACAAGAAGTTGAAATTAAGCATGGAAGAAATACACAATCAAGAAAATATAAGGGTCAAGTAGCTGTATATATAGTTTAGTACCATCAAAAAATCTGGGCGGTACCGGTAGGAAGGATTGAGAAAGTATGCAGCAGCATAAAGAGGATGATGGAACAATGAACTCCAATTACTATCAATCACACTCCAAAAAGGTCCATATTTACGAACATCATTGCCATGAATGGCTTTAATTGCAAGCTTTGTTCTACAGATGTCATTATATACAAATGGCATTGATCGGATTTTATCACTATCTATCTTTTGAAGAACTTCAGCAATTGGTTCTAAGGATTTCTTCACGTACTGCATTTTCTTCCAAAATGAGACATTTAAGACAATTTTTTCAATCTCTTTACCTTCATCTAACTTGGAAAAGCGGGATGAAATCCACCTATTTGATTGGAACATTCTCTTAAGACCAACTCTCTGCTCTAACAAACTCTGTAAAGTGAAAAAGTTGGTGGAAAACTTTGTGACAGCTGGCTGAAGAAGTTCCTGTCCCTTTGTAAATTCTTTCTTCATAAAATTAAACAACCAGGTATTGTTATAAATAAACCTGGTCACCATTTTTGCTTTCTCTACGCATTCTCCCACCCATTTTATATTCACAAAATCCTCAAGCATTCTATCAATGCAATAGACAGCGCAAGGCGTCCAAAACAATTTTCTCCTTTTCTCTTCAAGCATCTTTCCAGCATTCCTGAAACTTGAAGTGTTCCTAGTAACCACCTGCAACAAAGGAAATAGCTCAGAAGAGTGCACACTCATACAAATATAAAAGTAAATTTCTCACAGAAACAAAAGTATAGATATACAAACCTGGACTACATATTCCTCACCAACCTCGTCCACTGCTTTGTCTAACAACTTGAAGAGATGAACTGCATCTTCTATCATATCAGTTGCATCAACAGAAGAGAGAAAATAAACACCACGGGGGCAAGAGACCAAAAAGTTAATCAGCGTCCTCCCCTGTGCATCGTTCCAACTGTCAGCCATGACAGAACAACCAGTGATTGCCCAAGATGTCTTAAGCTCCACTAAGTACTCCTTAATATTAGCAATTTCCTCCTGAAGGAGACGACCAGATATCAGCCGACTTGAAGGACCTGGCAAACCTTGCCCATACTGACCAACCAATTCCAGCATTTTATGGAAATATGGAGAGTTTGCTGCATTAGAAGGGATTCCTGCATGGTAAAAGAATTTGCAGATTGCAGATATCACTTCCCTGTGAGCTTTCTTCTCAAACCCTATTCTTGCCCTTGGTTGTTTATAGTGCGATGATGTCTGGCTTTTCAGCGACTTCAAAAATACTGAATCCAATCTTGATTTTTTATGTAGTGGTTCACCATTACCACTACCACCAGGAGATCTACCTCTGAGATTATTTCCAACATCATTGTCAGAAACTGTATCGTCAACAGCCAGCATATCCTTACTTATAGATTGCAAATACTCCTCCTCCTCTCCACCTTCATCCTCATTATCGGAGTGCAAGTAGAATGTGGAGATGTCCTTGGTATCAGGTTTCCGATGCCTTCTCCCAGTTCGGTGCCATTTCATGTTTTCTTTGATTTTGAGATACACCTCTTCAGGCGCCTTCTCACAGTATGCAACTTCTCCAGGGATCCTAGCAAGATGTTGCTTAAACCGATTTATGCCCCCACTAATTATTTTTTCACAATAGTTGCATTTTACTCTTCTCTTCTTCTCATCTTGAGCAACACAGTGTTCCCATCCTGGGTCTACATAACCTAATGATCGAAGAGGAGTGAACTTGATAACCATGTTCTTGTCACCCATCACTTTCTTGCCTTTGTGTTTATAACTTGTGGAAGCATCTTCCTCATCACTGTACTCATTAGATTGGGTACTTAGAGCAGCCTGTTCATAATCTGATTGCCTTCGTTTTCGACCAGAACGACATCCTTCCAGATTTTTTCTCATATTCAAGCAAACTTCTTCAGGAACCTTTTCACAATGAGTAACTTCACCAGACAATCTGGCTAAATGTTGCTTCAATCTAAATATTCCACCACTGACTACTTTCCCACAATAGTTGCATTTAACCTTCTTTTTTCTTTCATCTTGAGCAGTCCCATGCTCCCATCCAGGATCAACATATCCCATTGACCGAAGTGGGGCCATCTCTTCAACCATTCATCAAGCAGCACAAGAGCAGAAACTTTATATCACTAGGCTGTTCATGATTTGAAATAAAAAAAAGTTATATATAAAAATGTGAATAGAAATTTATAAATCAAGGCACTAGAATCAAATTCAAGCCATATAGTGAATTGGCATTTCGGAGCACTGGAAATTCCTTTCCAACTGCAAATTACCTTTTGCATAGCCCTCAAAGATAGAGCTTGTTTTGTTCCTCAACCACATTGCACGAGTCCTATAAAGCAGCCCTGAGCTACTTATCAAAATTTAGAAGGTGAGTTGGAAACCGAAAAAAGCAGGCAAAGCAAAAGGATATTAAAACAAAAAAAAAAACATCCCTGAAAACCACCAATACAGCAAACAAAGTCACTTGGACAGCCAGAGGAGACACCATAAAGCGGCAAGAAAGTGTAATATACTGCTTCTCAAGTTTAGACACAGAGTTACTATGTCTTCACAAAATGTGCTACCCTTGGAGAGCATTAAACAAAATCTCCGTTCCCATATCAGATTGTATAGCTTACTTGAGAGTTTGCAAACCAGGATTTAAAGAGTACTAAAAATTTTCTCTATCACATATGAATAGAATAACTACCAGACTGTATGCAAGTTGAAACTTGTGAGGTTTGAATGAAATGAAAACCTACAGGTAAGATTTCTCACAAGCATAAATGCAACTGAAGTTGTTTTCAAATTGCAGAACATGACTAAATCACTAAAATATTGACACTATTATCTCATATATGATTAAAACACAGCAGAACATACTATTACTAATCCTTACTTGGGCCACATGGATTTAACAAAAACAAGGTGCAAATCCGTAAGCAATCTAGCTCCTTCGACGAACTTAAATAGTAGCAAAACATCATAAGGAAGCCTTCAGAGGTAGTAAATTCTAGATACAGTAGAATTACAATGTTCACTAAACAGCTATAAGCCCTAAAAACACCCCACCATTGTTGAAATGCTTGCTTTGTCCAAAACCTACTTCTAAATGCTTAACCTTATAAGCATGTTGCTAATAAGCTAAAACCAATATAACAACAACCAGATTTTACAAACCCAATAACAAAATTGAAGCTAGAACAAATGAATTCATGGACTACAATCAAAACATTCATTAAAGAAGAAAAAAGGATAAAATGTTTAAACGCACATCGATGCTTACTAACTTAAACTTAGACTCCGCTGAAGTCTTTTGATGAAGTGGAAACAAATCAGTAAGCGACTCACGTATATATTTTTTCTATAAGCAGCTTAAATCTAACCGAATCAAACATCACCAAATGAATCGAGGAAATTTGTTGATACAACTGATTGAAAGCAAGCAATTAGAGCTACAAACTCAATAAGAAAAGCTACTTAAACTCACAAATTTCAATCCAAGTCAACAACAACAACAACAACAACAACAATGAGGTTTTAAAACCCTAAAAATCAAGATTTAAGAGCGAAACAAAAAGGGAGAAATGGATGACAATAAAAAAAATTAAAAAATATATTAAAAATAACCTGAGGAGTTTGGTTTAGCAAGAGTCTGGCTTCATCACCCTGCATTTCTGTAAATTACAAAGGCTGAGTCGCCTCATGTTTTTCAGCTACCGGTGTGTTTTTTTTTTTTTCAATTTCTTAATTTTTTTCTGGTAATATTGGGAAAAAGTTTTTGGGTATGAAACGCTCGGATATTTTAGAGGTGTTGGATAGCTAATCGAATCGAAATTCCAACCCTTATATCGCGACTGTCTTGTCTATTAAATAATAATAATAATAAATTATTATTATTATTATTATTATTATTATTATTATTATTAAATTAACATAAGAATAGTTATGAAGAGAAATGATCTAAATATTGTAAATTTTAAACTTAATAAATAATTTTTTAACAAATAAAATTAATCAATATATAATAACCGCATAACGTCTGACTAATTTATAGAGATGTAAAATTACGATATCTAAATTTAAATGTATTTTATATTTTAATAAATAAAAGAAAATTTAAGGTGAACATATTTTTTATTACTAGTTTGATTTAACTTTTATAGACTATATATTATTTTGAAAGTTATATAGACTATATTTAAGATTCTTTATTCAACATCACACGTTAATGTTTTAAGAAATTGACCACCAATGACGTTTTGGATTTTAGCATTCTAAAGATCGAAGTTTGAATATATTTCTATTATCGGTTTGTCCATTTAATATTATAATGCCTGATCTTTGGTATCTTTTATGTTAGCATTTTTATTTCATTTTTGAAAGTTCGTGATTATCTTTTGTAATAATGATATATCTAATATTCAAACTTATTTTTTCTCTTAAATAGTATAATATGTCTTACCGATACATTTAATACATACATGTCAGTAATAAAATAATTTACTTCATAGAATTAACTATTTTTTTATTGTTATATAAATAATCAATCTTATGCTATTTTTTTATAAGATTATATCACATACATAGGTGGTGAAACTTTTTGTTTCCACAGGCGACTTAGTTTTAGAGTTTAAGGATTTTGTTTTTAGGGTAATATGGTTATGAATTTAGGTTTTAATCTATAAACTCTAAATTTTAACAATAAACCCGAAATTTTATCAACAACCCATAAATTTAAAACTAATACACTTAAACTCATAAACTCTAAACCCTAAATGTAATCTATGAACTCTAAAACTAAAGCGTTTGTGGAAACTTTGTGCATGAGATATTATTATTTATATATATATATATATATAACTAACCGTATGGATTGAATCTTTATGCTCATTTTAAAAGCAAAGAAGAGAGATTACTATAGGTTACTCTGAAATGAAATGTTGTTCCTGTTTTTGTCACTTATACCACATGATTGGATTACTGATCACTTGATATTCAACACAGATTGGTACTGGAGACGGATCGGAGTGTACTCGGACCTACAACTTTCGTCGCCGGTCATCGTGTCGGCATCACTTATCGTACTATAGATTATGTGATGTACGCAGACAACTTGGATGTATTTGTTTTGCAACAGCAAATGAATGCAATAGCGACCTTAAGATCTGCTCAAGCGACGTTCATTAGTGGTCGTAATGTCTTGCATGTTGCAGATTTTTGATAATTTGGAGATTTTTTGTAATTATTGAGGGTAAAAGGGTCTTTATAATTCTTATGTCAAACTTTTAATTTTAAAAATCTCATATTAACAATTTTTTTTAAATTAGAGGTTTTACCCAAATTCGCTATTCACCAAACATCCTAATTAGCAAATTTGACTGGTTAAATCTTAAATTTTAGCTCAAATCTCTAATTTTTGCTCAAACCGCTGTTTGCCAAACACGACCTAAATCTTATCGGTAGTGCATATGTTAACGAAGAGAAATAAAGTCCATTATAATTCAATGATATCATATATTATAAGAAGGCTTAAATAAAAAAATAAGTTTTCAAATTATACCTCTTTTTAATTTTAGTGTCTAAAGTATTTTTTGATAAAACAAATACTTAAATTTTACACCGTTTCAATTTTAGGTGTCTGGAAGTTAACTATACCGTTAAAAAAATAACCAATTAAAATATGAAACGTGACATGTTTATTTTAATTTTTTACAAAACAGCCCTCCAATCCCTAAAGTTTTCTAACTCGAACGCCCAAATCACCACCCTTGAGCACACCCTTCTGGTCGTCAGACCTAGCCGATCATTTCTCCAAACACATTGTTGCCAGAAACGACGAACGACGTGCCAGTCACCCCACCCCTGAACCTAGTTTAGTTGGTACGTCGTTCGTCATTTCCGGCGATAATGTGTTGAGAAAAATGACTGGTTAAGTTCGACTATCGAAGGGGTGTGATCAAGAATGGCGATCGACGGTAGAAGCGGCAACGATATAGACTTTTGAGTTTGGGAAATTTTAGAGATTTACGGGTTGTTTTATAAAAATTGAAGAATTTCAGGATTTTTTGAAATATTGAAAAAAATTGTTTTTTTCTTCAAAAATTAAATAAAATTTAAATTATTAACACGTGTGAAGTATTGATTGATTAACAGATTTCTTTAACGATAGTTAACTAATAGACACCTAAAATTATAACAATATAAAATTTAAGCACATATTTTTAACAAAAAAATATTTAAACTCCTAAAATTTAAAAGATATATAATTTAAACACTTATTTTTCATTTAAGCGTTTTAAGATTTATAAAGCCTCCCTCAAAAAACAAAAAAACAAAAAGGGAAACATTTGCTGCTCAAATCAGATGCCTGACACCCTCCAAAGACACAGGGGTTGGTTGCCTTTCTTCTTCGATGAATCCTAGAATATGAAGCAATTATTAAATCTTCCTTATTTCCCCGAAAAGAACCTTATGGATAACTTTCCGACAGTCCTCTGTGGGTGGAGCTGGGAGGAGAACAAGTTGTTCGAGCTGGCTCTAGCAGTGGTCGATGAGCAACACCCAGATCGTTGGGAAGTGGTCGCAGCCGTGGTCGGCGGAGAAAAAACTGCAGACGATGTGCAGAAACATTATGTCATACTTCTGGAGGATTTAAAGTTGATAGAGTCCGGTAAACTGGACCATAAACTTGGAGAATTCGAGTCTTGTATTGAACTCGACTGTACTCGATCAATAAACTGGTCTGATGAAGATGACAAGTAACCAATTTTTTGCCTCTCTTCTACTCTTTTTTACATTCATGAAAAGTTCTCCTAGCCTAATTTTTTCTATTCACAAAGCTCGAAGTTGAGACCATACTTAAAGACAAGAGCCACGAATTCTTTACCACTCGATCGATAAGTCTTGTGTTTTATGTGATAATAATTACACGTTAAAAAGTCTTTTTCTAGCATAAAGCCGATCAGATTCTGCAAATATGAAACCTATTATGTTAAATATAGTTTTAAGTTTCTGTTTTTATTTTACAATTTACCTTAATTCATCACGATAATACTAATCTTGTTTCTAATCATAATAAATGTAAGGCTTAATAAGTAAATAGGTGCTCAAGCTATGTCTTTTTTTGGTTAGGTGCTCAAACTATTTTTTAGTGACTAACGTTTCATTTCGTGACCCATTTAAGGTTATCCGTTAATTCTCATCATTAAAGGACACGTATCATCTCCTAAAAATCTCAAAATTATATTAAAAATAAATAAAATTAATAAAACAAAATAAAAATATATCTTGAAAATTTCAAATATTCCTAAAATAGTTCCCAAATCCTTAAACCCCCAAATCCGACCACTCCCGCCGAAGTTGGCCGCGTTGCCAGCGACGAAATGAAGCGCCCTCCCCTCGTCGAACAACGCACACGTTGTTCGTCGCCCGTCCTGCTGTTGTTCGTCGTGAATCGTTCGAAGGAACCATTCGACAATATCGACGTTTCGCACGACGTCAGTCAATTTTCGGCGACGGAATGGGGGGGAATGGTCGTGGTGGGCGGCAACGTGGCAATCGGCAGCCATAATCGACCCAAATCGAGATTTAGGTTTTGAGAGTTAGGGGTTTTGGAATTTGGGGGTTGTTTTGTGAAATCTAGAAAATTTAGAGATTTTTTGAAAATTAAGTAATTTTATTTATTTTTAATATAATTTTGGAATTTTCAGGAGATGACACACGTCTTCTAACGGTGGGAATTAGCGAATAACCTTAAATGAGTCACGGAATGAAACGTTAGGCAACTATTTGGCAAAAAAAATAGTTTGAGCACTTAACTAAAAAAAAGACATAGTTTGGGCACCTATTTGACGGTTAAGCCTAAATGTAATAAGATGGAAATTTGACCAAATACGACGTCGTCCAAGAGGAATCATGGGTCTTTTCCGGGCTAATTTGGAAAGTAAAAGTTTAACAGTCAATGGGTCATATTATCTCAAATTTTTATTATATATTCGATGAATATATGTTGTTTTATTTTTTCTTGAAACACACAATGTTATAACGAAGATTATTAACTATCAAATAAATTTTCATGTATTTTAATTTTAAAATTGATAAATCTCCGTGATATTTATAAAAATTTAAACTAATAACCCAAAATATAATTAATAAATATATGTACTTACTAATTTTGTCCGGGGTGTTAATCCGTTTTATGTTTTTATATTTTGCAATAAAAGGCTTTGTTTATCCACTATATCTATTAATGCGTTATATTATTACTATATGTATTAAGTATGCATATGATCATCATTAATTCTCAAAGAAACAAAAAAGATTACTAGTATTATTATTTCGTTATTACAATTAAGTACTATTAGTTTTTAAGTTTCATGTTTTGTTGTTACGTAATACTATTTATTGGTTATTATTATTATAATTGTATTATCACTCTAAAATAAAAATTAAAAAAAAAAGCTAAAAAGATTATTATATATTAAATTTAATTAAATAAAGGCTTATATTTTATTAAGTTTCAGTCTATATATATATTAACAGTCCACTTACATGAATTAAAAACCCAAAATATAATAAATATTTACATAAAGCCCGATTGGCCCAAGTTTTAAACCCTAATCTTGATAACAAAACACTAATTCCCCATCTTCTTTGGCGCAACCACATATCCACCGTCAGATCTGGAATGATCTGACGGTTCAGATCAAGACACTGAGACTATTGGATTGCCGCGAGAAGCATACGCCCTTGCTAGATAATGTTTCAGCTCCCCTTACTCGCCCGTGCGCAACACTCCCGGACCTTTCATCTTTCGCATAAAAGCCACGCGTGGACCGTTGGAGAATCACGGCCCCTCAGATCACGAGCGGAACCATCATCCACCTTTAGATGCAGCTTGCCTCTGATCTACAAAATCTTGGCCTCGATCTCTGAACCCGAGTAGCCTCCTGATCTGGAATTCATAAACGGCTCAGCTAAACCCTTGCGCCCGAAGCAATTACAATGGACACCTCTCTCTTGTCCCCTCCTCCATCATTCGACCACATCAAGCAAGGGAACCAAAAAAATCATAATGTCAGATGAGAAATAGAAATTCAGAGACAAACCAACAAGAATAAGAGTTGCATATAAATCTGGCAAAAAAAAAAGAAGAAACCAATAACAAATCTTTAGGGTTTTTATACAAAATTAGTGTAATTTCAAAAAGGAGATATAAGAGAAAAAAATTTTAACAAAAAAAGGGTATGGAATTTTAAAGAGAGGCAATACAAAGAGAAAAAGAATTTTAGAGGTATCGTTTTCTTTTCTTTTATTTTGAAGCATATTCATATATTTTTAGGGTTTCATTTTATCAAGATAGCCGTTTGGCTATTTTCGTGCCGGTCGATTTTTTTTCTCCGATGATAAGCCTTCGGTCTTTGGACTACATGTGGTGAGTCAGATGTTCCCCTAAAAAGAAGATTTCAGTTCTGACTTTCATAAAAAGGGAGGGGCTTTCATTGTTTTTCAAAAAGGAAGGGACAGATCTGATTTTAAAGCAAAAGGCGAATGTGTCTGGCTTGTTTTAAGGTTCGTTAGCCGTCAGCGAACAACGGTTGACGTGGCGGTGACAATTATTTTCTGGGTTTGCTAAACCCTAGCAGAGCTTAAGGGAAAAAAGAGAGAATTTGAGGGTTCGTTTTATTTTTAGCCAAAAGAGAAATTTTTGTGGCCGAAATGACCTTTTTATACTACTTTAAGGTTTTAAAAATAGATTATTCACAGTATAAACCCTTATGCGTTTTTTCATTGCGCCTGAGAGGGCTTTCGCATTTTAAAATCACATCCCCATCACAGTGTTTTTTTAAATGTTACAATTTTGTCTTTTTTCAAGCTTAATTCGATTTCAAATGGCTTGATCCCTATTTTAGCCCTTAAAACTTCAGATTTTGTTTACTTCAGTTTTAAATCCAGGCTTAAAACCCTAAATTTATTCTTTCTCATGCATGTTTAATTTTCAGTATTTTTACTGTTGAGATTTGTCTTTGTCTTCTTGCCTTGTTATGATATAGATATATATGATGTGGCTGTGATATATATGAATATATATGTTATATTAGAATGTAACATATGTTTTTTTCCTTTATATAATATATGTTTTTTATATAGTATATCGTATATGGTTTTGATATATATATATATTATACATATGTTTTCTTTATATAATACATAATATATGTTTTTATATGATATAGATATATACATAATATGACTTTGATATATTTTATATATTTCTTTTTAGTATATAGTATACTATATGTATTTTGTGTAATATATGTATATAAAGGTGGTTACTGCCGAAGTTAAACTATGTTTATATATATATATATATATACCGTACCTTATTATATGATTTATAATATAATTTATATAGTATAGTGTTTTAATATATGATGGTTGAATCCTTTGTTTGTTCGTTTATATTTGTCTTGTTCATGTTTATTTGACATGCCTTTATACCTTGCATCCAGAATATAATTTACTCATGCGGTGTCTTTTTATTCGGAAATAAACGTGGTTAGTACCAATCATAGTGGTGGTGGTTTTTTTGTTTGTTCCCAAATAACGGGCCCTTAAAATCTACTCACATGTATAACCGAATTTTGATTTAATCGTCACTTTAACTCGCAAAGTTCAATATTAACAAAGCGGTAATTGTTTTGGTACCAAGTTTGGGCGTGGTAGGGGTCCGGAACCTTCCCCACTCGTAACTGACTCCCGAACCTATAGTAATCTCTGGTTTTATTTTCGGTGTCCGGTCTACCTAATCTAAGTGACCGGTGGCGACTCCAAGTTTTATTTAAAAATACAATTTTTAAAAAAATTTCCCTTTTAATGATATTTTCAAGAAAAAGTGAGATAACCTCGTATCGAATGCGAGTTAAAAAAAAGTGGCTACAATATATTATCATTTTCCAATAGAAAGTTCTACCAATATACGTGCTTGTATAAAAAAAATCTATTTAGTAATTATTTAGTACATATATTGATGATATATATTTTTGAAAACATTGATGATAAAATTTTTAATTGCACATGCAAAGCTAAACAAACTATTATGGATTTCATTTACTATTTGTTTTAAATATCAGACAATGACCCGCAACAGTTTCTTTAAAAATATTTGTAAAATTAAAAAAATTCCACTATTAACGTCTCAAATAATATTTGATTAACATAAAAGTTTCTTTGATCTTTTCTTTTTTAGCTTAAATGAAAAATTAACCCCTAATTATATGTTTTGTTTGTTTTAGCCCTTAAACTTTTAAACTATCATTTCTGGTCACTTTAAGTCTAATAATTATTTAAATCAAAAGAAAATTATTTCGATTGATAAGATGTTGACACATCACAAAGATTTTTTGACCAGTAGATAGTTTAGGGGCTAAAAGAAGAAAAATGACATAGTTTAGGTACTTATTTTGATCAAAAAATAGTTTAGAGAATTAAAGTGACAAAAAATAATAGTTTAGGGGCTTATTTTGATCAAAAGATAGTTTAAGGGCTAAAAACAAACAAACGACATTGTTTAAGGGCTGATTTTTCATTTGAGCCTTCTTTTTTTAACAATTTCTAATTAAGGAGCGAGACTGAATACTTTAGAAATTTATTTTTATATGTATTTAATAACTTGTTCAATTTCTTTATTTAGGTCCAGGGCTCCTGAAAATTTCTATCATGTTCTTTAAATTAATTTTTTTGAAAATCTTAAACAGGTTTATCAAGATTTTTAAAAACTCTTATTAGTTTTAAAAGAATATTTTAATTTGGTCTCATAGTCATTTTAGAAATTCTTAGTATTTCTTCTAAAATTGTTTAAAACGACGCTTTTATTGCTCTCCCACAACCCCGTTTTCACGGTTTAGGCTGCTCCCATTTCGCTCGCCACTACTACGGGAATCGCTTTTGCTTTCTTTTCCTCCGGCTACTAAGATGTTTCAGTTCGCCAGGTTGTCTCTTGTCTGCCCATGGATTCAGCAACAGTTCGAAAGGTTGACCTATTCGGAAATCTCCGGATCTATGCTTATTTTCAACTCTCCGAAGCATTTCGTCGCTTACTACGCCCTTCCTCGTCTCTGGGTGCCTAGGTATCCACCGTAAGCCTTTCCTCGTTTGAACCTCGCCCTTAACTTAACTTTACTTTAAGGCTATGCCATCCTAAGGTGCTGCTAAATGAAATGGAAGGATCTTATCAACGTCCATGAATGATAAATCATAGATCGAACTGCTGAATCCCCAGTCAGCTGCTTCTTTTTCAGACTTCAGAAATTTTTTAGATAAATGTGGACTGCTGGATGTAGGTTTTGTTGTTCATCCTTTCACTTGGTTTCAGAAACGACAAGCACTGGCAGATCTACATGTTTGGTTGAATGAGCTTATGCTCCATCATAAATTTTTTGAAGTTCACATTTGACTTCAATTTTTTTTTTACTTTTATGGATTGGTCATTAAATTTTATAACTTTTACCTACCCTGAAATTTTGAGATTTTTATGATTTGTGCTTAACTTCAAGAATATTGTGACTTGTGCCGACCCTAAAAAAAATATGGATCCACCGCTGTCCCTCATGTTTGATGTTGAGCGTTATCACTATCTTTATCAGATAAAATTTAGTCGATTGATACCTAAAATATCGAGATCGTGTTCGAGATGAAAAGAAAGCATAACGTAAGAGAAATGAAAGGTTGTAGTGTTATCACTATCTACCATTTTTGTTAGGTGCTTTCGAGTTCGGTAATGAATAAAAAGCGAACGTATATATATATAAAAATAAATTCCCTTTCTTGTGGTTCGAAACGAGAGACGAAATCGAACAAGTTTCCATTTTGGTTTCTTGTGGTTGGAATAATTGGTTAGCTAGCGTGACGGATTGCACTTGATCTACTAACTGTAATGGCATCACCATTCATTCCGAGTTCTCAACCATCAATGATGGTTATTGATATATATCTACGTCTTCACGTGAAGGCTACCCAACAATTTTGTGTGTGTTTTTGACATGGTAAATTCGGTACAAAAAAGCTTTTTTTGAAGTGCGATTATATGACAATATTTTTAGCCTATTTGAAAGTACACACACCGTGCAGATTATACTACTCGAACATGAATTACATAGAAAAATCAACGTCATTCTTTACTATTAGTACTAATCAATGGGTTCATTTGGTACAAAAACTTTACATGTACCAACCACATTGTTAGGACCACTCAAACTTGTACACATCTAAAATCAATAGCATTATTGTGCCAATATGGTCCCATAACTATTAGTACCAACAATTGTCAAGAGCCCCAATAATTGGAATTTTGGAATCAACTAGCTTCTATGCCATCTATATTGTTAAAAGTGTAGGGTAAGTGGGAGACCTTTATTTCAGTCTAAAATATTCATATATAAACAAAAGAGACACCCAAGATTGCCTCAAACAAACCATTTCTTGAGTATAATTGTAAACACAAGTTTCAAGTAAAAAAAACCCCTTAAAATTCAGAATAAATTACAGTTAATTCATTTAATTAGTAATGATGTAATTTGTATAATTTGATGTCTTGATTTTGTACACATGATAACTTTACAGGTGATGTAATACAATTTGTTAAAGCAATTATTTGTTTACATTAACTTCCAAACCATTTTAATAAATTATTTTTAATCGATTAATCATTTTAATAAATTATACTTTTATAAAGTCCAAGAAGTGATCCTAGTGAGAAAGAGGTTGATGTTTATCTTACGAGACCCGAGTTCAAATCGTTTTACCTACAAGATGTATGTATTGTTATGTATAAACAGATATTACAGTGTAATCACTTTAAGACTATTAAAAAATTATACTTTTATAATAATTTAAATTATTCAACTGTATTTCAACAATATAAAGCAATAAATAGGTATATTAATATTCAACATTTGTCTTTTCATTCAATGAATAGTAAAAGATTCATTAAAAGAATTTCATTCAAAGTTGAATTTTAATTTAAAGTTTCTATTGTTATGATATTTAATTATAAAAACAATTAATATATTTTAATAATGTTCAATCAATTAAATAGTACAACTTTATATCAAGTACTTGAAATAAAAATATACTTATTAAATTAAAAATAAACAGATAAGTAGAGTACAATTCTATCACATCAAGATATAATACAAAGCTAAATGAGTAAACTTGAAAGCCAAGCCAAGCCCTTCGAGCTTGGCTAGCCCTTTTGTGTCATTAGCACTCTAAAATATCTTTTATTTATTACAATACTTAAATTATTTATAATTTTTTAAATAAACAAATAATTACATTTAAATCTATGACATGTGAAATATTAGGATAATAAAATGGACGTGGAACACTTGAATGAAGAATCACATGAGAATAACATCCAAGTCACTAAGGCTCCATTCTGCCACTTCATCTTTGTCACTAATGAAAATTTCAGTGCCCATATCAATAGATGTCCATATTCTTTTAGCTGGAGGGGTACCCGGATCCTGAAATCGAAAAATCAAAAAAACTCATAAATCATCAACGATCAAGATTAAATTTAGAATCGAGTCAGATCAGACTTCACTTCACCTGATAGAAGTAAAGCCTACTAGCCAGGCCACCGGTGTCGAGCACCCATGTTCTCGGATCCCCGACCCAACCCTGACCCTTTTCAGTCGGGTACCCGTATTGACCCCATATAGGGTGAGGCAGCAACTGAACAATCTCCTGTGCCTGTGGATTGCTGTACGGATCACAAAGGCTAACAGGTTTCTCCAAGTGTTCAGCATTACCAGGAGCACAGTAGTAATGGTAAGCTCCGTAAGGGAAATTGGCAGTGTCATTTCTGTAAATCTTCTTGTCTTCTGGTGTAATATGGTACGGTGGGCAGTTCCACAATGCCGTGGGGCTGCACAAAACTGGCGTATCAGGGTTTATGATCATCTCACTGTATCTTGTAACATCTGTGAGCACATCTCCATCACAAGGCTTGCCATTGTTCTTCCAACAGCTGCCTATGTCAACAAGGTAGAATTGGCTCTTGGGTCCTCCACCTTTCTTGATTTCCAATCTGAACTTGACTTTAAAATCAGATTCCGGGAGCTGAAAGTAAAACCAATCGGTCACTGTCATTCTGTCAAGTCATTTTAAGTTATTTATCATTAATTGACTAACAAGATGAACCGTTTTGACCTAAAATAAAACGTTTGACTTACAGAATGGAGCATGCCTCTTGTTTCATAATGGTATCCACCGGAGAATCCTTTGGTTGCATCAGCTCTAAGGTAAAGCATCAGCCATGGATACTTGAATGTAGTCTTGAGCTTATGGTTAAAAACCCAACTTCCAGAACCAAGCTTTTTCTCCCAAATCACTTCATAAAAGGATAGATTGTTTAGTCCTTTGACAATATCAGCATCCAAATCATATGTTCCATTGAACCATCCTCTCATTGTACCATCGGGTAACAGTTGTGTAGGTTGATGGTTCAAAGTGGGCGGATTCATGCAGCCTTTGCCGAAGCAAGGGAACCTCTTTGTGGTGAAAGGAGGAATGGGTTTTTTGCCATTTTCAGGACAGAGGCCGGTGGTTGTGTCGAAGTTGCCATTTTTCAACATGACCATCCAAAATTGCCATGGCTTTGAAGCTTCTGAAACTTCACATAATGAACCCAAATAGAGCTCCTTTTGAACTGCATAAAGATCCGGGTTGTGCATTGCATCTGCAGTCATTCCTTTGAATGTTTTGCCTACTCCAAGCCTGTTATCGGCCTCGGATACCTTGTGAATCAGTGTTGAATCTGTCCCCCCACCATTTACAAGTACAACAAAGAATTAGAAACACCAGATAAACATAAACAAGCAAGGGTTTTTAGTTTTTACTTACTTGAAAGATCAAAACAATCAGCAGCTCTAGGACTCCCCATGCGAGGAGCTTCACGTGCAACTTCATTGCAGAAGTTCCAAGCTTCAAAGGCCACTCTCAGACCATCTTTTTTCATCCCCGGATCACCCACTGCCGACATTTCTTTTTCAGCTGTTCCCAACAGAATCAAATTTGCACACACAAACATCACACGAAAATGCTTCTCCATGGTTGAGTTCAGAAAAGGAAAAGGAAAACTGATGTTGGCTTCTTTTTCTACTGTTATTTATCATGTGCAGGACTTGAAGTTATCTTTGACTACATCTCTATGGTATTTGGTTCCTGTTCCTTTCCTTCACTCCTTGGGGTCTTTTCTTTTTCTTTCTTTCTTTATTTTTAGCTCTTTGCATGGCAAATTGACAAAGTGAAAGTTACCTACTGGTTTGGTTTTTCGAAAGTGGTTGGATTGGATTCATTGTTTGAGTTGTAAGTAAAATCTATGTCAATTATTACCTTGAAACGTTATGACATGCCATGTGTAAATTGGTAGGTTATTTGGTCCCATCACTTTAGTTACCAACAATGGATTCTTTCATTCTTAACCAAAACACCTATCAACCTCCAATATCTTACTGGATTGCGTGACAACAAGTTTGAAGTTCTTAATTTTCCGAATTCCAACCTATTAATAAAATAGGAGTAAACGAATATAATGAGTGGTTCTAGTGATAAAGATGGTGTGTTTCGAATAGAAATTATTGTTTTTCGGTGTTCCTATTTATGGCTTAACACACTAAAAATTTAGGTTTAGTGTTAAGGTTAGAGTTTAGAGAATTTGAGATACGATATATTTTTTAAGGTTTATGAGTTAAGGTTTAGTAATTAGAATTTAAGTTTAGGAATTAGAATTTGATTTTTTTTAGTTTTGGACATAAAAATGGGCATAAATTTTTTGTCCATGTATTTCATCTAATTGACTCGGATTCGAGCAACTTAATCTGTAAGTATATGTAAATTCATCCAAAATTGAAACTAAATACATATTCTACCTTACACTATAATAATAATAATAATAATAATAATAATAATAAAAACAACATTCTGATTAATTGTAAACATTTTGATCTACATTAGGATTAAGGTTGATTTGGTTCAGTGATGTTTTTTAGAATTTTAAATTTTTTATTCTTTTTGATAAGAAAAGGGGTAAACTACATGTCTGGTTTAAAACTCTCTTAAACCTAAGTAAAGAAAAAGAATACCCATAGAATATTTTACAAAAAAAATACTAATCATCAAACAAGTGCACGAACACAAAATAAAACCGTAAAAAAAAAAGACCCTACAACTAGCACACCACCTATCCTCCAGGATCAAAGGGCAACTCACTTTGCCCATGAGTACCAACTCCAGGGATGTCGAAAGCTCCGAACGGTCCTCCTGCACCAAGTCAACGAGGCAAGCAAGAGGTTCAAGGAATGTCATTGACGCCATAGGAATGTCATTGAGCAGCCCCCAGATCGAAGAAACCAATGCGCTTCAATTCAACGCGGCCGACTTCCTAGTGACAACTTGCACCGCCTCCAGACAATTCGACTCCAACTCAACACAACAATGACCAAGTGACCAAGCATGCAAGAGACCATCATGTATCGCCCACAACTCAGCCAACACAGCATGACATCGGCCAACAAAACGAGCAAAGCCACTTAGCCAAGCCCCTTGTCCATCATGAACCACCCCTCCAATCGCAGCCATGTAATCCGTTGTGTTAACGACAACATCGACATTCACTTTCACCCAACCAAACGGGGGACCAAGCCATCTTTAACCCATACTCGGCTGAATACGATCACCCATATTAGGGAAAAAAGCGTGGCCATACTCCTCCACCATCCGATTTCCCCTTGTTAAAATCGCTTCTCGTTGAATAAAGCCTGGCTTCAATAATAAACACATCTATTTTTCCATAGCAACCAACAAAATATCGAAAAACGAATCACCCACTCTCCATCGGTTGGCACTAATGAAGAAACAAACAGGTTCTGTAGAAGCCAATCTTTGAATGGTAAGCTAAAAAACTCCTCAACGTTACCTGGAGGGACCACTCTTAACCATAACCCACCAGTCGTAACACATGATCGCAAAACATGCTCTACATCTTCGCTTCCCCCTACAAATTTCACATAAATCCAAAAATGCAAGATGCCTTCGAACACGCTCCACATTTGTTAGAAGACGATCATGCATGGACAACCATAAAAAGACACGCACCCGTTGCGGAACACGTATCTTCCAAATTCTCTTCCACTGACCATTGCTGCTCGTTGCTTCACCACTGGTAAGGTAGGAATAAGAAGATTTAGTAGAGAAAATTCGCTTATCCTCCCATCACCAACACGGTTTATCCGCGACTAGGCTATACTGAGGTGGCTGGACCGTCGCTATTTTTTCTAGACTTTCCTTCGGCAGCAAAGAGTCGAGCCTCTCCCAGTCCCACTCACCATTATCGTTTACCATGTCCGCAACCCTCGTCGGCCTTGGTACATCAGGACGTGCACAAGAAAAAACTAGCATCTCATCTTTCCCCAACTAGTGATCATACCAAAAATCTGTTTCCTGAACTTATTCTACACACTACTTAGCCCTTTCCATAGCCGAGAACACTTCCCACGATTTATTGCTAATGGTACCTCCTCCTCACATTTGTACTTTGTTTTTACGACTCGTACCCAAAGGCTCTCTGCGTCGATTAACAACTGAAATCCAATTTTCATAAGAAAAGCTCTGTTCTGTTAATGCAAGTCCTTTAAACCCAATCCCCATTGCTCGACGAGCTTCTGAATTGACTTCCATGGTAACAAGGCAACACCCGATTTTCCATCCTTAAAGCCCCAAACGAATTTTTTAATCAATTGTTCCATTTCCTGACAAGTACCTTTCGAAATCCATGTGGACTGCATCACATACACCAGAATTGCCTTAGCCAAATTGATCCTTTCGGCCGGAGTAAGGGACTTAGTCGCCCAACCCGGAAGCCTTTCCCTCATCTTCTCCAATAGATAAGAGTAAGTGGCACGAGTAACCCGCTGATGTAAAAGAGGCATCCCAGGATACCTCCCAAGATCTTCCATTTCTTCAAAACCAAATTCTTGCGCTATATATAATCAAAACGAATTCAGACAATTCCAGGAAAAGCATATCTGGGTTTTGGCGACACTAATCTTGTGACCTAAAGCCATACAGAACTTCTCTATAATACTTTTAATCACCGACACCTACTCCATCGACACCTCGAAAAAAAAGACCATATCGTCTGCAAAAAAAGAGATGAGATAACCCTGGTTTGCGTTTCACCAGGTGGATTGGTTTCCAACGCCGACCACTGGCACCTTCCTCTATAGCTTGAGAAAGTCTATCCATACATAACACAAAAAGATTGGGAGAGAGAGGGCCACCCGGTCGAATACCTCTAGAAGGTCTGGACGAATCTGATAACTCCTCATTCCATAAAACCTGAGTAGATACTGAACGGACACAACACATGATGAGACTAATAATTTTTATCGGCAATCCCCCAACATAAAGAGTATCCTCAATATAATCTCACTCTAAACGTTCGTAAGTTTTCTCGAGGTCAACTTTAATAGCCATCCAAGCACTCTTGCCTGATTTGGACAGCATTGAATGCATGACCTCCTACACAATAATAATATTATCCTGTATATCTCGACCAGGAACAAAGCTTACATGCGTGTTAGTATCCCATTTAAACAAAAAAGGTTTTATATGGCAGACTAATAACTTCGTAATGACCTTATAAAAAACATTACACAGACTAATTGGTCGAAATTGACTAATCATCTCAGGCTTCGCCACCTTCGGAATCAGTACCAAGAGAGTTTGATTAACCCAATCCTATAAAACACCCTTATCAAAGAAACGCTTAACAAACTGAAACAGAGAGTGGCCCACAACATCCCAATTTCTTTGATAGAACGCTACATACAACCCGTCAATCCTCGGAGCTTTTAAGGGTGCCATAGAAAATACCACGCTTCTTACCTCTTCCATGGTAATATCGACCAAATGAGGCCTAAGGTCATCATCATGAAAACGATGAAACGCACCCGTGATTTCCCTGACTCTCGGCTGCTGGCTATCACTTGTAAATAGCACATGAAAAAAAAATAGTCGCATGGCTCTTAAGGGTTGCGGGATCAGTGCACCATGTCCCATCTTCAATCCGCAACATTCGAACCATGTTACGCTTTCTACATGTCATCGTGGCCATGTGAAAGTATGCTGTGTTTTGATCTCCCTTTTCAATCCAAGCGCTTCGCGATTTTTGATGCTATAGACTCTCTTCTTGAGCAAGTACAACATCTAACACTTTCTTCAAAGTTTCTTCCAAATGGACAAGTGAATACCGGTAATTAGTTTCCAATGCCCGCTCAATACCTTTTATATGTACGACCAACTTTGCTTTGCGACTGTTTATATGTCCAAAAACTTCCATATTCCAATGCCTACTACGCTCTTGGAACTGAGAAACATTCTCCTGAATAGGTTTCCCCTCAGATCACACAGATTTTAAGAACGTAGAAAACTCAGGATGATCATTCCATGTTGCAATATATTGAAAAGGTCGAGGATCCAAATCCACAGTGCGCCTGGACGTGTCAAGCATAATGAGCCTATGATCCGATCCCAATTTTAGAAGATGAAACTACTTAGAAGACGAACATCACTCATACCAAGTCGAGTTACATAAACATCTATCTAATCTTTGAAACAACGAACCACAGGGTCAGGTGAATTGAGGTCTATTATATCCTATATCAATCAGGCTAGACTCAAGCATAAACTCACAGAAATGACGACAGACCCAGTACGGCGTTGTGACCCACCTCGATGCTCAAACACATTACCAATTACATTCAAATCCCCACCCACAACCCATGGGGATCCCACTCCTGGGTCTAGGGCTATCAACTGTTCCCACAAAGAACGACGCTTCATAGCATCCAAGCTAGCATACACAAAAGAGCCGAAGAAACTACCACCACCATTAGACGTAGTACAATACGCATGAACATACTGGTTGGAAACCACCAGGATATCAATGCCCACCGTATCACGCCAAAGAACCCAAATCCCACCAGAGAAACCCTGAGCTTCCACCCTATTTGAACTATCAAAACCAGACCCGCGGATAAAGTTATCTGCTTCAGGCCCACTAATCCGTGGCTTCATGATGGTGACAACATCTGGCCGCTGCTTCTTAATAAACAACTTAAACGAACGTTTAAACCCAGAGTCAAGAGCACCTGGACATTCCAATAAATAATCTTAACCATTAAAAATGACATAAGAGAGCAACATGGTAAAACCTGCATATCCAGACTCACTCGGCTGCTCAAAAACCGAGTTCATTTTCCATTGGACCCGAGCATCATCTATTTTTTGCCCCAACAAACCTGTCACAAGCCGTGCAGCTTCAGCAGCAGCAGCCTTATCCAAGTCCGACATGAGCGACGATAACCGATTAGCTAACACTGGTTTAGTCAGACCACAATCCTCCTTCTTTTGCAGTTTAAAACTATTCTTGTGCACCCCTTGGACCCTTGTTTGTTTCTTGGAAGCACCTTTAGTAGACACTCCCATAATAGAAGCGGGTAGAACCCTTCCTTTGCTCACCCGAGGCACATGGTCTGCCTCTACATCCACCACCTGCACCACTGCATGTTTATCAGTACTCAAACTCGACTTCGTTGCCACTACCTTCCCTTGGGATGCTACACTAGTTTCCCCTTTCGTTTGTGACCCCGTTAATGCCTTAGACCCCTCCAGACGAGCAAACTCACCCAAACCTTGTTTACCGGTTACTCTAGAATCATCCTGAGCTGCACGAGGAGTTTGTGGCTGGCGATGTGTATTTCCTTGCTTACCAACCCCAGGCGCAACCACCTTGCAATGTGTTGGCTTGGGCAAGCCGTCCTAGTTGAATTTCTGTCCGTATAGGAGAGCCGGGCCGTTCCAGAGTTGCCGGCACATCATCAATAACCACCACTTCTGGCGGTCTCCCCCGAATACCCCATAAAAGAGTCATCGGCGGCTGTCGTCTTTGCCAAACTAGGGTTTCCCAGAGCGCTAGGGTTTTCCATTCTTAAAGACAACAAATGACTAGCTAATTATTCTATTAAAAAATCTTCTATTTTAAGTCGGCTCAGTTCTTAGTTTTTTCCTATTGATTATGGATTATATGTTTTAATTTTTCGACTTTATTTTGATAAAATGATTGTTTTAAACTTTTTCACATTATTTGATGAAATTTGAAAAATATATTTCTTAAATATTTCTGAAAATATATTAATTAATGTTATTTGACCTCTCTCTTAATCCAAACGGAATTGATATAATTATATCTAATATTTAACTATATTATCCTTTAATTTTTACATTTATAAAATTTTTGAAAAATATGTTAATTAGGATGACTTTATCACGCTCGACGAGCACCACTAACGATGAGTACCATTAAATTAATTAATAAAGATTAAAAATCTAAAGGACACAACGTATAATTATAAATTATTTAAACATATAATTGTAAATTATTTAAAATAAAATGTTAATAAAATTATTTTCATATATATAATATTTTTATTTTTTTTAAATAATTGGATCAAATACCAACCTTAGTCAATTTAAAAAATAAAAAACTCTAAACTGTAAAACTTAAATCTAAAACCCTAAATCATAAACCCTAAATCATAAACCCTAAACCTTAAACATGAAACACTAAACCATAAACTATAAACCCTAAACCCTAAATTTGAACATTGGGTTTAGACTTTAAGGTTTATGGTTTAGTGTTTATGGTCTAGGGTTTAAGGTTTAGAGTTTAGGGTTTCATGTTTGTGGTTTAGGGTTTAGGGTTTATATGTTAGGGTTTTAGGTGTTGAGTTTAAAGTTTAGGGTTTATATTTTTTATTTTTAGGGTTTAGAATTTAGGATTTATAGTTTCAAGTTTAGGATTTACAAATTACGATTTATGATTTAGGGTTTAAGTCTAGGGTTTAGGGTTTAAGGTTTATTATTTTTTAAATTGACTAAGGTTAGTATTTAGCTTAATTATTTAAAAAAATTAAAAATATTATATATAGAAAATAATTTAATTAATATTTTATTTTAAATAATTTATAATTATATATTTAAATAATTTATAATTATACGTTGAGTCTTTTAAATTTTAAATCTTTATTAATTAATTTAATGGTGCTCAACGTTAGTGATGCTCAGCAATACTCGTCGAGCGTTATAAAATTTTCCTATTAATTAATGTTATTTGACCTCACTAGTAATCTAGATCAAACGGAATTGATATAATTATATCTAATACTTAACTATATTTTCCTCTAATTTTTACATTTATAAAAAATAATTATATCGAATAGTTAGTTTGAACACCCCTCACGGTTCCGTACGTGCGTTTCATCTCTTCACAGACGACGACGGCGATCCCCGAAAGATGTACACCCCTCGACATCCTTTCAATTTTGGGATCCTCATTGTCCCCGAGAAGACGGCCTACGTGGTAGAAAGGTTGGGGCCGTTGGGCGAATTCTTCAAACTCCTTACCCCGGGTATCCATTTCTTGACTCCTATCGTGCATAAAGTTGCATATGTGCATTCTTTGAAAGAAGAAGCCATTCAGTTCCCGGAGCAAGCTGTTCGCACCAAAGATGAAATCCTTATACGGTTCGATGTGGTGCTTTACTTTAAAGTTGTTGATCCTCTTCTGGCTTCGTATGATGTTGAGTATCCTATATATTCTTTTGCTCAACTCGCTGAAGGTACGATACAGAGTGAGATACGGAAGACCACTCGGGACATGATTTTGGTCCATGGAGATGACCTGCGTGAGAGAGTCGTGAGGGTTATCAATGAAACCGCTGAAAATGGGGGCTTAAGTGTCTTCGAATCCTCATTAAAACGTGATTAATAAGTGAAAACGAGCCATAGAGTGGCAAGCCGAAGCCAACCGGAGAAGGAGAGTTGTGGCCATTTACAAGAATAAGCTTCAAGACAGGAAATGAAAGCAAAGGGATAAGGAACTAGAGATTAGAACTTTTTTTTGAAGTGTGATTATATGGTAGTAACTATTTTTTTATTCTTAGCCTATTAAAAAACCGCACACACCCCGTGTATATTATGTTGCTCGAACCCGAGTTACATAGAAAAAATAACGTAATTATTTACTACAGGAACCACTAGTTCATTAGTACAAAAACTTTAGATGTACCAACCGCATTGTTAGGACCACTCAAACTTGTACACATCTAAAATCAATAGTATTATTGTGCCAATATGGTCCTATAACTATTAGTATAGGAATTTTGGAATCAACTAGCTTCTATGCCATCTATATGGTTAAAAGTGTAGGTTAAGTGGGAGACCTTTATTTCAGACTAAAATATTCATATATAAACAAAAGAGAAACCCAAGATTGCCTCAAACAAACCATTTCTTAAGTATAATTGTAAACACAAGTTTCAAGTAACCCCCCCCCCCTTAAAATTCAGTGTAAATTACAGAAATTTTATTAATAAAATTGAGATTATAATCTATGAAAATTTTTGATATAGATAAAGTCCTTCTGATTCATTCATTCAATAAAATTTCAATTTGAGGAACTAAAACTTTTTTTTATTTATAAGAATCGCCGGTACCATAAACATAAACTAAACGCATGATTTAAACATTTGACTATAGCCTTGAAAATTTTGAATGGTCATGTTGAAAAATGGCAACTTCGACACAACCACTGGCCTCTGTCCTGAAAATGGCAAAAAACCCATTCCTCCTTTCACCACAAAGAGGTTCCCTTGCGTCGGCAAAGGCTGCATGAATCCCCCCACTTTGAACCATCAACCTATACAACTGTTACCCGATGGTACAATGAGAGGATGGTTCAATGGAACATATGATTCGGATGCTGATATTGTCAAAGGACTAAACATTTTACTCTTCGAAACTTCCTCCTATTTCTCTCTTCCTAGACATGGTAAATAAATGAACTCCACGCAAACTTAAGAATAAAAATTAATAGTGACTTCCCCTTCAAGTTTGTGCAAAGCCTTTGTAATTCAACATTCCAGTCGAGTGCAGTTTTTCAAATGTTTGCAAGTTTGAAGAATAGATGCGTCATATTTTACAATTTAAATTTTATTTGAATTTTTTTTATTCGAGTTGAATTTAGGAAATTTGAGTCGAGTTTTTGAGTTTTTATAAAAATTTAATTGTAATTATTTATCATGTTATAATACGGTTTGATTTCAATTTAAATGACTTTCTCTAATCATATAAGATATGCATATATATATTTCTTCATTTTTTTCATATGTGACAATATTTCATCATATTTTTATACATCGGTATATATATATCACAAAAATTAAGGGACTCGTCTTAAACTTAAAATAAATCCACTAATTACTAAAAATTTCGAGTTATTTGAGTTTCCATTTTACAACTCAAACTTTATTTGAAATTTTTTTGAGTCGAGTTCATAAAATTCGATTATCTTCACCTCAAGTCGAATTAAATTATTTAATTTTTTCGAGTCTATTCGAGTATTGCTAGAGGCACCGAACAAAAAGATGATCCCGAGACTCTTGACCCGCACCACAGAGTAAGCAGTTAGCATCCACATGCAGTCTCGTTCTCTGCAGTCTGTCATGAGTTGGCAGCTGGTTTAAGATTGTCAGCCACAAAATTAGTGCATGCTTGGAACATATAGTCCGTACCATATTAGCTTGTGTCAATGGACCTTGGGTGTAACTCCCCTAATACTATTTCATATGTGCCATGTCTGAAAGACTAATTGTGAGCAATGATTGAACTAGTGGTCTGAGCTTTTAATCATTTTCTTAATGCTTCAGTTGAACTATAATTTACTATTTACAGTCCAATAACTCGAATCTTTAAAGACATATACCTTGACCCAGATCACCTATAATGAACTTCAGCAGATAAGAAGTTATTTATGAGATGAATGATGCATGCTTTATTTCATATACCCAGATTTTTTACTCCCGACCCCTTTTACTTTTGGGTTTACAAATAACAATTTTAGACATAATATTGTAAGTTCTATATATATATATAAATAGTATCCAAATTCTTTAATGTTATAATATATAAAATATACCAGCTTAAGTTATCATAAAAATATAAAAAAAAATTTATAATATTTTTAACAATTGTACGTATTTTATGAAAATATAACAAATTTAAAATATTATATTTCAAAAACTTGACATATATATATAATTTTTAAACTAATGATTAATTTATTAATTATATAATTATATCTTTGTAAAAAATTATATATTATAAATAAACATAATAGCAAAGGAATGTTGAAATTATCCCAAAATTACTTTTCCAATTGCAGAAGTTAGAATTTTAATTTTTGCATTTGAGCTGAAAAATACTTTTCGAGCGCAGTTTTTTTTTAAAAGTTAATTGTTTAGTATTGTTTTTCTCTCTAAAAAATGCTTTGAGGTAAAAATAGTCCGCACATCTATAAACTACATTATTTGAATCCTGATCATTTAAGAAGAATAATATTATTTTTTTATCAATGAGACTGTTCAATAAATTTAATATTATACTTCTTTTTAGATTAATAGAATTTTATAGATTTATCTAAAAAATAGGAGCTTGGATGAGAGTTCTTTCTTCATGTGTCGTACATTGTTATTTTAATGGATTAATATATTAATATTATTATTGGTTTGATGATTTCCATTGGTATGTCAGTGGGATTATAATTTATATGATTGTCTCGCCGGTACATAAACTGCCAGACAAATCATCAACCTAATTTAAATCGCCAGAAATATTCGCATAAGTTGATTTGACTAACTTGGCTTTATTGCTGCAGATGCCATTTAAATTATGAAGTTGCTGGAGCATCAATCTAACTAATATTAGCTCAAGGAACCTCAACAATGGCCGATGAGAATGGCTTGAATGGAGAAAATCAACACTCGGAAAGCGGCAAAGGAGACGAGAAAACCAACTCTGTTCCGCTTTACAAGCTGTTTGCATTCGCCGATTCGAGGGATATCGTGTTAATGATCGTCGGCATGATCGGTGCAATCGGAAACGGTTTATGTATGCCCCTTATGACAATCCTGTTCGGTGATCTTATCGACGCATTCGGACAAAACCAGAGTAACAACGAAGTAGTTGATGCGGTCTCCAAGGTAGAGTTAGAACTTATTAACATGTAATTTCTTCTTTTTTTGAGTTTCTTAAATGAAGACATCATTGGTTCATTACCAAGATTTTCTTACAAAACTGCAGGTTGCTTTGAAATTCGTCTACCTCGCGGCCACAGCCGCCATGGCGGCGTTTCTACGTAAGTAAACTTGTCACTTTATGTCTCATTTTAACCGGAGACTGAGAAATGTTTGGATTTGTTATGTTTTTCAGAGATGAGTTGTTGGATGGTCACAGGTGAGAGACAAACTGCAAGAATAAGGGGCTTGTACTTGAAAACCATATTGAGACAAGATGTTGCTTTCTTTGATGTCGAAACCAGCACCGGAGAGGTCATTGAACGAATGTCCGGTGACACGGTTCTCATACAGGATGCCATGGGCGAGAAGGTCGGGAAGTTTATACAGTTAGTGTCCACATTTTCTGGAGGTTTCGTTATAGCATTTTTTCGAGGATGGCAGCTTACGCTTGTCATGTTGTCCGCAATCCCACTCGTTGTAATATCCGGTGGAATAATGACTATGGTAGTAACTAAGATGGCATCTCGTGGACAATCTGCTTATATTAAAGCTGCCACCGTCGTCGAACAGACAATTGGTTCGATCAGAACTGTATGTTCTTTATAAAATATAGTTGTTGTTTTCTTTTATGTGAAAATATGTGACTGATTATATAATCTGATTCAGGTTGCATCATTTACTGGTGAGAAGCAAGCCATAAGCAATTACAACAAATTTCTTGTTACTGCTTACAAATCAGGCGTTAATGAGGGCACGGCTGCTGGACTCGGTGTCGGTGTTGTTATGTTAATCGTATTCTGCAGTTATGCTTTGGCCACATGGTTCGGTGGGAGGATGATTTTGGAGAGAGGGTACACTGGTGGTCAAGTAAATAATGTGATTATGGCTGTTTTGATCGGTTCCATGTAAGTTCAAATTTGAGTTTCCGACTGAATCACGATGCATGTGTCGTAGTTCACGGACTGAACTCGTGTGATTATGGATGTTTTAGGTCCCTAGGGCAGGCATCACCATGCATGAGTGCATTCGCAGCCGGTCAAGCTGCAGCGTTTAAGATGTTCGAGACTATCGAAAGGAAACCGGAGATTGACCCGTACGATAACAGGGGGGAAGTATTGGAGGACATTCGCGGGGATATCGAGCTGAAGGATGTTTATTTCAGTTACCCTGCCAGGCCAGAAGAGCAAATTTTCAGTGGATTCTCGCTTTCTGTTTCAAGTGGCACAACAGTTGCTTTGGTTGGACAAAGTGGAAGTGGGAAGTCAACTGTAATAAGTCTAATAGAGAGGTTTTATGATCCACAAGGTGGTGAAGTCCTTATTGATGGCATCAATCTCAAGGATTTTCAACTTAGATGGATTAGAGGAAAGATTGGTCTTGTTAGCCAAGAACCAGTGTTGTTTACATCGAGCATTAGCGATAATATTGCATACGGAAAGGAAGATGCAACCATAGAAGAGATACGAGCCGCAGCTAAACTTGCAAATGCTGCTAAGTTCATCGATAAACTACCTCAGGTTCGAATTCCTTGTCCGAAAAACATGAGCAATTATTGTTTTGTATCGCCAATTATATAAAAGATGTGAAAGGTGGGAACTTAATATATGTAGGGGTTGGACACCATGGTTGGAGAGCATGGAACTCAGCTTTCTGGTGGACAAAAGCAAAGAGTGGCAATAGCAAGAGCAATCCTAAAGGACCCCCGGATTTTGCTTTTAGATGAAGCTACAAGTGCGTTGGATGCAGAATCGGAAAGAGTAGTGCAAGAGGCATTGGGCCGAATGATGGGAAATAAGACTACAGTCATCGTTGCTCATCGTTTGAGTACCGTGAGAAATGCGGATATGATTGCTGTCATTCGTCGAGGAAAGATGGTTGAAAAAGGTAGGTTAAAAGCCTTGTTTGCAGTGCTTTATTCTTTCATGCATTTGCATAAGCACCATCATTTACTTTCTCATTGTTGATGATATTATGCCTATCGAGCAGGGTCAAATTCAGAACTACTCAAGGATCCCAAGGGAGCGTACTCTCAGCTTATTCGATTACAAGAAATAAATCAAGATTCAAAACAAGTAGAGGATGTATCAGGCATTACTCCAGAATCGTTTAGACAATCAAGACCGAAAAGATCATCGAAGCGATCGACCAGTTGGGGATCACCTATGGGAAATACTAACCATCATTCTTTCTCTTTATCCTTTGGTTTGCCTGATGGAATGAATGTCAATGATTCCGCAATGTTAGATACTGAAGACCCTTCTGAACAACCATTGAAGCAGCCTCCAGAGGTTTCCATCCGCCGGCTTGCTTACCTCAACAAGCCAGAGCTTCCTGTGTTCCTACTAGGAACTATAGTCGCGGTTGTCAATGGTGTCATACTTCCAATATTTGGTATCCTAGTTTCTCGTGCGATCAATACATTCTTTAAACCTCCTCATGAATTGAGAAAGGAATCGAGATTCTGGTCACTTATATTTATGACCCTTGGCCTAGTATCATTGTTGGCTTGTCCAGCACGAACATACCTCTTTTCCATTGCAGGATGTAAACTGATCCAACGAATTAGATCAATGTGTTTTGAAAAAGTGGTACGAATGGAAGTTGGCTGGTTTGATGAACCGGATAATTCAAGTGGTTCGATTGGTGCGAGGCTATCAGCCGATGCAGCCACAATACGTGGCCTGGTTGGAGATGCACTAGCTCAGATGGTCTCGAACCTTGCATCAGCCATTGCTGGTTTGGTTATTGCTTTCGTCGCAAGTTGGCAGTTGGCATTTATAATCCTAGTATTGATTCCTCTGAGAGGGGTCAATGAATACGTTCAATTAAAATTCACAAGGGGATTCAGTGCAGATGCAAAGGTATTTTCGAAACTAATGACTTCGATATCTTGAAATGCAATATGTTTTAAAGCATATAATTCATTTAGATGTTATATATATGGTTGTAGATGATGTATGAGGGAGCAAGCCAAGTTGCTAGAGATGCAGTCGGGAGTATACGGACAGTGGCTTCATTTTGTGCAGAGGAAAAAGTGATGCAGCTCTATAGAAAGAAATGTGATGGTCCATTGCGAGCAGGGATAAGGCAAGGTTTGATTAGTGGAGCAGGATTTGGGATTTCATTCTTCTTGTTGTTTAATGTTTATGCAACCAGTTTCTATGCCGGATCCCTGCTTGTCGAGCATGGCGATGCAACATTCTCCGATGTTTTTCAAGTGAGTCCGTTTTCAAGACCTCCATTTCACTATGTATGTCTACACGATACTGAAACCGATATCGATGTCTCAGGTTTTCTTTGCTTTGACAATGGCAACCGTTGGAATTTCCCAATCAAGCTCCTTTGCTCCTGATTCTAGCAAAGCCAAGACAGCTGCTGCTTCCATATTCGCAATCATCGACCGCAAGTCTAAGATAGACCCAAGTGACGAATCCGGGACGACAATAAAAAACGTGAAGGGAAATATCGAGCTTCGCCATGTCAGTTTCAAGTATCCATTAAGGCCGGACATTCAAATTTTACGAGACTTGAGTTTGTCCATCCATGCTGGAAAAGTAACAACATTGGCATGTCGAACTTATTTGCAGAAGAATAAATCATATGTACTAATGTGTCAACCTTTTAATTTCAGACTGTTGCCTTGGTTGGAGAAAGTGGGAGTGGCAAATCCACAGTGATTTCATTATTGCAAAGATTTTACGATCCCGATTCGGGCCGTATTACTCTCGATGGAGTCGAAATCCAAACACTCCAATTGAAGTGGTTGAGGCAACAGATGGGTCTAGTGAGCCAAGAACCTGTTTTGTTCAATGACTCAATCCGTGCCAACATTGCATATGGAAAAGGAGGAAATGCAACCGAGGCAGAAATTTTAGCTGCATCAAAATTGGCCAATGCTCACAAGTTCATCAGCTCATTACAACATGTTAGACATCATTAATAAAATCCGGGTTCAACTCGGTTTCATTCGTACAATCACTTCTAAACCATCACACAATTGATCGGTAACCGAACTTTTTTTGTTATACAGGGCTACAATACCGTAGTAGGCGAGCGAGGAGTTCAATTATCAGGAGGACAAAAGCAAAGGGTAGCCATTGCACGAGCCATAGTTAAACGTCCAAAGATATTGCTACTAGACGAGGCAACGAGTGCCTTGGATGCCGAATCGGAGAGGGTGGTTCAGGATGCATTAGATAGAGTGATGGTGAACCGCACGACGGTGGTGGTAGCTCATAGGTTGTCGACGATAAAAAACGCCGATGTTATCGTGGTGATTAAAAATGGTGTGATCGTAGAGAAAGGGAAACACGAGACTTTGACAAACATCAACGATGGTTCCTATGCTTCTTTAGTTGCACTTCACATGAGTTCTTCCACTGCTTAATTTATTTTGTTTTTGTATGTAATTTATTGTTTTTTATGAATTAAGAGAGTCGTAATTAAGTTCAATCCTGTAAACTTGTCTTTTTTATATCCTTTCGATGTTATAGCAATTTTTTTTAATTTTAATTATTTAAGTATTGAATTAAAAGAACTAGTATATGTTGAATTACCAATTGCCGAAATTAAAAACGGCCCACATTTGAACTAAACTAAAAAGCCCAAGTTAATGACAATTAAAAAGCCGAAATTAAAATTTGAACTAAACTGGTATTTTCTCGAACTCATGCAAAAACGGAGCACAATAAGGGCCCAAAGGGCTTCGGCCCCTCAGTAATTTGAAATTTTCCTAATAAACTAAACCCCTTATTTAAAAAAAATAATTTGACCCTTAATTTTTTTTAAAAATCGTAATAAATATTAAAATTTTAACTATTTTAATTAAATTTTTTAAAATTTTGATTTTGCCTTTCAATTTTTAGTCTAATGATAATTTAAGTGTCTATAAATTTAAATATTAGATAAATTTAAAATTTCTCTCATTTTAATTCAAATACTTAATAGAACCCTTATATTTTTAAAATTTAGTAACTTGACTCCTAATATTTGATTCAGTTGCTGAAGTCCGATTCGGTGACCGATGTTCGTTTATAGTATTTTTCACGACGGCCACATAGGTAGCTAATCAACGTAATAAACGAGATTGAAACCATGGAATTTTTGCAGAAGGTAAATAACATAAAATTAGGGAGTGAGTTTGAGGCGCGGCTAAGATAAAGTTTTAAAATTTGTCAATAATTATTATTCTCCAAAATCTTCTTCTCGAGAACCCTAGTTTTTTGTTTTTTAACAATTTAGTTTTTTTTTAACAACTCTGCTCTGCTTGCAATTTTTTTTTTAATTTTTTGAGTCAGCATACGATCGACAATTACCTAGTTATTGGTTATCTATCGTCGATATTAATTATTTTTCTTATTTTTCTCTTTTTTATTTTCTAATAAGAATTTTTGTCTTTATGACAAGCGTTTTTTCTGTTCTTGTGACACGCATTTTCTTATGTCCTTATAACATGTTTTTTTGTTTTTGTGGTTTTGTTTCATCTGTCTTTGTGGCATGATTCTACACACCCTAGCGGTCGATCGTTGCTCGCATAGAGTTTTTAATCGGCGCTAGTTCTTGATTATAATTTTGTCGATGGTCACGCAAAGTTAAATCCCCACTTGGTTGATGGTTGTTTGTCGATGTAATCAGTCATAAGTAGCAGAACATTTTGCCTGATAGTTTGGATCGCTCACCATTCATTTTTCATCAGTTATGAGTCCCGATTGAATAGAGACAAGGAGATTTATGAAGCTTCTGAATTTTGATAGGATGTTTATCTCCATAAAAGTTTTTCACTTTTCTTTGTTTTTGGGTTGTAAGAAATTTGGGTTGATTAGTCTCATTATTTTTCTTCCTAGATGCGTTGTGATTGTGATATCTTCTATGGTTATAATAAAAATTCAATGGCCAAATTTAAAAAGAAAGTTTTAAAATTTGTCTAAAAAGTTAAAATGTTAGACTTTTCTATAATATTTTAAGTTTTATGTGATTTTTGACGAGTTTTAAATTTTTTTAAAAGTTTTCGAATTTTGTCTAAAAATCTAAAATGTTATAATAAAAAACAAGTTCCAGAATTTATTAAAAATTATAAAAAAATTAATTTAAAATATCATTAAAAATTAAGTTATTAATTTTAAAATTTATTATTTTTTAACCGTACTATTCAGATTAGACTCACAAATTAGGTCTCCTTCTGATCAGAAAATAAAATTAGGTCACCACAGTGACTGCCACTGCCGAAATACCCAATCAATAAAATGAAATTCTTGCATAGATTTCAACTTTCCAATCACTGTGAACCGCTGATAACAAAATAAAATGCTTTAAAGCAAGTCCAAACCTGTGTTGGGGAACATAATGATTGCATTTTCTGGAAATTTGGGATATCATTCCACGAAATTCATGCACTCATTCATTGTTAGTGCTTCAACATTCATGATACGATTGATAGCTTATTTTTACGATTTTTTAATTTTTTTACTTGTATTTTTAATTCTAAATTTATATTTATATTATTTTTTCTATAAAATGTTTTGAAATTTTATTTTCTGCTTTTATTTCAAAGGATGGGGGTATGAAAAAACAAAAAAAGAGTCAAAGGTGTAAATTATTGTCATTTTAAAAATATATATTCTGCCGTTTTCTTTCTTGTCCCCAATCAAACTAGGCAAGTAGAAGGAAATGGTCATATGTGTACCCAAATTCTAATAAGATACATTACAGTAATTGTCAAATTATATATTCAGTTTACGTTTATGGTTATAAATTTTTGTTATAATTTTGGATATTTTTTTTCTTTTTAATAAAATTGACGTCTTTTATATATATAAAAAAGGAATCGTGAGCTGCAGTAGATGGTTTGATATCGCTTGGTCATGGGATTACAACAAATTATCGTTTGGACGGACTGTTCGGAGGTTATAAATACGGTGGTGCAAGCTGCAGATGAGGTCAGTCCGGGGCATACAAGTTCGCCGCATTCACCGGGAAGGCAGTTGTGCGGCGGATGTCATGGCTAAGTCCGGCGTCCGAAAAACCTGCATCTTGTTTGAGGATGAGTGTGAGATGGAAATGCCAAGATATGTCCAAAAGCAAAGAGTTCAACTCTTCCTTTTCTTACGTTGATATTGGCATATTGTTAATGTTTGGCAACCGTTAATGTTGGAGCACTAGCCGGCTTCAAGCCCCCCCACAACAAATGTAATTATTAATTAGCAATGTTTATTTCTCGTTTTATATAAACCTTGATGATTTAGTCCAAATCGAACCAGTCAATTCCTTGTTTTTATGTTGCTAATCAGCATGCAAGGATTCATAATGATTTACGACAATTTTGGTTCTTTTTTGTTGCATGACGTCCCGACCATTGGCCGAACTAAAATGTGTATATGGTCCAATCTCCAATGGAAGAAATTCTATTCTTTTATTATGGAAGCAAACAAAGGAAAAAGGTTCAGATTCTATACAAGATACTGTGTTATATTATGTGTTTTAAACCGATTTGATTAATCTAATATAATTAAAGATTTTGTTTTACCTTTTAAAAAAAATTGTATTTCGGCCTTGAGGTACACTAACTTTAACAAATAATTTGACGTGATTTATTTTTTAAAAAACATATGATGATATAACATATTTTAATTGCCCTTTTCTACCCAATTAGCTATATTTTTGCACATTTAAAAGAAGAGAAAAAATTGACCCTCCAATCATTCCACTAAAAAAGAAAATGTTGTTATCTCTAGGAGACACGAGTTTGAATAGCTTGTTTGCAAGATATAGGTTTTCAAAAGGTTAAGAAAAATGAACAGATAATATAATAAGATCATAACGAATGCTCAAAAAACAAGTAAAATAGAACTGCTTTAAAAAAGTCATAATAAGTTACTCGACGAAAATTAACAGAAAAAAGTAAATCTCGTGGATGGAAATACATGTATCGAAAAATAGAAAAATAGAAATAATCGAACTATAATAAAAGGGGTTAAATTTGTATTAAAAAAACTAGTACAAGGACCTTTGTTAATTTTATTAACTATTATACACCATTTGACCAAGGGAAAAACTAAATTAAAAGTAATACTTATGTTAATTTTATTTCTTTTATCAATATATTATATACTTTTGTTAATTTCATAGATGGTATTAGTAAACCAACATATAACCTTCTCTTTCATCAAATAAAGCTAGCAATCATTATAAATAATAATAATAATAATAATAATAATCGTCCCAATTTTTGAATATTGTTTCTTAACCATACATTTAAGGATAATAAGTGTTATTTTATTAACTCCATTTGTAAAAAAAAAAAAAAAACTTTGAAATTTCACGGAATTATATGACTTAAATAAAAGAAAAATGTACCCGTGAACCCTTTCAAATCAAAGTAGTTTAGGTTCAAAGTTCAAACAAGTTGGTCATATCGCGGGAGAAAAATGGGGGAAAAAAGAGCAAGAAATATGAGTGTTATCTCTTTAAAAGAATTTAAGTTTGTTTGACTTTTGTATTTTCATATGCAATAATACAATGTAGCCAATTTGGTCTTAATATTGAATTACATGCTTGATCGAATATCGATATTGTCAAACCTTGCATGACCATGGCCGTGAGTCGACCAAAATAAAATCAAAAAAATAAATAATATTTGAACACAATATCATAATGTCAATGAATCTGATAGGGTTTATTGTTGTTTATGGTTTAAATTTTATTTTCATTATTTATACATTTCATGGGATTCCTTAGCATCAGTGTTTAGTTCAATTTAATAAAACAATATAATTTATGTTCCTTTTACAGTTCATATTATCTTTAAGGTTAAAATCTTAGATTTTTCATTGGGAGTTATTATTATTATTATTAAACCCAACACTTGTTGGTAATTAAGGATGAAGCTTGAATCAAACATGCAGGGATGAAGCCAGAATTTAAGGTGGGGGCAAAACATAAATATTTAAAAGTGGGGGGCAAATTTATAAATAAATAAAACTAATTTCTAAGAAAAATTAAATAGAGGGACAAATGTGAAGAAAAAAAATTCTTCGGGGGTGGGGGCATCCCTGCAAACATGAGAGGGGCAAGAGTTTATTAAGCTTTTAAATTTAAAAATCAGAAGAGACAACGACTTTATTTAACTAATATTTAAACTAAAAGTAACCTAAAATATTATTATACTAAAAAATAAAAGAGGTTACCATTGGTAATTCAATTATATATTATTTTTTTGTATAATCTAAGCAAGCAGTACATTTTAGGGAGATGTCATAATTAGAATTCGAACCTCAATCTTGAAGTGCTAACACATAACTTTTAATCCGCTACTCGGTTTAGTTAGCATTCTTTTAAAATTGTTAAGGAAAGGGGCTTAATAAAAATTAAAATGGAATTGGGTGGTCGAACTGTAATTTATCCTCAATTTCACAAGCAGCTAAATAAAAATTATACTTTGTTAAGGACTTCAAGGTATGATTGAAAAGAAAAAAGGGCATTGAAGAAAGGCATCTAGAACTTGCATCAAATGGGAAGCAACATGTGAATATGGTTGGAAAAAGTTGGCCACTCCTAATTCCTAAAGGGACACTAAAAAAAAGTCAAGACATGAAAAATTGGCATTTACGGTCCAATAATCTTCCAACGAATAAAACTATATCTAAAATTTAAATTGAGATCTCTCTTATTTGTACTTTAATACGTAGTTATTGTATGATTTATGTCCGTTTTATCGTTCATGTTTGATTTTTATAATTATCGCTTTTAATAAAATTATATATAAAATTTAAATTGAGATCTCTCTTTTCGAGTACAACAGGTCTTACATCTAATATTTATTAATTAGTTAGCTAGCTAGTTATAGGTACTTGTTATATAATTTTTTGATATAAAATTGATTGATCTTTTAAATCCATATATCGAATGTTAAAAGATAATCCACATTTAAGTGTGTTTGAACTCACTGTCTCAAGGATGTTATAAAATCAATTACACCCTAGGTGGAAAGTAGTAAACTAATTTTGTGAGGTAACAATGACATCTAGATTTATTAATTACTATGAAAATTATTACAAATATAATGTACCAAAAAAGAGAGAAAAATAGACTAGTTTAATGAAAATCTCGTACAAAGTGCAGAGAAAAACAAACCCTTTACCCTTTCATGAAGATTAACATACCATCAAAACTCAAAAACCTTCATTAATCTATTTGTCTCTATCCAAACGAGACGTATTGGGATACAAAAGGAGTGGTGAGCGAACCAAATTATCAGGCAAATTGCTCCTCTACACAATTCCGATTACATCGGCTAACAAACCATCAAACGACTAGGATCAGTCTTTTCTATGACTACCGGCAAAATCAAATTAGAAAGTTAGCGTCGTGAGAATCTCTACACAAGCACCAAACAACCGCTACAGTATGTTGAAATTGTGCAAAACGACAGATGAAACAAAATACAAAAATCAATGAAAAACATGACACAAAGGCAGAAGAAATACGTGCCATAAGAGCAGAATTTTTTATCAAAATTAAAAAAATATATAAAAGAACAAAAAAATAATAAACACCGGTGGTCGAAAACCAATAATTCTCTCGTGTCATATCATGCACGTCCATATCATTTCAAGTTCATATTCATCACTAAACGTATGGAATTGCATCAAAAAGTTTGAAAATCTAATTTTATGAGTGAATAATACTAATGCACAAAGCCAAGTTAGGATGGATATACTAAATCTACTTCAGATTCTGACGTTGAATAATTGTGTCTATTTTTACATTTCTACCTCTGTTATTTAGTTGATTAGTGATTACCCCTTTATATAACAACTATAATATGTATGGTCAAAAACTCATTTCCAAAGATAATCTATCAGTTTTTATTGAGTGTAAAATTTTCACATTGTAATGCGATATTAATGATAAATAAACGATCACAAATCAAAAAAATAAAAACGAATACACAAATTTATGTGGAAAATTGTAAAAAATAATTATAATGTTAAAATTACAAAATGTTTGCAGGTAATGTTGAAATAGAGTCGCAAAGGATTTTGCCCCTTGCATCCATTAGAAGTGTGTTTTTTTTTTATTAAATAGAAATGTATTACATTTTCAATATAAATGTCAGAATTCAAATTCATATAAGATATGATAAAATGAAGAATTTCAAAATAAATGTTAAAATTCAAATTCATATAAAATGATATAACATAAACATCTTGATCATAGTTAGCGAGAGATTACCTTTAAATAATAAATAAAGGGTAATTATATCATGTTATGGCGGTAGAAATATTTTGTTTTTACGAGCACCTTAATTTTAGGGGTTAGAGATTTAGTTTAGGGTTTATAGTTTAGGTGTTTATGTTTATGTACTTAGAATTTAGGGGTTATGGTTTGAATTTAGGGGTTATAGGTAAAGTCCTAAATCTCTACCATATTACCTTAAAACCTAAACCCTATACTCTAACACTAAACCCTAAATTCTAACCACAAACTTTGAATTTTAAACCCCTAAACTATAAATCCCTAAACTATAAACCTTAAATTAAATCATTAACCCCTAAAATTAGAGTCTTGTAGAAACAAAATATTTCCGCTGCAAATATATCATATATTTTCTCATAAATAAATAAAGTAAGATAGGTATTTTGATGAACTATCGTCAGAGTTCACCATGTGTCGTACGTTGTTCTTTTTAATGGATTAACATATTTTATATCTTTTAATGTTTGATGATTTCCGTTGGTATGCTAGAGAGATTATAATTCTTCAGTACCAGTCATAAACTCCGAGACAAATCATCAAACTAATCTAAATTGCCGGAAATAAAGAAAGAAAAAAAACCAAGATTTATTCAAGTTTTGCATTGCTTCAAATACGGTTGAACGTTCAATAGAGTCGAATCGAATAATTTTTTTTGAGTTAATAGAGTTTACAAGTCCTACTTTAGGATTCAAATTTTATTTGAATTTTTTTTCGAACCGAGTCGAGTTTTCTAATTTGGTATAGATTTAATTGTAATTATTTAGAATTTTATAATACATAACTTTAATTTAAACGACTTTCTATATCCATATAGGATATACATATATATATTTCTTCATATTTCTATATACATAATATATAGACAGAATCGACAGACTTGACTCGAACTTAAAAATTGATCAACTAATTACTAAAAAATTTGAGTTATTCGAATTTTCATTTTATAACTCAAACTTTATTTGAAATATTTTTAAATAGAGTCAAAACGAGTCGGTTTTCTTCGCATCGAGTCAAATAATAATTCAATTTTTTCGATTCGAGTTTTGTTTCAATGGACAAAACATGGAGGTTAAAGCGTTAATATCCCAACTTGTAATTTTCCAGTATATAGCGTAAAGCCATAACAAATGAACATGGTTGTGTTGTTTCATATATTCCAAGAAGATAGATACGTACGTTTGCAGCTAAATGAATCTTACAATATTATGCATATAATATTATTGCTTGGGGGAGAGGGAATAGAATAATTGAGATAGCGTTCTCAGATTTGAAAAGCTCGGAAAATTTGTTTTGATTCTGTTTTCTGGGTTGCCAAACACGGTTTATAAATTGGAAAATATTGGAAGACTTTCTGTTCAAGGAAACAGCACTAACCAAGTTGGTGAAGTGAAGAAAATCACTGAGAGTGTTCCATTTCAACTACCCTTTTGAAAATCTGGTAGGTAAATGCTTCTCAATGACTCATTTTTCCATTAATCTGTTCTTATCTTTTTTTAAAAGATGAATTCTTTTCTTGGTGATTTCTGGGTATTTGGGTTTTGCTCAAAATGATGAGAAAACCAAGTTGATTTCTTATCCTTAGACAATCTTTTCATAGCAGTTAGCACAAGGTTGATTTGCTCAAAATTCTGAAGTTGTTGGAGTATAAATCGAACTAATATTAGCTCCAGGAACCGCAACAATGGCCAATGAGAATGGTTTGAATGGTGATACAAACTCGAATGAGGCGAGCACATCGAAAGGGCAGGAAGAACCAGCAGAGAAAATCTCTGGTGTGAATGGGGAAATTCAAGATTCCGAAAGTGGGAAAGGAGATGAGAAAACCAACTCTGTTCCTCTTTATAAGCTGTTTGCATTCGCCGATTCGAGGGATATCGTGTTAATGACGGTCGGCACGATTGGTGCCATCGGAAACGGTTTATGTATGCCCCTTATGACAATCTTGTTCGGGGATCTTATCAACGCTTTCGGACAAAACCAGAGTAATAATAAAGTGGTTGACGTGGTCTCCAAGGTAGAGTTAGAACTTATTCATAACCTGTATTTGTTTTTGAATTTCTGAAATGAATGCATCATTAACATGATTTTATTACAAGATCACAGGTTGCTTTGAAATTCGTCTATCTCGCGGCAGGGGCCGGGGTGGCGGCGTTTCTACGTAAGTAAATCTTTCACTTTAAGTATTTTATGTCTCATTTTAATCGGAGACTGAGAAAAGCTTGGATTTGTTGTTGTTTTTTTCAGAGGTGAGTTGTTGGATGGTCACAGGTGAGAAACAAGCTGCAAGAATAAGGGCCTTGTACTTGAAAACCATATTGAGACAAGATGTTGCTTTCTTTGATGTCGAAACCAACACCGGAGAGGTCATTGGACGAATGTCCGGTGATACAGTTCTCATACAGGATGCCATGGGAGAGAAGGTATATATCGAATGACTAAAATGTCCCATGAAAACTATCATATAGATGTGATCATCGAAAAACTAACATGTTGTTTCTGCAGGTAGGGAAGTTTATACAGTTGGTATCTACATTCTTCGGAGGTTTCGTTATAGCATTTATTCGAGGATGGTTGCTTACGCTTGTCATGTTGTCCGTAATCCCTCTTCTTGTAATATCTGGCGGAACAATGGCTATGATAATATCTAAGATGGCATCTCGTGGACAAGCTGCTTATGCTAAAGCTGCCACTGTCGTCGAACAAACAATTGGTTCGATCAGAACTGTATGTTCTAAAACATAGTTATTGTTTTCTTTAAGTGAAGATATGTGACTGATTATATAATCTGATTCAGGTTGCTTCGTTTACTGGCGAGGAGCAAGCCATAAGCAGTTACAACAAATTTATTGTTACTGCTTACAAATCAGGCGTTAATGAGGGTACGGCAGCCGGACTCGGTCTCGGTGTACTTATGTTGATCATATTTTGCAGTTATGCTTTGGCCGTGTGGTTCGGTGGGAGGATGATTTTGGAGAGAGGGTACACTGGTGGTCAAGTAATTAATGTTATTATAGCTGTATTAACCGGTTCCATGTAAGTTAAAATTTGAGTTTTCGACTAAATCACTATGCATGCGCCATGGTTCACAGACTGAATTCGTCGTGATTATGGATGTTTTAGGTCCCTAGGGCAGGCATCGCCATGCATGAGTGCGTTTGCCGCCGGTCAAGCTGCAGCGTTTAAGATGTTCGAGACTATTGAAAGGAAGCCGGAGATTGACCCGTACCACACGAGGGGGAAAGTATTGGAGGACATTCGCGGGGATATTGAACTGAAGGATGTTTATTTCAGTTACCCTGCCAGACCAGAAGAGCAAATTTTCAGTGGTTTCTCTCTTTCTGTTTCACGTGGCACAACAGTTGCTTTGGTTGGACAAAGTGGAAGTGGGAAGTCAACTGTAATAAGTCTAATAGAGAGGTTTTATGATCCACAAGGTGGTGAAGTCCTTATTGATGGCATCAATCTCAAAGATTTTCAACTTAGATGGATCAGGGAAAGATTGGTCTTGTTAGCCAAGAACCAGTGTTGTTTACATCGAGCATTAGGGATAATATCGCATACGGAAAGGAAGATGCGACCATAGAAGAGATACAAGCTGCGGCTGAACTTGCAAATGCTGCTAAGTTCATCGATAAACTACCTCAGGTTCGAATTCTTTGTCTAAAAAAAGTGTTCAATTATTGTTTTGTATCGCAGATTGTATAAAAGATATGAAAGATTGGAACTTAATATATGTAGGGGTTAGACACCATGGTTGGAGAGCATGGAACTCAACTTTCTGGTGGACAAAAACAAAGAGTGGCAATAGCAAGAGCAATTCTAAAGGTAGGTTAGATGCAGCTACAAGTGCGCTAGATGCAGAATCAGAAAGAGTCGTGCAAGAGGCGTTGGACTGGATGATGGGAAATAGGACCACGGTCATTGTTGCTCATCGTTTGAGTACCGTGAAAAATGCAGATATAATTGCTGTCATTCATAGAGGAAAGATGGTTGAAAAAGGTAGGCTAAAAGCATTGTTAGCAGTACTTTATTCTTTCATGCATTTGCATAAGCACTATCATGTACTATCGAGCAGGGTCACATTCAGAACTACTCAAGGATCCCGAAGGAGCATACTCTCAGCTTATTCGATTACAAGAAATAAATAAAGGGTCAAAACAAGTAGCGGATGTATCAGACATTACACCAGAATCGTTTAGACAATCAGGCCTGAAAAGATCGTTGAAGCGATCAATCAGTAGGGGATCATCTATGGGAAGTAGTGGCCATCATTCTTTCTCTTTATCATTTGGTTTGCCTACTGGAATGAATGTCAATGATTCTGCAATGGTAGATACTGGAGACCCTTCTGAACAACCGTTGAAGCAACCTCCAGAGGTTTCCATCCGCCGGCTTGCTTACCTCAACAAGCCAGAGCTTCCTGTGATCCTACTCGGAACTATAGCTGCGGCTGTCAATGGTGTCATACTTCCAATCTTTGGTATCCTAATTTCTCGTGTGATCAATTCGTTCTTTAAACCACCAGATGAATTGAGAAATGATACGAGATTCTGGTCACTTATATTTATGACGCTTGGCCTGGCATCATTGTTGGCATTTCCAACACGAACATACTTCTTTTCCATTGCTGGATGTAAACTGATCCAACGAATCAGATCAATGTGTTTTGAAAAAGTGGTCCGAATGGAAGTTGGCTGGTTTGATGAACCGGATAATTCAAGTGGTTCGATTGGTGCAAGGCTATCAGCCGATGCAGCCACAATACGTGGCCTGGTTGGAGATGCACTGGCTCAGATGGTTTCGAACCTTGCATCAGCCATTGCTGGTTTGGCCATTGCTTTCGTCGCAAGTTGGCAGTTGGCATTAATAATCCTAGGACTAATTCCGCTGTTAGGGGTCAACGGATATGTTCAAGTAAAATTCATGAGGGGATTTAGCGCAGATGCAAAGGTATGTTCAAAACTAATGACTTCAAGATCTTGGAATGCAATATTTTTTAAGCAATTTATTGATTTAGATGTTATATAAATGGTTGCAGATGATGTATGAAGAAGCAAGCCAAGTTGCTAACGATGCAGTCGGAGTATACGAACAGTGGCTTCATTTTGTGCAGAGGAAAAAGTGATGCAGCTCTATAGAAAGAAATGTGATGGTCCATTGCGAGCAGGGATAAGGCAAGGTTTAATTAGTGGAGCAGGATTTGGGATTTCATTCTTCTTGCTGTTTAATGTTTATGCAACCAGTTTTTATGCCGGATCTCAGCTTGTTGAGCATGGCGATGCTACATTCTCCGATGTTTTTCAAGTGAGTCTGTTTTCAAGACCTCTGTTTTCACTATATATGTATATATGATACTGAGACTGATATTGATTTTCAGGTTTTCTTTGCCTTGACAATGGCAACTGTTGGAATTTCTCAATCAAGCTCCTTTGCTCCTGATTCTAGCAAAGCCAAGACAGCTGCTGCTTCCATATTCGCAATCATTGACTGCACGTCTAAGATTGACCCAAGATACGAATCCGGAACGACAATAGAAAATGTGAAGGGAGATATCGAGCTACGTCATGTCAGTTTCAAGTATCCATTAAGGCCAGACATTCAAATTTTCCGAGACTTGAGTTTGTCCATCCATGCTGGAAAAGTAACAACACTGCCATTTCGAACTTATTCATTTATCAGCAAAAGACTAAATCATATGTACTAATGTGTCAACCTTTTAATTTCAGACTGTTGCCTTGGTTGGAGAAAGTGGGAGTGGCAAATCCACAGTGATTTCATTATTGCAAAGATTTTACGATCCCGATTTGGGAAGTATTACTCTCGATGGAGTCGAAATCCAAACGCTCCAATTGAAGTGGTTAAGGCAACAGATGGGCCTAGTGAGCCAGGAACCTGTTTTGTTCAATGACACAATCCGTGCCAACATTGCGTATGGAAAAGGAGGAAATGCAACCGAGGCAGAAATTTTAGCTGCATCAGAATTGGCCAATGCTCACAAGTTCATCAGCTCGTTACAACAGGTTAGACATCACTAATAAAATCCGGGTTCAACTCGGTTCATTCATACAATCACTTTTAGATCATCACAGAATTTATCAATAACCGAACCTTTTTATTATCCAGGGTTACGACACCGTAGTAGGCGAGCGAGGAATTCAACTGTCAGGAGGACAAAAGCAAAGGGTAGCCATCGCACGAGCCATAGTTAAAAGTCCAAAGATATTGCTACTAGACGAGGCAACGAGTGCCTTAGACGCCGGATCAGAAAGGGTTGTTCAGGATGCATTAGATAGAGTGATGGTGAACCGCACAACCGTGGTGGTTGCTCATAGGCTGTCGACGATAAAAAACGCCAACGTGATCGCGGTGGTTAAAAACGGTGTGATCGTAGAGAAAGGGAAACACGAGACTTTGATAAACATCAAAGATGGTTTCTATGCTTCTTTAGTTGCACTTCACATGAGTGCTTCCACTGCTTAATTTACTTTGCTTTTTTATGTAATTAGAAATGTTTAAGTAAAGGGTCATTTATTACAATAAATTTATACAAGAATCTGAATTTAAGCTTCATACTCAAGCTTTTGTATTCAGATGAAATCCATGTTCCTTTACTTAACAGTAAGCTATACTCTGGAAGAAAGTGATGGGATTAATTATATTATATAATCATACTTTGGATCCAATTGGCGTAAGCAGCTGTAACATTACTTTACGTGTAAAGCTGTCTCGGATCTCAAGCCAATTGCTTTGAGCTCTCGCAAAAGCATGTAGAGAATCGAGGTTCTTATTACATATTGAAGTTTTTGACTTTTGACGCCATTAGATATCGAAAAATACATTGATATATAAAGTTTATACAAACCTTTTAATTTTTAGAGTTTAGAGAATTAAATTATAGTTTGAGGTTTAACGATTTAAATCGTATGGTGTAAAATTTATAGTTTATGGTTGTTGAACACTTAACTATTTTTTTAGATAGAGATTTTTAGGTTGTTTAGAAGGTAAAGACGCATAATCCATGTTGCATGATCTCAGAGGTCTGGTCTGAATTATCTGGAGCTTGTCCTTTGTTTTAGGATATATGACTCCTTATAAAGGCCGGAAAGGGTGAATGCACGTATCAATCGAGGGGAAGGTGAGTTAGAAAGTTAGGTTCGTTGTAACTCGGACATTGACGCGGATCATGTGCACCGTCATGTGATTTAGATGGCACTCGCATGTCGAGTCCGCAACGGAGTAACTTTGGTCCTGTGGTATGTTCGTAGAGGATTGTAACTGGGTATTCGTATGGTTATGGTTCGTTGATACCAATAAAGATTTAGGGTTTAATATCTAGGTTTTAGAGTGTTAGGGTTAGAGATTTATGTTTTATATTTTATAGTTTAAATATGAAGAGTTGTGTAAATTTTTTTACACAACTTGCATATTAAATAGGATAAAATTTTGATACACAAGCTTGTATATTTACACTATAAAATTTAAATCTTAAATTTTTAACTCTAAACTTTAAACCTTATACTCTAAATTCTAAACATTATAACTTAAACTCCTAAATTAAAACCCTAATTCTTATAATTGAAAGACACGTGTAAATTACATATTCCGTATATCAATTTTTTTTCCTTAAAAATATAACCCTTAGATATTATAAAGAAGTTTTAATTTTGTTAAAGAACTGTTAGAGCTCCGGTCAATCTTGGGCTCAACGCCTAAGGTAACCCAACCAGTAAGCTCGGTTCAAGTACGAGCCTAAAGCTACCGGACTAGGTCACCGCACTTAGACTTCCACAGGACCACAATTTTATAGTACCCCAACAATAATTTTTGTCTCTTTTTTGTGTTTATTTTTAAAATAATTATATTATATATTGACGGTAAAAAAAATTTATTTTTACAAGTACCTTAATTTTAAGAGTTGCAAATTTAGTTTAGGGTTCATAGTTTAGGAATTTAAGTATATATGCTTAAGATTTAGAGAATATGATTTGAATTTAGATTTTAGGGTTAGAATTTAGGGGTTATAAGTAAAAACCTAAATCTCTACCATATTACCCTAAAACTTAAACCCTAACCTCTAAACCTTGTACCTTAACACTAAACCCTAAATTTTAACTATGAACTCTAACTTCTAAACCCTAAACTATAAACCATAACCTCAAATTTAGGATGCTTACAGAAATAAAATGTTTCCACCGCTAGTGTATCATATGTTTTCCCTTATTTTTATATCATAACATTAAAAAGTTAAATTCTAAACCTTAATTTTATATTTTAAATTATAAACTTTAAACCCTGAATCTTAAAAAAATACAGCCTACCCTAATTTCCTAAACTATAATCATAAACAGTAACTCTAAATTCTAAACTTAATTTTTTAATGTAAGAGCATAAATACGGACACTAAAAATTAAACAAAACCCTAAATCTTAAAAAAAAATATAGCCTACCCTAATTCCTTAAACTATAATCATAAATTACAACTCTAAATCTTAAACTTAATTTTTTTAGTGTAGGAGCATAAATACAAACACTAAAACTAAACAAAAAAATTATATTCATCTCGTTAAGCGCCTAACAAAGGCAATCTATCTTAGGGTTAGGATGCCTCAAATCTTTGTTACGTGCAATTTATTAAAATAAAATGTTTAATTTTAATAAATTAAATATTTATTAATTTGTTGTGTATTTTATAGGTAGCCTTTTAAATAAAAAATGAGTATAAGATAATTCACCACTAGTCCATAACTAATTTTTTGTTTTTCATTACAAGTATTTTATTTAACTCTTAGATCCAATTCATCGGTATATTGTAGCATTTAGAAGGAAAATGACATGTTTGTCATTAAATCCATAATTTATTGACCTCAAATATAGTTTACATTTTTTATATAACCACGTGTAATTCAATTCATTAAATAACTAATTTGGATCAAATATTGTAAAGATCATTATAAAAACATCTAAACCTCATTTATTCCATTCACATCACCAAAACTATAATTCATACTTTAAATTTTCAATTAAAATTTAAAAACATTTGAACTATAATTCATGAACCTATCATATAGGACTAGGGGTGTTCAACTCTGGGTACCCAAGTCTTTGAGTAGTAGTTAGTTTGGTCAGCCCAGGTCTCGACCCGGGTTGGTCGATAACCGGAATGTTGCCGGTACCCCAAAAATTAGGTAATTTGATACTCGAATATAAAATATAAAAATATGAATTTATCAAATATAAAATATAAAATTTAAGTTGTTTTATTATTTTAATATAAAAATACCTATTTATTAAATATAAAAAATATAATTTTAAATACATTTAGGTAGTCGGGTATCTGAAAAGTTGGAATTTTGTGACCTAGGCACGATTAGGGAAATGACGGGCTGAATACCTGACCTGGGAATTAATTTTTTTTTATAAAATTGCACAAATTTTTTGATCGGATCGTCGGATCATCTGAGTCGGGTATTTTTTAACACCCCTAATTAGGCGTGGGCGTTCAATCGAGTCGTGTCGAGTCAAAAAATTTTGAGTTATTCGAGTTGATGCGTCATATTTTAACAACTCAAACTTTATTTGAAGTTTTTTTGATTCGAGTCGAGTTTATGAAATTTGAGTAGAGTTCGTGTCAAGTCGAGTTTTCGAGTTCTTATATATATTTAATTGTAATTATTTATCATGTTATAGTGTAGTTTAATTCTAATTTAAACGACTATCTCTAATCTATAAGATGTGCACATATATATCATTATATTTTTTCATATGCGGCGTATATTTCTTCATATTTTTTATATTGGTATATATATCAAGAAAAAATAAGGGACTCGGCTCGAACTTAAAAATCAATCTACTAATTACTAAAAATTTTCAATTATTTGAGTTATTCAAATTTTTATTTTACAACTCAAATTTTATTTGAAAATTTTCGAGTCAATTCAAGTCTATGTAATTTTAAGTTGAGTTAGAATAAGTTAAACTTTTCACCTCGAGTCAAAATTTTCAATTTCTTTTTGAAGCGAGTCGAACTTTGCTCGCCCATGAGAATCGAAATGCAGCATTAATTGGTATTAGCCGGATAGAGAGATCAGAGATAAAAACGGTGGCGTTTAACTCCCTTAAACTCCCTTGGACACGTAGGAAAGAGAGGGGCGTCGTTCAAATTAAAAACACGTCATACTTTAGATTGGAAACCAATGAAAAGAAGCGATCATGCCAGCAGTGAAAGAAACAAAGAGTTAATTACATAGATATCCCCACAGTATGCCCATATTTCAGAATAGTCCCAAGTTCCGAACATTTTAATTGCATCTTCAAACTATTAATATTGTCTCATTGTATATTTCTATTAATCTAATAATTTATTTGACTTTTTTAGATAAATAAGAAAATACTAACGTAGGCCTCATAATAATTTATTTGACATTAAATATCAATTCAGATATAATACGAAAAGAATTTAATATATTAAAATTAAAATTTTAAACACATGAGTATACAAATATATTATATGAATAATTTAGATTTAACACGAGTATACAATAAATTATATTATTATTATGTTTTTAACAAGTCAAATTCGAACTCGTGGAATAGTCATAATAATAACAAATGATATATTTTATTTAGATGACTTGAGTTTAAAAATTATATGTACAAGGTGTGTGTATATTATTTAAAGACTAAAAAAATTAAATATATATTAATGCGTAATCGCAGCGTATTAAAAAAATGTCAAATCCAAATTATCTAGTACGAAAATACCAAAATGACACTGGGCTCTGTCCTTGGAGCTAAGCATCGCCAACAACCCAACACCGAGATTCACCTTTCTTTCTCATCTCTCTCGTATCAGGTATGGAATTTCCTTAATTGTTTCTGTTATATGCGTAAAAGCCCTAGATTTAACTCCAGGGTTTTTTTAGTTGATTTTAGAATAAGGGATTGTATTGAAGCTTGGATTGAGGTGAAGATAGAGAAGTAAGTGATCCAGCCCCTTCTTTTTGATATCTTGGAAGGTGAATTGTGGCGAATTTACGGGTCGGGATTCTTGAATCTTGATTGTATTCTTGCATTAGCTTTGGGTTTCTTTCAAATTCGAATCCTGGCTGTTGTTTTTGTGCCGCCTTTCTCTGTTGTGAATACTGCATCGGAGTTCTTGGCAAAAGATTAAACCTGCACCTTTGTTTTCGTACTGGAATTGCGTTATCTTGTTTCACCGTTCTTGATATTCAATTAAGGAAAGCTTTCGATTCGATTGCAATGGCTACTCCGCCACAAGTTTCCCCTTCACCTAATCCTGATAAAACTCCAATTACTGCTGCTCCCACAATCTCACCTGGAGCATCAAGATTTACTCCACCGAATTTACAACCAGATCAGATTGCTTCCCCTTCAATGAAAAACCCAATTATGTTATCACCGGAAAATGGGGTCAAAACTGGAAGTCCTACTCCCCATCTCAGTACTCCCCCTGGTCCTCCTGTATTTACATCACCAGTCCGGCCTGCTGCCGTGCCTTTCCGAACCTCTCCAGCAACTCCTCAGCCAGTGGCTTTCGCATCAGGTTCGTCTTTGCCCACATCTTCACCTCCCCATATTTCAAATGGGTCAGTTGAACTTCAACAACAAGTTCCCAGTGCAATGGAAGAATCAGTGCCTGCTGGGGAGAAACTATGTGTTTTATTCTCAGCTCATAAGGTATCTTTTTGCTCTTTTTGGGAAGAAGCAGAAGCATGAATTTGTGATTTGTGCATATTATTAAATTTACAATCTTTTTATCTTGCAATTATATTATTTATTTTGTATGTTAGGTGTTGAAACACAAGAAGCTTGCAAATGTACCTAGTGTAGGATTTGGAGTATTGGTTTCTCCTGGGAGGGAGACTTCAACAGGTCCTCAAGTGATACAACGTGATCCTCATCGATGCCATAATTGTGGAGCTTATTCAAATCTTTATTCAAATGTACTAATTGGATCTGGCCAATGGCAGTGTGTAATCTGCCGGAATCTAAATGGAAGTGAAGGTGAATATGTAGCATCCAACAAGGAGGAGCTCCGTAATTTTCCTGAGCTGTCATCTCCTTTGGTTGATTTTATTCAAACTGGGAATAAGAGACCGAGTTATGTGCCAGTTACTGATTCCAGAACTTCTGCACCAGTTGTTCTTGTTATTGATGAATGTTTAGATGAGCCACACCTTCAGCATTTACAGAGCTCCTTGCATGCATTTGTTGAGTCAGTGCCACCAACAACAAGAATAGGAATAATTTTGTATGGTTGCACAGTATCAGTCTATGACTTTTCAGAAGATTCCATAGCATCTGCTGATGTGATTCCAGGTGGCACCTCACCAACTCAGGAGACCTTGAAAGGATTGATTTATGGAACTGGTATCTACTTGTCACCAATGCATGCTTCAAAAGAGATTGCACACCTAATATTCTCTTCATTAAGGCCATACAAGTTAAATGTTCCAGAAGCATCAAGAGATAGGTGCTTGGGTACTGCTGTTGAGGTTGCTATGGCAATTATTCAAGGACCATCTGTTGATATGTCTCGAGGTTTAGTTAAAAGGCCAGGTGGCAATAGCAGGATCATTGTTTGTGCTGGTGGACCAAATACTTATGGTCCTGGGTCTGTCCCTCATTCTTATACTCACCCTAATTATCCTCATAGAGAAAAGACAGCATTGAAATGGATGGAGCATCTTGGTCATGAGGCTCATCAACATAACATAGTGGTTGATGTTCTCTGTGCTGGGACCTGCCCTGTAAGGGTTTCTGTGCTGCAGCCACTTGCAAACTCTTCTGGAGGGGTGTTGGTTCTTCATGATGACTTTGGTGAAGCCTTTGGTGTAAACTTGCAAAGGGCATCTGCCAGAGCTGCTGGTTCCCATGGTTTGTTGGAGATACGCTGTTCTGATGATATTATGGTTACTCAGGTTGTAGGTCCTGGTGAAGAGGCACATATAGACACCCATGAAACCTTTAAAAATGATATTTCTCTATGTATTCAAATGCTGAGTGTTGAAGAAACACAATGCTTCTCAATATCGTTGGAGAATAAACATGACATAAAGAGTGATCATGTATTTTTCCAGTTTTCTATTCAGTACTCAAATGTTTATCAAGCTGATATAGCTAGAGTGATTACTATAAGATTGCCAACCGTGGATAGTGTTTCAGCTTATCTTCAAAGTGTTCAAGATGAAGTGGCTGCAGTCATAATATCCAAGAGGACTCTGTTGCGAGCAAAAAGTTATTCTGATGCAATTGATATGCAGACAACAATAGATGAAAGAGTCAAAGACATTGCTTTAAAATTTGGGTCTCAAGTGCCAAAGTCAAAGCTTTACCGGTTCCCAAAAGAAATCTCTTTACTACCTGAGCTTCTATTCCATCTTAGGAGGGGCCCACTGTTGGGAAGTATAGTTGGTCATGAAGATGAGAGGTCTGTACTCAGGAATTTGTTTTTGAATGCATCCTTTGATCTTTCACTCCGTATGATTGCCCCTCGCTGTCTTATGCACCGGGAAGGAGGCACTTTTGAAGAATTGCCTGCTTATGATCTTGCCATGCAGTCTGATACAGCTGTTGTTCTAGACCATGGTACAGATGTGTTCATTTGGTTGGTATGTAAATTAACCCATCTTTTAGATTTGTCATGTTTTATATCTTTGTAAATATTCTTTCTGGATACCTTTGCTCCTATGCTGTCATCTCTGATTTATGAGCCTGGTGTGCACATCTATTCCATAAAGGATCCAGTTTTGCTTTGTGATTGAATAGAGATCTGATGATATTATTTAGTTTGAAGGCACAAATAATATATTTTTTTTCTATGCTCTTCGTGAACATCATCTATCCCTGTGGTATAGATATAAGGCCACAGTGGAAAAGTGATGTAGCCTGGTGCAGAGTGAAGGGAAGGACTGGAACTAAGAAGCTGTTTGTGCTTTTGCTAAATGCACAAAGTAATGTGTTCATAGCTATTTATCTTACATGTTTATATCATTTTCACTCTGTGAATGAAATTCTGTGTAGTCAACCTCTGTCTGTCTCTGTATAATATATATATATATATTACCCGTGACTTATCTGACACTGTCAACTGCTGGCTTCAGGGTGCTGAGCTTGCTGCTGATGAAGGAAGAAGTGCTGCAGCTTTGGCAGCTTGTAGAACATTGGCAGAAGAGCTCACAGAGTTGCAATTTCCAGCACCTCGGATCCTTGCGTTCAAGGTTCTTTTCCCTGATTGATCCCAACATCCTATTAGCTCATTGTTGTGTGTTTATTCTGTTAGCAGTTGACAGAGAATAATCTAATGATCTGATTTCGTTGCAGGAGGGGAGCTCTCAGGCTCGATATTTTGTTTCTCGGCTGATACCATCACACAAGGATCCTCCTTACGAGCAGGTAAGAGAAAAAAAAAAAAAAAATGAGAAGCCTCTTAGCTGTATGCCCCTTATGACGGATCCATAAGTAACTATTGTGTGATACTGATGCAGGAGGCAAGATTTCCACAACTTCGAACCCTGACAACAGAACAGCGGACAAAACTGAAAAGCAGTTTTATACATTTCGATGATCCGAGCTTCTGCGAGTGGATTCAGGGTTTAAAAGTAGTGCCCCCGAACCAATATAAGAGATGTTTTAGGTATTTTGCGGATAAACTCCCTCCAAAAAAGGAGTTCCAGTGAGTTGCATCCAACCATCATTTATTGGAATCGTTTTGCTCTTTTTTTTTTTTTTTCTTTCAGTGAAAACAATGTAACCTAACACATTCATATTTGTTTTTAATCATTCTTTCCCTTTTCTAGCTCTTTTTAACACTTTTATTTTGAACTTCAAAGGTTCAGTTATACTTCATAGTAACTCATAAAAGTTGAAAACGCTTTGTTAGAGCTGTGCCTGGTGTCATTACTTTATAAATTTTACGTAGAAAATTTTGTATGTTTTTTTCCGTTTAATCGAGTAATTTTTCTAAATTTTTTAGGGATATTTATAATAATATCCCTCTTTAATTTTTTTTTTATAATTAAGCTCTTAAAATTAATTTTTTTATTTATAATTTAGTCCTTTAAATTATATTTTTTATGATTAAGTCCCCTAAAATTATTTTTTTACAATTAGGTCCAAAAATTAATTTTTTCTATAGGTTAGATGAGTTTCAATTTAGTTTTTCATCTTTTAGGTTAATTTTTTTAAAGAATATATTCGGGTGTGGGTTTAGGGTATTTATTTTAGGGTTTTAACTAAAAAAAATTCTTATATGGCCCATCTCTGAACCAAGGTTTGTTTGAAAATTATTAATTAAATTAATTGTTAATTGGGAAATCATTTAAACAATCGAACTAGTTTTGTCCCGTTTAATTAATCAACGGCCGCCAATTTTAACTGCAATTAAATGTTGATTTTTCCCCGGTTTTAGTCCCAAAAGTTTATTCCTTTTTCTATTAAATAAAAAGGACTCATCAAAAAATAATGTTTAGTGATATTTTTTTTATAAATTCTCCCAAGAAACGTCTGTGTATAGAAAAGTTTCAATCCCTTTGTTCTTTTTAATGTTAACTATGTTGTTTTAAACCCCTTTCCAAAATTAAATTAGCTAAAAGGGTTTTAGTTTAGCTGAATCAAGATTTGTTTGAAAATTATTAATTGAATTTACTGTTAAGTGATCAAACATTTAATTTTATCTTCTCCTCGAGGGAATAAGCTAACCGCCACCATTATAGGTAAGAATTCACAGCTTTCTTGTCAGCATCTATTTTTCTTAAATGTTTTTTTTAATTTCTGTTTTCAATTAATTTTATTAAATATAAAAAAGTCTACAAAAATTAATGTTTAGTGATCATTTTATAAATCTAAAAATAATTCAAGCAATCAGCTTTTTTTAATTTATTTGAGTTATTCATCTGCTTTTTTAACGTAAAATCCTCCAAGGTTTTAGTTTTTGCCACTTTGGACACCCCTTTATTTTATCTTTTTCTCTCTTCTCTGATTTGAAAGATGGTCAACGCAAGTAAAGCATCTACGACCATTATAGGTAAGAATTCACATCTTTCACTTCTATTTTCCATCAGTTTTTTCTTTTCTGTTTTCAATTCCAGATTCCTAAATTTAACCCGTGATTAGATACCGATCGTAAAATCTATAATCATCAAGCAATCTGTGATTAATAGTTATTCATCTGAATTTTAACGTGAATGCTACACATCCTCTTTTTTAAACGTTAAAGAATTTTGGCCTTTGGACACCCCAGGAAAAATCATTTTCAGACCTCTGCTTTTAAAGATGGTCAAAATAGTAATTTTTTAAACTAATTTAGACGAAATTTTCCATTTTTTAATAGGATATACCGCACCCTCCAGCCCTTATATAGATTCTATCCATCAAGTAATGGACTGTTTATTTACATATTACTTTGAAACTGGCATTATGATTGGGGATACACTATTTCTAAATCTTCTAATCTTTTATTGTGTTTTTACTTGAAGTTTGTGATATGGCTGGACGGGAGCAGAAAAAGTCTGGCGGTGGTATGTATATTTTTTGCTTGGCTTGGTTAGGTTTTATTATTAATGTGCACATAATGGTGTGGCAGTTTCTAAATTTATGAATGCTTTTTCGTTGTTGATATTTTAGGAGGGAAAAAGAAGGAAGTGAAGAAGGAGACTGGTTTGGGTCTCTCCTTTACCAAGGACGAGAATTTCGGTGAATGGTACTCTGAGGTATATATTTTGCAGGAATCATGCAATGGTTTCGTGTTTTTATGCGAAATTATTTGGAACTTAATAGCTTATTATTACATAATCGTTTTTTTTTGTTAGGTCGTTGTCAACAGTGAAATGATTGTACTATGACATTTCTGGCTGTTATATTCTTAGGCCATGGGCAATGTCAATTTGGGAGATCATGCAAGTGAGTCTTATGATTTTCGTATACTGCATTGTATTTTGTTAATAAGTATAGGTGTTTATTACAAGGATACGTAGGTTATGGATGCCATTACTCGATCTTTGTTTCCTTTCCTTCTGGTTAACTTATCCATCATGTGCAACTCTAGAAATTCTTTGATGCTGAAATCAAGAAGATGAAAGTCAAGAACTGCTATTTCCCTGTCTTTGTATCTCCAGGTGTTTTGCTGAAGGAGAAGGATCACATAGAGGGTTTTGCTCTGGAGGTGAGAACTAATTTTCTTTTGGCATGATAACCTTGTGGCTCAGCTTGAAGTTTATACTTTATTTATTTTATCAATATTTTTTTCGAGGCCATTTGAGACCAATTTCGAGTATTGTGTTGTTTAATCAGGTTGCTTGGGTGACAAAATCTGGTGAGTCCGATTTGGATTTGCCAATTGCTATCCGCCCAACTAGTGAGACAGTTATGTATCCCTATTATTCTAAGTGGATAAGAGGACACCGCGACTTACCTTTAAAACTTAACCAGTGGTGCAATGTTGTTCGATGGGAGTTTAGCAATCCCACACCATTTATCAGGTAGTTAAACTCAGTCGACTTTATTAATTTCTCAATTCTTTTGTTACAAGCTAGGAGTTAGGAATTTTATTTAAAGTATTTGAAGATGGAGTGGCCACTGCAAACTTGCTGCTTGATTGTAGGAGTCGAGAATTTTTATGGCAAGAAGGGCATACTGCCTTTGCAACAAAGGAAGAGGCAGACACAGAGGTAATAGTCTTAAAATTTTATTTTTCAGCAATATTTATACTGTAGAGAAGTGAAGTTTGTGCATTATACTGTTGGAGCCTTGGGAAGGACAAAGTAAAAGGAGATTTTGTAAGGCTGATCCTTTGTTCTTCCACATTTATCAACAATTAACATTTTGTTTAAAACAACATTATTGCCTCAGAATTCCTGAATCAAGTATTTAAGCAAGCGCGTTAGAAATTTCACATGTGATCTTATTTTTTTATCTTTCAATAATGTCAATAATTTTTTGTTTCTGCGATGTGTAAATACTCAAATAGTCATAGGTCATTGTTCTTACAAATCTCACTTGTTTTGCCTTTTGAATTATCGTTGAATAATGACTGCTGGATCACTTTCAATGCATCTGAATTTTTATACTTCAGGTTCTTCAAATCTTGGTGCTTTACCGACGTATATATGAAGAATTCTTGGCTATTCCTGTCTCAAAAGGCAGGAAGAGTGAAATGGAGAAGTTTGCTGGTGGACTTTACACAACTAGCATTGAGGTATAGTATAATCAAGCATGTTATAACAATCTGTACTTGTTGCCATAATCAATGAACATAAATTATTTGCTTCATAAATGTGCTTTAATCTAAAGTGAGGTCCTTTTAATCTGAAATTAACATTATAGGCATTTATTCCAAATACTGGGCGTGGTATTCAAGGTGCAACCTCACATTGTTTGGGACAAAACTTTGCAAAAATGTTTGAGATAAATTATGAAAATGAGAAAGGGGAGAAGGCTATGGTCTGGCAGAATTCCTGGGGATATAGCACTCGAACGGTAAAACTTTTTTCTCTTTACTTTGAATGTTTTTAGCATCTATTAATTCAAGTTCCTTGTGATCCCATCCTGCCATTTATATTTTTCTGATTTAGGTGATTAAACAGGCTTGGAAATGAAAAGAATCCTTAACCACTCATACAATTTCTATGTTTATTCTATTCTCCTTATTCCTGCTGTTCTGCTTATTTTTTTGCTGCCTTTTTTTTTTATTTTTTTTCAGATTGGATTAATGGTGATGGTTCATGGGGATAACAAAGGCTTAGTTCTTCCACCAAAAGTAGCGGCTTTGCAAATTATTGTGATTCCTGTGCCTTACAAGGATGCAGATACTCAAGGTATATTTGACGCCTGCACTGCCACTGTGGCAACCCTCTTAGAGGCTGGTCTTCGTGCAGAAGCTGATCTTAGAGAAAACTACTCACCTGGTTGGAAGTATTCAAGCTGGGAAATGAAAGGTGTTCCCCTAAGGATTGAAATATGACCCCAAGACTTGGCAAATAATCAAGTTAATCCCCACCCCTTTTTCTCATTGCTGCTTTCCTTCAATTATTTTATTTATTATTTTCCTATTATAACAATACAGTTGAAACCAAAATGTGTTTTCTTTGACAGGTGCGTGTGGTTCGCCGTGACAATGGAGAAAAGACTGATATCTCTAGAGTCTTTTTGATTGAAAAAGTAAAAGGAATGTTGGATAAGATTCAACAGAAACTATTTGATGTTGCAAAACAAAAGAGAGATGCTTGCATTGAAGTTGTAAAAACTTGGGATGAGTTTGTAAAAGCTCTTGGGCAAAAGAAACTGATCTTAGCTCCTTGGTGTGATGAGAAGGTATGACTTGAATTTGCAAAATTAGTATTGTTTTGCTTCTTATATATACCCTCCATCTCTAAATTGCATCATTAATCTAAACTGTTTTGTTAGGCACCAAAATGAGTTGGATCATATTTAAATCTTTCCAGACAACTTGCTCATTTTCTTAAAAGAAAGTTTTATGTTTTGGGAATTTAGGATGTGGAGAAAGATGTGAAAGCACGAACAAAAGGTGAGATGGGTGCAGCTAAGTCTCTTTGCACCCCATTTGAACAGCCTGAACTCCCAGAAGGTATTAGCACCATCTAAGCAGACATTTCTTTTAAGCAATGGCATATCTCCCCCTGTAATGCTCTTGTTTGATTCTTTTTTCATAAACTTTAAACTGATTCTGCAGGTACTAAATGTATTGCTTGAGCAAGCCTGCTAAAAAAATCTTAATCTATTGGAACAAAGTTATAGGAATTATTATTTTTTATAGAAATCTCCTATGATGTAAGAGGAAGAGTTAATATTTTAGTTTAAATTCTTTATTCATCCAAAGTAAAAAAAATTGAGAGGTTTCAGTTTTTAATCATATTGTTAAAAGCCTGCAAAAAAGTATTTCCTATTTTGGCAGAATTTTACTTTGATTATTAGATATGCTCCTTTTATTTGATGTCATTTGAATGAACATAGAATATTTCATTGTTTAAAATCGTTAAATAGAACTTTTGAGAGGTTGAAGTTTTAAATCATATATCTAAAACTATAAGTTTCATATTTTAATATTTCCCAATTTACACAAATTTTCACTAAACTATCCAAAATTACAAAATGATGTTTTATTTGTTATATAATAGATTAAATTTTAATTTTGTTACAAAATGATCCCAAATCTCGTCTTAACCTGATCCGACTTTTGGGGGTTGAAAATATAAAATTTGAATAATAATACATTTGATTTTTTATATTTACACATTCAATCAATTTAGTTATGATTTAACCCTCATTATTGATAACTACAGTAATTGTCATTCACTATTAAAAGTTTAATGGTGTGGTTAATTTTGTAACAAAAATTAAAATTTAATGTTCATTATATAACTTTTAAACGTTTGGTGATCATTTTGTAACTTTTAAAATTGTTTTGGGGTTGGGGTCAACTCACTCCAAAACTGTAATATATTTTTCAATTAATTTAAACTATTTTGGTAAGTAAACTACATTCATGACTATTAAGTTTATATGTCGGGTTAAATTTTAAATGTACAAATTCTTCAATTTTTTCAATCATTTAAAACCATTTAATTTGTATTTAAATAGTATTAATTTATTGATTTTTAATGGAGAAGTTGGGTTGGATCAACTAGTCCAAACGAAAAAAAGTTATAATAAGACTTAAATAAAAAATAAGTGCTTAAAGTATATTTTTTTTGAACTTTAAGTGTTTAAATTTTTGTGTGTAAATAGGTGCTTGAAATTTTAAAAATTATAATTTTAAGTGTTCGATAATTAACTACCGTTAAAAAAATTGTTACCCAATAAAAATTTAACACGTGTCATTTTTAATTACCTTTAAAAAAATTGTTACCCAATAATTAATTTTTACTAAAAAATCTTAAAATTCTAAAACTTTTTAAAATAGTCCACAAATCCCTAAATCTTAAAACCTCATCGTTGCCATCGCCGACACCACCCTTTTAGTTTTCGAAAATCTTTGGACGTGTATTTTTTTAATGTTGAACGTCGAACGTGAAATAAGTGAATGGTGTAACAAACTAACATTTGACGTCGGTATTAAATAGTCCTTCGAGTGGCACATTGTTCGAACGGTTTGGTACGGAGATAGCGCGTTGAAAAAAAAATGATGAGGATTTGGGAATTTTAAATTAATAATTTTTAGGTATTTAGAGTATTTGAGGTTGAACATTTTTATAAATTTTAGGATTTAAAAAATTGAAATTTAAAGTTTTTTTAAAAAATAATTTAAAAAAATTAATATTCATGACATGTGTAACGTTTTAAATAGATAACGTTTTTTTTAACCATCAATACTTAAAATTATAACTTTTAAAATTTTAAATATCTATTTTTACTAAAAATACCTGAAGTTACAATATACTTTGAGAGAAAAAACGGGGTTTGATTAATTCACCGTATAATTACACATTTGGTTCTAATTTAATAAAATATATGTGTTAGTGGTGGTATCAAAAGAAGAGAAGAAGAGGGTTTGATTGATTGGCGGTGGTACGCCACGCCACATGTTAAGCATAAGTTAGAAAGAGTAGATTCTCTCCCCACCCCTCATCTTATCCCCTCCAACCCCGACGTTCCTCTCTCATCATCTGCTAGTGCAAACCATCTTCTTTTCCTTCTCCAATTCCTCTTCGTTTTTCATACACTTGTCTTCACCTCTTATAACAAAAGCTTCAGTTTTTACTTTTTAAGCTTTAGTTTCCAAATAAACGGATCCATCCTCCAATCCAAAATGGCCGGGGCATCCATATTCGACTCCACCCTGGTAAACCACCACTCTCTGTCTGTTTCACCATTTGCTTCCAAATTCATCTTCAACTACAGAAACAAAAGCTTCCCTCCAACTCCCCTTGTGGGTTCCGACTTCTTCGGTGGAAAGTCCCCTAGAGTGGTCGGAATTGGAGCCAAGACACCCAGGTTGGGAAGTAGGAGGCGGCGGAAGATGGGTGTTTCAGCTTCATTAGGGGGTCTTTTGGGTGGGCTTTTTAAAGGGGGTGATATGGGAGAATCCACTAGGCAGCAGTGTGCTGGGACTGTTACGGCTATTAATATATTGGAACCTGCCATGGCTGCCTTGTCCGATACAGAGCTCAGGGAAAAGACTTTTGCTTTGAAGGAACGTGCCTCTCAAGGCGAATCTTTGGACTCTCTGTTGCCTGTTCAAATCATTTCTTAAAGAAAAAAAAATCACTAGTATTTTAGTTGTCTACGGTATAGAAGAACTTAAGGTAGTTTATTAGCCCAACATGTTATATTACAAGCTTGCAACATCCAAAGCAAAATTCTGGAGAAATTCTCTTCTGATTTTCACTCACATCTGTCACTTCGTACTGGTTTTTTTATACACTTTAATTTGTAACCAAAGAAGCAATTTTGTTTGCAGGAGGCGTCTGCTGTTGTAAGAGAAGCCTCCAAGAGGGTCCTTGGACTTCGTCCTTTTGATCTCCAACTGATAGGTAAAAGTCTCATGTTTATGTATATTGATTTCGAGTACCAAAAGCTCCCGTAGCGGCGGTAGCGCAGTGATTGGTAGTAATCTATGGCTGAAAATGTTACTGGGACTGCTTTCACTACCGATCCAATGTTCCTTTGTCATGATTGATTGTGTTTGACTTGGGTGTGGATAAGTGGCCACCTCAATGTGTGAATTTTAGTCTCGAGTTCTTCACTTTTTTGGTTAGAATTTTTTTACAATACTTGTAATTTAAGTAACTCAAGCTTCTTGAGCTATGGTCATGTAGGTGGCATGGTTCTTCATAAGGGAGAAATAGCTGAAATGAGGACTGGAGAAGGAAAAACCCTTGTTGCTATCTTACCAGCTTATTTGAACACATTAAGCGGAAAGGGAGTTCATGTGGTTACTGTCAATGATTATCTAGCCAGATGAGATTGTGAATGGGTTGGTCAAGTTCCTCGCTTTCTCGGGTTGAAGGTTGGCCTAATTCAACGTAGGTCTTGTTCTTTACTTGTTTGAATGAATTCTAATTGCACACTTAGTTTTACTGAAGCAGTTGTCATGAACTCTAGATTAGGCCAATCAGACCTCATCAGATTTGAGCTGCTTGTTGGTTTATGACTTTTAATAATCGTTGTAGCTAACTACTGATTCATTCATTTTTTTTTATCAGAGAATATGATAAGTGAACAGAGAAGGGAGAACTACTTGTGTGACATTACTTATGTCACCAATAGCGAGCTAGGTTTTGACTACTTGAGTGATAATCTTGCCATGGAAAGTAATTCTTGTCTTATATGCTGTTTTTGTTTTTCAATGATGTTGCTTCAATTCAATCAAGACGTTATAGCATTTCTACTCAACTGACTGAACTTTTTCCTGTAAGCAGAGTGTTGAGGAGCTTGTTTTGAGGGATTTCAATTATTGCGTCATAGATGAGGTTGATTCTATTCTTATTGATGAAGCAAGAACACCGCTGATTATATTTGGGACAATGTAGTTATTGTAATTGTTTTTCCTCAAATTTAAGTCCGATTAATAGATAGATATAATTCGTTACAACTAAAATAAATAAATATAATCACTGCTTTGACTAGACTGGATTGATATGATCTCCAAGGAGTGGCTTGAAGTTGCATTTATTTTGGACGGATTTTACGAACTTAATTGTAATGGACGGATTAGAGAGACAAAGATTCATCTTTTCATGCAAAAAACTTATCATCTGCAAGAAAATCTCTTGCCATATAAAACTCACTCATTCCACTCTGCAAATACAAACCAAAATCAACAAAAACTTTCTGCAAACCAAAAAAGCACACAAACCCTTTTTTGTTATCTGAATCCATCTTTGATTTGTGGAATTTGTGCCAGTTTTTCTGCTAGTTCAAAGCTTCAACTTTTCTGGGTAATGGAGCAAGTGAAGACATAAGAGGGACCCTACTGCATAATTCTTGGCGGGCAGCAACAGTCATTTTCAATGATTTTCTTTTTCTTTGGCTAGTGGTAGTGGTTCTATCAACGGCCCATCTAATCACCCATTTTCACACACTTTCCTTATTGCTAACTGAGCTAGCTCCAGGAAGGGTCTTGTTCTTGTTCAGATGGAAATTTAAAATAAAGTGAAAAACTTTATTTTGTTTTTCTGATCCAAGTATAAAGGAGAGGGTTTTTGTTAGGACAGTGGGTTTCTGTGGCTGAAAGGGAAAACTGCAGATCTCATTCATATGAAGAGATCTTTCAGTGTGAGTTGCTTGATCCTTGTTTTTACTTTTGTTTGAACTTTTGTTTCTTTATGTTCCAATGGGTCTCAGTTTATTGACTTTATTCATATTATTTCTGCTCCAACACCAAGTTCTTGGACTATGAACTAGATCTGAACATAATGTTCATAATGTGTTGTGGAAGAGAATTTTAGGGATCTAAATGAGCAAATGGTTCTTTTTAGCATTTTTCTAACTGTAGACTAACAGTGGAGAAAACACATTTTCCTTCTTTCATTCTGGAATAAATGTGGCTTTTCTTTTGCATAGTTATAAGAAATTCTGTAAAATATAGTTCAATTTATTGCTTTTCTGTTTATCTTCAAGTTTCATGGCATGGAATTTTGAGTCATTTACTATTCACATTGCTGTTAGATGTTCATACTTGTCTAGGTCACATAATCAGTAAATTTCCCCTATTTACCTGTCAGTCAATCAAGAATAACTGAAGAAAAAAGGGGAAATCTATAGCATTCATGATTAATTCTGTATACATTTCTTTGCAGCTGGTTGATGTGCTTCTGGTACTTGCAATTTATAGTCATATTACATGGGCTGTCAGTGGCAGCTCACATTGCAAACAGACCGATGTGGGTGATTCGGCCTCATAGTGTCACCATTACCGAATTTGGTGCAGTTGGAGATGGTATCACTCTTAATACAAAAGCGTTTCAGAATGCCATCTTCTACCTCAATTCCTTTGCTGACAAAGGTGGGGCCAAGCTTTTTGTACCAGCTGGCCGGTGGTTGACAGGAAGTTTCAATATCATCAGTCACCTAACCTTGTGGTTAGATAAGGATGCCGTAATTCTTGGATCCAAGGTAAGTCTGTAACTTCCAAACAACATTTATGTAATCTGCTGTTATGAATCACGACGCTATATGTAATGAAAGGTTGATGTTGGAGATTATGCATTCGGCTATTTGCTTTTTCAACTCAATACTTATATGGTGAACACACTACATTCATGATCTTGATGCTCTACTTTTGTATAATACCAAAGCTCTCATTGTTTCAGAATTCTGATGATTGGCCAGTTGTTGATCCTCTGCCATCCTACGGCCGAGACAGGGAGTTACCTGGTGCAAGGCACCAGAGGCTCATATATGGTCGCAATTTGACTGATGTAATCATAACAGGTTAGTAACATTGATGAGAAATCATTTTCCATAAGCATTTTTATTTTGTTTGTTGATTTCACAGGTTCTTCCTGCAGGTGATAATGGAACAATTGATGGCCAAGGTATTGTTTGGTGGAACTGGTTTAGAAGCAAAACTCTGAACTATACTCGGCCCCATCTGGTTGAATTGATTAACTCAACTGGGGTTGTAATCTCAAACTTGACTTTCTTAAATTCTCCGTTTTGGAACATTCACCCGGTTTACTGCAGGTTTGTGGTCTTCCTGAGTATAGCATGCTTTTGAATGTTGCAATCAAATTGTTTATACCTTCATTTTATAGGACATAACTATCAAGACTGAAAGCATTTTTCAATTAGGTTGATACTTTTAATTTTCTCGATTGTCAGCCGTGTCATAGTCCGGAATGTCACAATCATGGCTCCTTTGAATTCACCAAACACAGATGGGGTTGATCCAGGTGATTGAAAATTATCAATTTTAAGTATATGTTGAATGTTTGCAAATAGCAAGAACACAAGAGTCTTATCTCTAGTTTTCATTTTCTGGTTTGCCAAGTCAACCTCTGGAGTCCTTACTGATATGTTTGAATACATCCAGATTCTTCTGATGATGTTTGCATTGAAGACTGTTATATTAGCACTGGTGATGATCTAATTTCCATCAAAAGTGGTTGGGATGAGTATGGCATTTCATTTGCTCGCCCTAGCAAAAATATTGTCATCCGCCGGCTTATTGGACTCAACCGGAACGGCTCCGGGATTGCAATTGGAAGTGAAATGTCCGGAGGTGTTTCTGAAGTTTATGCAGAATACATCTATATTTTCAATTCAAGCACAGCTATTAAAATAAAACTGCTCCAGGAAGGGGTGGCTATGTGAGAAATATCTATATTTCAAATGTGACCCTGTTCGGCGTAGACACAGCTATAATTTTCAATGGTAGCTTTTCTCAGCATCCAGATGAGTTTTACGATCCAAATGCTCTCCCTGTAATAGAAAGGATTACTTTTAAAGACATCACAGGAGATAAAATAAAATTTGCTGGCCTCCTCAAAGGCATCGAAGGGGACAGTTTTCGCCATGTTTGCTTATTGAATATTACTCTCGGTGTAACCACAAAGTCTCCATGGAACTGCTCAAATATTCAAGGATACTCCGACCTTGGTTTCCCCGGAAACTTGTGAACCTCTGAAGGAAAGTATCTACCCCAAGCATTATTCAAATTGTTACCTTCTACCAAATCATCTGTCGAGTTCAGGTAATCAAAACAAAGGTTCTTGGTTGCTTTCATGTTAAATAATGGAAACATAGCATCATTTTGCTTTACGGTGAAATCACTCTCTCTTTCATGAATTTTGAATTCTTTACTCGGAATTTTGATTCTTACCGTTTCTCAAAACAAACAGCCCGGCACCACGCCAAGGAAACGTTGCCCAACATAAGAAGTTGATCGGAGTAGCTGATAATTTTTATGATTGTTAGCTTGTGAGATAGTGTTGAGAGATTGTTTATTGTAACTTTGTGTGCATTAGCAAATAATTGAGTGATTAGATGAATGTCCTTTTTTTTTTTCTTCTTTTTCCCTTGTGGCTGCATGTCAAATTTTGTTTTATTCATATGGAACAATTTATTCTAAACAAGATCAATGAAAACAGAATCATAGAAATATTTACATATAATGTGTAATTTGCTCTTGTTGCCTTTATTCCGATTGTGATCCGGTCTTTCCAGCCTGTTTCCTGGAAAGTTGCACTCTTTTTATGAAAGGGAAGGCCACGTTCCATTCTTTGGCAGGATATGTGAAGCAAGTTCCTGAGTTAACGTACCCACAATAATGACCCGATAGACCCATTTCTTTGTTTTTTTTAAATGGCATAAGATTCTTTGTATCAATGCATGTGCTTGTCCTGGTGTATGTTGTTCAACTGTATTTGTATTCATCAATATAAAGAGTATCGAATTGTTGTCTGAAAAGAACTCAAAAGAACAGAGAACCTTAAAAAATCCGAATGTCGTTCATCTTGGATATGCTTCAAATCCATCTTTCTTTATGACAGAACATAAACTTGCCTTGAAATGTATGTTTCAAACTCCCTGGAAACCCTGTTAACTTTAAATCAAAATTCCTTCTGTACTTCTGTTTTGGTGACGGTGATGGCATAGCAGAAAACTGGTAGGAGAGCCCCAAAAACTGACGCCTTGGACTCAAAAGCCTTCCTGAAGAACCTGGAACCCTGCCTTTTGATGCTCAAACGAAACCCTTTTTGGACTGGTTAAGGTGGGGAGTGTAGTGTATACCTGAGTTCTCTGTCCTTTGCATATAAACCTCGACAAAAGTGTCGGTTTCTCAGCTGAATTGAAGTCGGAGCTATCTTTCGATGAGATATCGGAGTCATCAAAAGCATCCACTGCAAATTGGTTCTCTTCTTTAGTGCCAATATATAATCATATGTTCTCATTCCCTATAAACAAGAATCAAACACATTTAATAGAGACTAGAAAGGAACTAGATGATCTATAATTACACATTATGTCTTGGAACTAATTCTAAGAAGGAAGCTATAATTTACTTACCTTTCTTATTAGAACTACATGAAAGAAGAAATGCTGCCCCATTGTTGCCGAACCATGAGCAGTAAACAAAGCTAACAAAACCTGTAATATTTCTAAGAGTCGAGACAAACTCATACCAGAATTTGTATTCGGGTAAAAATAACTTTTGGTACCTAACTTTGATATTTATATACGATGTGTTACCCAATTTTTAAATAAAAATAAAGTGCATAACAAATTAGGATATTTGAATCTTTACTTATAAAAATAATTGGATTCATATATTCAAATTTAAATTTTTTATTTGTAAATATAAAACAGATTCGAATAATGAATATCATACGGTTAATGCAGTTAGAATAACTGCAATTAAAAGAAAGAACACAAATATCCTAAGCCACATTATTCATTGCCAAAACATGGGACAATGTGGATATTTTAGTTTGGTAACATCCATGAGTTCCTCCAAACTCTTCAGTGAATTAAATCCTGAGCTTAACAAAGAACGCTCGACGCGAAGAATCACTGAAGCATTTGGAGGAACTCGAGGATGGCACCAAACGTGAAATATTTTTCTGGCATTAAATGCGCGCCGCGGTCGGCTGCTCGGTTAGGTTGGGTAACCCTCTTGAAAACCGAGGACCCTTATATACTGCAGTCTTCAAAATGAGCTAAGAATCCGATGATATCTCTGAGTCACAGGTGCAACTGGGCAAATGTTATTGCCTTGAACCTGGCTATATTTTCAGGTTGAATTCGTTAAAACCCAATGGAGATTCATTGAACATGGACATGGCAATGGGCATGGTGCTTTATTCTGCGTATCATGGGTGGAAGATGTTGGCTGCAGACGGAATATATTCTTATCTTCACTGACAAGTGCCAACTGTTTGTGGTACAGTTTTAAGATATTGTCGAAGAAATCTTTGTATTGTCCTAAACAGATGAAAACGTGTTCGTGTCAGAAACAGTAGGTAAAGAGGGCGGTTATATGTCAGAAATGTCAATCTGTTGAAATTGAAAATTTGGAAGAAGAATGCTAGAAAATGGAGAATGAAAATAGTATCAAATGGATGCAATATGAAATTTACAACACCAAGATAGGTTGATCGATATAAAATTTGATGTATTTTAAGTAAAGTTTTAAATTCGAACGCATATGTGACATCGTAACGTATAATATTTCTACAAAATAATGTATAGCTTTCTTTACAAAATAGGTTGATCGAACTGCATACGAAGACAGCAAAATTTGATCACCCCAGGCTAGTTAGTAGTGGAGAAAGTGGTGCAAGACTGAGGAAGCTGTGGTGATCCCGGAAGACCAGGGACGGAACTGTTATTATTATTATTCCCACCATTGTTGCTCGGTGTCGGTGGTAGTGCTCCCATGATTGTCGAAATAGCAGCGGCTAAGGCCGCGGTGAAATTCGGATCAGATGCGATGGCGGCCGTGACAGTTTCGACCATGGAAGCAGTATGTTGTTGTTGCCCCATCTGCATTCCCGGCAATGCAGATAGCCTGTTTGGAGCCAACATAGGGTAACCGTGAAAAGGTAACGGAAACGTGGGCGCGGAGGGCGTGGGACGTATGTACGGAACGGGATTTGGGCCCTGAGTTAAGTCGAGGGTTATGGTGGGAAATGGAGGGGAGGCAGATAGTGTCGCCATTGTGGATGCGTAGGGTAAAGAGTGGAAGCAGGCGGAACTTGGTAGTACTCCATCCTTGCTTGTGGTTGAACCTGATAGCAACATGGCCGCCGCAGCTGAGGTTGTTTTCGCCATTGCTGTGGCTGCCGGTGGTAGAGGGTGATTGTGGTTTCCTTCGTATGTTGTTATTAGAATGCTTTTATCTTCTGCACATCTTTGCACCTGTAAGATATTGAGACCAAGCTCAGTTTTATCTCAAGAATTGAAGTGCTACAATTCAAAGTTTTGCTGGGTTGAATTGTGGTTTTAGTCCCCCTACTATGTTTAACAAAAAAATTACTTTCTACACTTTAATTTGACGCGATCTAATCTCTAAATGCTTACCGGTTAATATCAATAATTATTCGATTAAATTGCTGATATGAATTTTAGGAAAATTATTTTTTAGTATATATTTAATTTTTTTATCCTTTAATAACACATATGTCGTGTACATACTGAGTTACCTGAATAGAATATATTATTTTTTACCATTAGGATCACTCCACATGTTCTAACTCATTAAATTTTATTTACATTAGAATAGACACATTATAATGCATGGACTAAAAAACTTAAGTAGAGGAACCAAAATTTTGAGTAGTTGTGATTGAAGAAATAAGGGGTGAGGGAATCAGTCTCATATTAGGTCTATAAAATTTAATCAGTTGAGTTGAGGGCAAATATCTTATGCTCTCTAAGTATGTCTCTTTTTATATCTCACACTGAAAACATTAAAAAAAATCTAAATTTTAACTTTAAACTCTAAATCTTCAATTCGTTTTTGTAAGGTGGAGTAACAAAAAATGCATATTTAGGGGTTGAGGAGTTTTGTTCTAGTTGAGTTGATAAATAAAAGGAAGGTAAGGTTTTAAGTAGTTGGATGTTTCAATCAAAATAAACCAACCATTTTACTTGGTTGACATGACGAAAATAAAAATACCTGCTTACGAACTGGGCAGCCAACAGCCATGGTGCAACGGTAGTAGGCGCGTGGGCAAGGGTTCCCCTTGGCCATTTTTTGACCATATTTCCTCCATTGACACCCATCGCTTATCTGCACCGCCAAAAAAAACTAAGTATCTCCACCATTCCCACATACTTTCTCTTTGAAAATCTATGGTCTATGCAAACAAATGTAAGTTATGTAACACTATAAGTTACCGTGAGAGCCTCTGATCTTGCTCTAACCGACACTCTGGCCTTCCTGAAAGCTACTTCCGAGACTTGCTCTTCCTTCTTTGCCTCATCCACCGTTGGACTTTTAAGTGAACCGCCGCTCCGAGACGTTTGATCGATGCCGTCCACGGTGTCGGAGACATGCTTTCCTTGAATCTGAACCATCCGACAGTCGCCTTCCATCGTGTTGTTTGCGGGGGACGACGTTGAAAATCGTTGCCCCTTGTCGTCAGATGCCGAGGGCTCATTCACATCGAATGCAGCCGATGGCCGTGGCTCCATTATAGGATTTGGCATGCCATTTAGTACTCCTCCATCCTTCAGCTGTTTGAAAACCAACCCTTTTGATTATAAACCTTAACTTTGATGACACTTCTTTAATGAGAAAAAAAATATTACGACACTTTTCAACTTTTCTTCATCTCTACTTCTATGTAACTAATATCAATTCTTTACGATTAATATCATATAAGATCTGGGGATCCGACTTTTTATGAATTTAATGAAAATTTGATACTGAAAGATATAGGAGGGTTTCCAAAGTTTGGTTTTAAATGTGGAGAACTGAGATTTTGCAATAAGATATTGAGAAATACATTATACGGAATCAAGGGAGCACAGTTTCCGATTCAACAGAAGCACGTTAACCAAGTATATATATATGATCCAGTTGTCAAACTTTTTAAGTTTATAAGTTTTTTTTGGATCGTTACACGGGTGAAATAAATGTCGGAGATTGATAATATAATATGAAAAAATTATTATTTGTGAAAAAAAATAAGAATTAATTTCAATCGTCTATTTCTTCCGTTTAAACTTAAAAAGTTTTATACCGTTTAACTGTATTCAACCATATATATATATATATATATATATATATATATATATATAAAGATGAAGATTGAAGAAGATATAATTGAATATTTCATGGTTTCTTCACCTGTTGTTTAGTATTTGCAAGCGCCTGTTTTTGCACCACCATGAGTAGTTGACCTTGAAGTTCATTGTAGTTTCTTGTAATCTGATCCAACGTGTTTCTCAGTCTCCGATTCTCTTCGTGTAACCTTTCTAACTCAATTTTAAGAACACTCATCTGAAAAAAAAAACACCAAATCTCCATTAACAAGTTTACACTTACCAACCAAAAAGAAACTAAAGAAGAAGAGAAATCTGGAAATTAGAACTTGCTTCAGTGTTGGGTTTCTTTGCAGTACTTGTCCTGGAAACTCCCTGGCTTGAACTCAGAAGATTCAATCCGGTCTGAAAAAAAACATATTTAAACTATTAATGGGTTCGATAAGAAAAAGACTTGGGAATTGGGATAGTAATTCAAAACCTTACGTTTACATCAAAAGAAGAAGAAGATGAACCCTTGTTATCGTGTGATTGATTATTAGTAGAAAAGAAATCCCTTTCCTTGATGTGTGGCTTAACATGATCGCTATCATCGAGGGTTTGGTCGGACGCGGCGGAGCTACGGCGGAGGAAGTCATCGGAGTGAAAGAACGGCAGTCCTGAAGGGGTGTATTTCTTCTCCATTGGTAGACTAGAAATTAAAAGAAGAAGAAAAAATATATCAGATAATGGAGAAATAAGAGAGCTTTGGGGGTAGTTTATTTATGTAGCTTTTTTCGAGCTTTCGGACAAGAGACGAAAAGGAGTGTATAAAAGAGTAAGAGTGAAGACCAGCCGTTTTTTTCGCGGGAGATATATGATGTAGCAGTTGATCAGAGGATTACGTGGCGAATTCTGCGTGTGGTAGGACGGAGAAAGGAGTGAAATGGAGGGTGACGAAATTTGAGAGACGGAAATGGCATCGAAGATAACGGTGGGGATGGGAAAGAAAGGGTAGGGTACGGGAAGGTCCACGTTGGGGACGTCGTCCTGAGGTCAACGCAGTTGAGGGCACGGCTCTACCCGAATCTGACGGTGGTTAGGGGTCTTAAAAAGGGTGGGGACCAGCTAGGTGAGAATACCTAATCCCACTGACTTATGAAGCCAGCCAAGCCAGGCCATGCCCTCACGTCATTCTTTGGGATCGGTCCACGACTTCCCCCTGGCTCATCTAGCTCGGCTCCTTTGTTTCTCTCCCTATACGTCCAAATACCTACCGGGGGTAATCGAACTAAAAAAATTGATTTTTAATAATTATTTCGGTTCTATTATGATTCATAGTTTAGGAAAAATTGAGTAACCGAGTTGATCAATTAGTTATAGTATTTATAAATTTTATGTTTTAAAATATTTAATTTCGACAATTTTAAGTTCTTTAAAGACTTTGTAATCTCAAATTCAATTACTAAAAAGTATGAACTCTTAATTGTTAACTTTGTAGTTGTTTATGTATTTTTATTGTAACTAAATCATTGTTAAATTTATCATTTTATTAAATTTAATATCTTAAAAAACGAAGTAAAGAAATTATTATCCAATTTGAACTAAACATGTTAATTATCTGATTTAATTAATACGATTTAAAATCAAAAAATTAAATAATCTGAATTTATTAATTAATCGAAATAGTTTGTTAACGGGTAACCAAACACAATTTTACACACTCCTATTCGAAACATCAAACGATTTAATAAGTTGAATTATTGATTGCTCTTAGCCTTGTGCATGTAACCAAACTTTGAACTAAGCAAGCACGAACTACAAAATGGACCGCCCTCTGGATGCAGTTATGTTGTACAAATTGATGGTGTTAATGGTTAATCGTCCCTACAATCAAAACCTAGCTACCAATACTACCTCCGTGTAACAATATTGGGGGTGAGAGATGATCCGACTATATAAACAAAATTAAGTGGTGAATGTCAAAATCGAAACGGTGCAACATAATCATATTTTCATCAGCAGAAACTTTTGACTTTACTTGGTCACACTTAAGTCGATTTCAATGTAAAAATAGGTATTTAAAGTTTATACAGTTATAATTTTAGGTGTCTGACCATTAAGAGGTGTTAAAAAAGATTGTCAACCAATCAATGCTTGACATGTTGCACTAATTTGATTTTTTTTTAATTTTTTAAGAAAAAACCTAGAATTTATGATTTTTCAGAAAATCTCAAAATTTTTCAATTTTTACAAAATAGACTCAAAATATCTAAAAATATCAAAACCCAAACCCCAAATCGCCGCCCCTGAGCACACTATTTTGGTCGTCGGACCTAGGCAGTCATTTCCTCCATGCGTTGTCGAAAATGTCGAAAGCGTGCCAGTCGAATGTCGAAATCGAAGTCGACGTTCGGCTAGCACACCATTCGGTGTTTTTGACAATACCGTGTTGGGGGAAATGACCGTCTAGGTCCGGCGACCAAAGGGGTGTGTTTAGGGGCGACGATTTGGGGGTTGGATTTGGGTAGAGATTTTGGGACTGTTATGTAAAAGTTGAAAAATTTTAGGATTTTCTAAAAAATTAAAAATACTGGATTTTTTCCTTAAAAAATTTAAATTAGTGTCACGTGTCAAACATTGATTGGTTAATAATCTTTTTTAACATCCTTTAATGGCCAGACACCTGAAATTGTAATACTGCAAACTTTAGGCACTTAAAATTACAACGATGTAAACTTTAGACACCTATTTTTAGCATAAAATACTTTAGACACTTAAGGTTCAAAAGATGTATACTTTAGGCACTTATTTTTCATTTAAGCCTTATTATTATTATTATTATTATTTATAAAAATGGTTTTAGAGTATTAGCAAGATTTGAAAATGTTATGATAAGACTATAAGAAGTCATTCTTCCAAACAGTTCTATCCTACACGATACAGAATTTTTTTCAATTGACTTTGGCTAATATAAATTATCCTAATTGATTGACTAAAACAAATATTAATGGGGCATCATACGGTTGACAATGGACTCTAATAATTTTAAACACTTTTTAGTTTTTGAAAATGGATCGTTGAAGTTTCTTATTCATTAGCAATGAATGTGTAATTTAATTTCTCATTTATTTCATATATAATATGTATTAAATAATTATTGACCATTTCCAAGATATTTCGCATAGAGAAAAAAACGTGATAACTGGTAAGTAGTCCAACTTGTTTAGCATTGGTATAAATAGAATCTTTTTGGGTTTTTTTTCTTTCTAATTTCAAATTAATTTTGGTGCAGAAATTTCCAATCATGCCATCACTCAGTGTACAACTAATTGGAAATTATCAATTTAATATATGGGATTAAAGTATTAAGGTCATCATTAGGGGAAACTTCCCAGCTATATCTATTATGCCGCTGGGTACTGTTTTTCTTTTAAATTTTTAATAGTTTAAAAGTAATTATAAGGTAATATCTGTTCATAAATATTTTTAATTTTTTGATAATGTGCATACACTATATAAACAAAACGATTTGAACATGTGTTTCTTACATTAAAGATCATTTGTTTTTCATTAAAATACTTGTTGGGTTCTTTCTTTTAAATTTTAATATTAAATTAAGAATAATAAAGTTTATAATATAAAATTTAGCTCAATAAATTTGTGTAATCACTTGAAGTTTCGAGAGCAGCACCAGTATCATCATAATTAGGAATGGTAAAAATATTTAATCTAACTTGATTTAACAATATCAAGTTTAAAAAAAAAAATAGATCCGAACCTGTGAAGTACTTCTAGTAATAAATAATGACGTGCTTCATTTATAGGATCTGAATTCAATTACCATGTTAGTAAAGTGTGTGCGCTTTATTAAAAAAACTAAAAATATTAAACAAATAAAATTAAAATACGAACATTTGACCTTTACTTATAAAACCAACACCTCATTCATCTAAAACATCTAACTGTTGGTATCAATACTATAATTTTTTATGAAAAAAAAATCTCAGTTTAATTAGTCAATGTGTGGAAAATTTGGGTCAATGGTAGAAAGATGCCACTCTGACTCTGAGAACCACAGCTGGAACGGGTCCATCTCCCTTGGTCTATAATAAATTAATCATAAATAATAAATAAAATTTTAAAACACAAAATTTATTTATTGTTTCCAGCTTCACACTTTACAATGTAATTAACAAATAATTGTCTTCATGTGGAGGATATCTTCAAGTAAATGATCAATATTCTTCTCCATTGGTTTCGTCTATTTTAGAATCGTTGAGAGATTTCTAACATGGAAGTATTCGTCTATGAGTATGCCCTGCCTACCTACTACATAATTTATCGTTTGTTTTTAGGTATATAAACGAATTGAACGGACACGAATGATGGTAATTTACCAACAAATATCGACGAATAGTAAGGTGCATTACATTTATAAAGATAGGACATAAACATTGTTCTAATATTATTAAAAAAGACAATTACAAAAAATTAGAGGGTATAAAATGAACAACGAATGTAATTTGTATAGATTTATTCAACTTGATTAACTCGAATTTTTTTTCTTGTTCAATCAGACTTATCGATTACTCACCTACGCAGATCGAAAAATGCAACCAACCGACGTGCCCCTGGAATTGATGGATAACCACACCATCGCCCTCACGTTTAGGTTCAGCCCCACTCCCCACGGCCTTTGTCTCTTCTCTATATAGTCCAACGAAAACCCTAAAAAAAGGGAAAAGAAAAAAAAGAGAAATCATGCTTCCCGTGTACACACTAGCTTGGCTTTCGTTGGTTGCCATCCATTGCTCACGTCGACGTCTCCTTGTAAAGTAGAAGCATGCCGAAACCCTAATTACGCTCTTAGTTCAAGCATTTCCCCCCGCGATTACATTAACATCTAGCCGAACCCGCCCTACATTTCTCTTCTCTTGCGTCGAGTCTAAGGTGCTAAAAAAGTTGAGCAGTTTATGAGCAATTTGAGTTCGATTTGGTTAAATGTCAAAACTCGGTCAATACTCGATTTGAGCTAGACCCAACTCGATTCGGTGAATTCGCGAGCAATTCGCTATTTTTTATAATATGTTAGTTTGATATATCTATAGATTGTTACTTTGAATTTTGTATTTTGAAATTGTTTCATACAATATTTTAATTATTTTTTGTTAAATTTATTGATTTATGTTTATTGTAAGCTTTATATAGTATTATTAGATTTTACATGTATTAAAAAACAAGATAAAAATTCTGACAAACTTAATGAGTACGAATCAAGCAAAATTATATCGAACTTATCAAGTCGAGCTGAACAATTTTCGAATTGAATTGTACATTGTCTAACTTGTGGTCGACTTTGCTCGATAAATACTCCTAGTCGGTCCTTTGCCTCAAATGCTTAGGTCAACTTACGTTTGCATGATGCGATGTGTCGAAAGATTTGAGCAAAATATATCAAGTTCGAAATTTGGATTTGGTTCATATTGAATTCTTTGGTTTCCAACTCTTTGTAACCGGCCATGCATTAAGAGCCTCTGCCTATTATGATTTTTCCCCTTACAACGAAAGATGTAATTTGAGCAAATTTCTCCATTTTGCGACGTAGCAATCATAATTGGTGTTATTTGGCAGTGTATAATTAATAGGAGGATGAGTCTTTTGAGAGAAACCATAGGTATTTATGAATCGTCTTTAAAGATAATAAGATTTAAACCGTTCGATAGATTCTAATTAAATTATATTTCTTTTAAAAAGTTGATAGTATTTTTTAAAAGCTTGAGTGTTTAATAAGTTCCTAATTTTTTTAGAAAACAAAATCAATTAAGCCTTTAATTTTTTTTACACTCAATTAAGTCTTCAAACTCAAGAAAAAAATTAAATAGGCCCTTTGACCAACGTTGACAGTTAACTTTAACGGGCTTCTTTTTAAAATTTTTTAACACATGTCGCAACATGATAATGCCACTTATCATTTCTAGGAATTTTAAAATTTTAATTTTTAAAAATAGAAAAAATTAAAAATAATGGAAAATTCTAAAAATTATTTTTAAAATATAAAAAAATTAATTCCTAAATTTATTTAAAAATAATAAATAATATTTTTTCAAAGATTGAAATATTTAAAAAATACAAAATTAAAAACATTAATTATTATTATTATTATACAATTATAAAAAATTCAAAATAACCTTATATTTTTTCAAATTACTTTTTATACATGTATAATAATATTTAATTTTTTATTTTAAATATATTTTAATATTTTGAAAATTATTATTTTTAAAAAAAATTCTAAAATTTATTTACATTTTTAAAATACTTTTTTGAATTTTTCATAATTTTTGAAAAAAATATAATTTTTTATATTTTTATATATTTTTAAAAAATATAAAACAATAAAAGTTATTTTGAATTTTTTATAATTGTATAATAATAATATTTAATTTTTTAGTTTTGCATTTTTTAAAAATATTTAAATCTTTTGAAAATTATTTACTATTTTCAAATAAATTTTGGAATTAAATTTTGATATATTTTAAAAATAATTTTTAGAATTTTCCAGAATCTTAAAAAATTAGATTTTTTTTTCTGTTTTTATATATTTTAAAAAAATAAAATTTAAAAAACTACAAGTGGCATTATCCTATTGTGGCATGTGTCAAACAATTTTTTTAAATCGTTAAAGTTAACGATTAACGTTAATCAAAATGTCAAATTAATTTTTTTCTTGAGTTTGAGAGCTTAACTGGGTGCAAAAGAAATTCAGAGGCTTAATTGAAGTTTTTTACAAAAGTTTAAAGACTTATTGAACCCTTAAGTTTTTTTTAAAATTATATACTTACCATATAACGTGATTGGTAAATAAACAAAAGATAAATGTAAAGCGATGGCGAATTTAATAACATCCGTTCATCTCGCTACATCGTATCTATAGTTGTTTCGTGTAGAGCTTATCTTAATTAATGAAAGCTGATAAAGAGATGACTTTCCATTTTAGCCTTTGTTGTCATTTTCATAATGCAAATTGGAGCTGGCTGACTTTATGTTATCCTAAGTCACGCTGGGACCGAACTTGTAACGAAAATCATGTAGCCAATCAAATGGGCCAATTTTTTCCCCTTATGAACTTTGAAAAGGGAACGACCTCCGAATGTTAGAGTGTGAGAAATACCGACCATAAAAACCTGAAAAAACAAGAGCTAAAGTTTCAATATCCCAATCTTCCGTCAACCTTGCTTCATGTTAGATCCAACCTAATAGTTAATGTCCGAACAGATGATTAAGTTAGAGGAAAAATATGATTAATACGATATTGATGTATACTATTATACTTTCATTTCATGTATAAACCCTTGACGTGCCAGAAATTTTATAATTTTACATCTCTTACATTTTTAATATAACTTCCTAATAGTTTACCATTATTACATGAAATTTTGTGTCCGTCCTAGGGAGATTGCATCTAGTGCAATCTTTTCCGAAAGCAGAGCGTTGGGTAAGTGAATTTAATAGAAGCAATCAATCCAGACATATGGGTTGTTTTGGGTTTTTAGAAACAGTGTTGAAAGCATGGTCTTTTTTGATGGGGACGAGAGAAGACTTGGTCCATAAAAACAGGCAATTTAACTCTCACGTTACTCCGTTCGGACATTTATTCAAACAACTTGTGTGCTCTTTTGATGGGGATATGGATAGGCTTTTTCTCTCCTGTTTCTCTGCATTCAAAGAAAAACAATGTAAACTGTGTCTTAAATTCTTCAAAACAGGACAACTTTCTTTGGTTTTGCCCTAAAAGTCTAACCCCATTATTGATATTCGATAATGAAGATTTTTTATTTCTGGCCATATTGGCTGGTGGTGGGTGAGGTAAGCGATTTCAGCTCCGCCACGGGAACTTCCAATACAGGCCATTTGGGCTCGCTCGTACATTACTAGAGAATGGGCCTGACGTTACTTTTAATTTGTATGATATTATTTTGAGAGTGAATCTTAGAGATGGGAATTGGTGGAGCGGGTTTTTTTTGCCTCTTCGTCTCGACCCGAAAACTATACATTCTAATTTGATCTTAATTCAATATAATAAAAACATAATATGATTTTGATTCAACTCAAAATTTTAATAAAAAATTAATTAAATTTGCCTTAATTAAAAAATTAATAAAAATATTAAATATAATATATAAAAATAATAAAAAGGTGTTTTAGTAAATATATTGAGACGAGGTAAGACATGTATCATTTAAACCAAACCCCAATAATTTCAACAAAAACCATCCCATTTCGTCCCGATCACTGATTAAAAAATAAAAAACCTTACCCAACCAAAAAGGGTTGGGAGAAATTGCTATTCCTATTATTTGGGTCAAATTAATTAGTATACTATTTTATATAATAATGAATAATTAAAATCAATTAAATTTATCAAGTATTAGACGTATTAATAATACATGTTATTGAGATTCACTAATTGGTCGAGTGGCTACGGATACTGATCTTATCTCATTTTGTATGGATTTAAATCTCGAAATGGGAATATAATATCTCGCTACTTAATCAAAAAAATAATACATGTTATATCTTTAGATAGAGAATTCAACTTTAAACCATTTATACCTTAAAAAAGACATTATTAGAAGAGATATTAACAAACCTTGAAATAATAATCTCAAACAAAAAAATAGCTAATTATTTTTTTCATTTTAGGATACGTGAAAACACTCGGACACATTCAAGCAATAACATATTTAGGAGTAATTCTAGTAATAAAGAGTGACATGTTCTATTTAAGTGGTATGGATTTAAGTAATTTTGTCTATAAATATACATGAATTTACTTATATTTAAAGTCTAATACAAATTATAAAAGAACCCTAATTAATAAAACATAATATCTGAAATGGGAGGTCATGATGATGACATGTCTATATATAATGTTCAACTGCATGAAACGTAGATGACGGCGTCGATGGTTCCGGAAGCAACTCCTAATACAGTCAGGAGTACATTTCCCCAGAATTTGGCCTGCAAGTGTAACTCAAACACAAACGAAACAAAAAAAAAAGGAGAGTTGGCTCTTAATTACACTTCTTAATTTCTCTTCAACCTGTTAAAATTGTATACTACCAGAGCGAACATAAATCATCTGTTCTTTTTTAGTGTTCCTACTTAAGGTTGAAAATGAGACGAGACAGATCACGAGTTATTAGAGTTCGACTCAATCAAAGTTCGGTTAAAATTAGGAGTGTTCTTTTTAAATTATTTTGTTGGAACTTTTCAAGGAGATGTCTTACAATTTTTTTCGTAGATAGGAAGAATCTAACATAGGTAGAGAACAAAAGGGGCAATTAATTAATCAAATTCAAATGCCTCAAGATGTACTAAAAGGTTTAAAAAAAATTAAAAATTGAATTTTATAGTTATATGGATAAACAATATCAAGACGATCAAGTTAATTATATATTATCTAAAATAAAATTATGTGATATTAGATATTTAGAAAACAATTCTAAAAAATTTCTTCATGGATATTAAAAATTAAAAAATAATAAGGTAGACTTTTGGAAAGAAAAAATTCTATAAACTACCACCACCATGAGATGAGATCTGTATAAATAAATACGATTCTTATCTTGAAAATCATAGTAATTTAGCAGGAATAGAAGCTCAATACATAAATTTTATAAGAAATAGAATAAACTTTGCTAAAGAAAGAATAACCAAACATTGTCTACAAACAAAAGCCTCTAAATAAGTAAAAAATAAACTCAATGATAAACACTATACTAAGACCCTACAAAACGAATGAGAATCTAAATGTAAACAAATACATTCAAAAATGAAAAAAATATCATAAAAAGAAAAATAGAAGGTATAGGTTATATAGATGAAAACCCTGGAAACAATTTAGGTATCCTTCTAATAATTATAAAAGAAAAAAAATTGTTAGAAGAAAATTCCTAACAATTTCAAGAATAACAAGACTAAATGCATATGTTTTATATGTGAAGAAGAAGGTCATCTAACATTTGAGTTAAAAAAAATGATTAAAACACTTGAAGAACAAGAATTAGAAATATGCTTTGAAGAGGAAATAAATCCTGAAGAAATATTATACGAATTAATATCATAATCGGAAACTGATTTCGATAGTAGTAGCGAAGACTACATATTTATGTTAAAAATAAAAAAATAATTCTCAAAACTGATTGGAAGAAATCCCTAATATAAAACAACATGAAATAAAATTAGAAAATATTATAGGAGAAGAAAAAGATCTCTCTAATGATATGTTAGAAAAAAATTAATAAAGCTCATATCTCTAAAGAGGAAATTTATAAGATATCGAAATTTAAAATTTAGAGTCAAAGGCACATAGAAAAAATTATTGGCAATACCGTCGCTAAAGATATTAAAGGAGGATTAACAAAAATTTATTTATTTACTAAAGGAAAAACTAAAAGAATAAGATAAAAATATCCTCAAGTTAAGTATATACATTTAGGAGTAATAATGATAACAATAAAATCGTCTTTTAAAAGAGAACATGATATACTAATCATGGCAGTACTTTTAAATAAAAATTTAAAAATCCAATAAAAGCACTTATTGGAGGAATTCAATCAAATCTACATGCAGAGGTTGTAGGATTTAAAGTTAAACCAAACTACTTTATATCCATAACTAATTCATTAATAGAAGAATGTTTATATCTAAGAATTCAAACAAAAAATTCTGATATTAAAAATCTAGCAAAAGATTTAACAATTAACCGGACCTCTTTTAATGAATATACAAATATAGCTGAGGTAGATATAAAAGAAGTCAATAACAAAATTATTGAACTTTTTGAAACTAATAAATTTTTTAAAGAAATACAACCTACCTTACTACATTTAAAAAACCTATATATTCTTAAAGATTAGATGATAGAAAAAATTACCGATGCAGATAGTTCTAACCGGCACTTACAATAGAATATGTTGCATCAGTTGATAAATTATATTTTAAGAATACACCTATCGATAATAATACTAATAATAATTTACTCTTGCCATCCACCTCTAATGTTGAACCAATAGAGGAAATTAAAGAAAATACGTCAACACCGATAGGAATGAAAACAATTCATATTTCTATTTTTCTTACCGAACCAAATATAAATTCTTTTAATTCTAGAAATACTAGAATAGAAGAAATCCAAACTTCTACAATAATATAACAATTAAAATTAGAAAAAGATATACTTACCTTTTTCTAATTCTCAATGTATAAAATATTATACATATGTAGAAATTACATTTCATTTTAAAGAATATAAAAAATATTCTCTACATGCACTATTAAATACTGGAGCTACAACAAATAGTTGTAGAAAAAAATGCCATCCCAAACTAAAAATGGCAATCAATGAAAAATACCATCAAAGCTATAGGAATTGATAGAAACGAGGCCATAATTGAGTATAAGGCCAAAAATGTGCTTATTTACATACATGAAGTTAGATTTGTAGTTCCAAAACTTTTATGCTTTCTTCACATGCATGGGGACGTATTACTAGGAAACAATTTCATCCATAATTATTTACCCTTTTCCATAAATGATAATACGATCACGCTATCTGTAGAAAAATATCGGTAGAATTTTCTTTGATAAAAAATCATAAGTTTATCTGTGATAAAAATTTTAGACTTCCAAAAAAGGAGCAAATTAATCAAGTAAATACTAATCATTGGCTATTTAAAATATTAGAAAATAATTTTAGCGAAGAACCATTAAAATTATGAAAAATCAGTACAAGATATCATAGTATAAAATTAGAAAATCTTAATAAAATCATAAGAGTAAAATCCATAATCTATACCAAATAGGATATAGATGAATTTGATATTCAAATTTAAAAATTATTAGATAAAGGATTAATAAAACTCACTAATAGCTCACATTCTAGTCCAGCATTCATGGTAAGAAATCATGCAGAAATAAAAAAGAGGGAAAGCTAGAATAGTTATTAATTATAAAAGACTAAATCAAAATATTATATTTGATGGCTATTTTATTTCAAGAAAAGATGTTTTAATTAATCAGGCTAAACAAGCTAAATATTTTAGTAAGTTTGATTGCAAATCAAGATTCTGACAAATCATGCTAACTGATGAATTAAAACCGCTAACAGCTTTTAGTGCACATAGTGGTCATTATCAAAGGAAGTAATGCCTTTTAGATTATATAATGCACCACAAGTCTTCCAGCGATGGATAGACTCAATCTTTAATAAGTATAAAGAATTTTGTGTAGTCTACATAGATGATATATTAGTATTTTCAGAAACATTAGATATGCACAGAAAACATTTAAATATTATCTCTCAATAATTTATAAAACATGAAATTATATTAAGCCCTAAGAAAATAGAATTAGAAAAAATAGAAATAGAATTTCTAGAGTTAAAATTATCTTTAAATGGTCTTAAACTCCAAGATCATATTATAATTAAAATAAAAGAATTTTCTGAAAATATTGAAGATAAAAAATAATTTCAACAATTTCTAGGAATTGTTAACTACTGTAGAAATTTCTTTCCGAAGTTATTTGAAAAAATATGCATGTTATATGATAAATTAAAAATAGACAACATTTTTACATAGACTAAACAATATTTTGAAATAATTAGAAAACTAAAATCTGAAATTACATATATCTCAAAAGTTTATCTTCCTAAACAAGGGGATAAATTAATATTAGAAAAAGACGCCTCTGAAAAATATTGGGGTTGCATATTAAAAGCTAAAACAACGGACATTCAAGAAATGATATGCGAATATTTTAAATCAAATTTCTTTTCTTTTAAAACAATTTTTTAAATTGAATATTTAATATTTTAATAAATTTTTAATTTTATTTAAATATAAAAAAGAAAAATATTCGAATATTTTAAATCAATTTTTTCTTTTAAATCGAATATTTAATAATTTTCAGATTTAAATTAAATCGAATGGTTGTTTGATTATACACATTCCAAGTGATCTAGGTTCGAGTTCCCTTTCAACCATTTTTTTACTTCTTTTCTTCCTAAAATTTACTGCATTATAAGATATGTATATAAAATGGTGCAATTTATATTATTAAGAGTAGCTTGGTGCAGTGGTAAAAGCACGAGTATAATTCAAACCACCCCAAAGTGTTATTCTTCCATTGTTTTTTAATTTTCCTTTAATCAGTTGATTAATTTTATTTAATTAAAATAAAATTAGGATCAAATTGATTTAATAAGTAAATAATATGGATCAAATGTATAATTTTATAATTTTTCGTTAACTGCCACGTCATCATTCTGTTAATTCTTTAATGGCAGTGGTCAAAATATATTAATTTAATAAGTTTGGTGGTCTGATTGTCGAGTTGTTTAGTTCGGTGGTCAAAATAAGTCAGACCCAATAATTGATTGTTCCAATTATGCCATCACTCAGTGTACAGCTAATTGGAAATTATCAATTTAAAATAGGGGATCAAAGTATTAAGGTCATCATTAGGGGAAACTTCGAAGCTGTATCTATTATGTAATCGGGGTACTGTTTTTCTTTTAAATTTTAATATTGAATTAAGAATAATAAAGTTTATAATATAAAATTTAGCTCAATAAATTTTAATCACTTGAAATTTCGAGACCAGCACCAGTATCATCGTAATTAGGAATGGTAAAAAATATTTAATGTATCTTGATTTAATAAGATTGATTTTTTTTAAAAAAAACCGAAATCGTAGAATGCTCTTAGTAATAAAGAACGACGTGTTTCATTCAGATGACCTGAGTTTAAGCATCAATTATATTTATTCAGAAGGGCCTAATTAACAAAACACACCATTGAAACAGTATCTGAAATGGGAGGTCATGTTCAAGTGCATGAAACGTGAATGACAGCGTCGATGGTTCCTGGAGCAACTCCTAATACAGTCAGGACTACATTTCCCCAGAATTTGGTCTGCAAGTGTAACTCAAACACAAACGAAACAAAAAAAGAAGAAGAGTTAGCTCTTAATTACACTACTTAATTTCCCTTCAACCTGTTAAAACTGTATGCTACCGAAGCGAACATAAATCATCTGTTCTTTTTTAGTGTTCTTACTTATAAGACGTTAAAAAATTAAATTTATTAAAATTTAGAGTTAGATATTAAAATTAAAGTTTTTTGACAAATAATTAAAAATAGAGTTTTAAGTAAAGTGTTTAGTGTTTAGAAACTAAAGTGAGTACTTAGTGTTTAATTTTTTAGTGTTGGACGTATGAATACATACACCAAAAAAGAACAAAAGATTTTTGTTCGGCCCCAAATCCCCCTTTGTGCCGAACTTTTAAATATGATAAAAACCAAGGGGGGAGAGAGTGACTGACCGATAAAAACCAAGGGGAGAGAGTGACTGATCGTGCAGCCTTCCTTTTTATAAATCCCAGCAGGGGGCAGCACGATTGCCAGCAAAATAGCAAGGCAATCCACTTTCTTCTTCCCTTTTCGGCCGCCTGTGTTTTTGCAGCTGAAGCACCCACATTTGAAGCACAAACACATGCTGATCGATGTTTATCAAATACAAGAGCTGCTTTGCTTTGCTTGGAAAATGGAGTGGTCTACTCGGGCTTTACTTTCTAGTTCTTATAGAGCCAAAAGGGAAAGGAGAGAATCAAATAGGTGAGAGTGGCACATTACCAGACTAATTGGTTCGGAAGATTTAGAAAGTCATGTGTAACTTATTGATTTAAGATCTTTAATTAAAAAATATATTTTGTTGACTTGATGTGCGTAACACACTGAGTTTTGAATAAAAATGAATATAATATGACTAAAAAATCTATGAAGTGCAACATTTTATTTTTCTCGTATGTTTTATAATTAGTCTATAACTAATTTTTGTTTTTTACTTAATTCATTTTGAAGCATTTTTTTGAATATCTTATACGGTCGTTTTTATTGTATATGTCCAGAACTATTCATGTACTCGACGACATCGATGTTAATGGAATGAGTTCATTGGGGTGACATTTGCAAGCTGATTTCATGTATCGGGGGTACTATACTGGTTAAGCAACGAAGCTCATTCTCTTTTATTATCCTAACATTTGCTTTTATCAGATGCTCGATTCTCTGTACTATAGACATTCGTGGTTGTGGCATCTATCAAGTTGGTGGTTGTGATGCAACACGAATTACCTCCAATTATATTCCCATGAGACTTTAGCTTAATAACAGTGGAGAGATTACGAATACTTTGATGTTTGAAGTTCAAATCTCATCATGTGCACGGTTTAATTTAGATTTAGCCTGGCAGATTAATTTGAATTAGTTGTTTAGTATATTGCGTTAATGATCAATTTCGATTTAAATCGTTGAAATACACTATAAAAGCACACAAAATAGCATGAGTACATGAATTATCACATCTGAAAAAATACGATTGTTTGGTGTTCCAAATAAAACTAGAAATCGCAAGTTTTATGTATGTTTACGGTTTATGTACATGGTTCAGGGTTGTCCATATAATAATATTAGTTTTAAGATTCAAACATTAATTTTCTTTTTGAGAGCAAAATGTATTTTATTATTGCATCATTTGTTGATATCAGTTAAGATGATTCTGACAAAAAATCCTTTGCTTTTCATCTCAACCTTCGACAAGAAATTCGATAGCATTTATGTAAATGTGCTTGTTGTAAAGGAATTGGATCCTGTCTCCTTTGTCCTTTTGGTAAGTTAGCTGGCATTGGGAACTTTTTCGTTGCCTAAAATTAATCCAAGTTTTCCAATCTACTTAGTGAATGTAGAAACCCCACATTAATGTTCTAAAAGAAGGGTAGGCAGACATTTAATTTTGTCCTCGAGAAAACATAAGAAGACCAGTTTAGATCCATGTCTCAGGACTCAGATGGTTTGGTTATTGGTTAGGATCACAAAACAGAACAAGCCAATCCTGTAAACAGAACAATAATCTCACACAGAATGTGTACTAGAACTGGTTAGGCACATCTTATCTTGAACCCATGTGATAGTTGTAAGGTCTGGAAGAGGCGAAGACATTTCTGAAAGAGGCAAAGACATTAATCTCACACTAAAAAGAAAGGTCACGGAAATCAATAGTGCTGCACATCCTATCGGACATGTTTTTTTAAGAAGAGAGTAATGACCCGTAACATAATCCTCAAGAGAAAAAACAAAGCATCACGACCATGAATTATATCCAAAAACAAAAGAATTACAGCCCAAAGAGAAAACTGATGCTCTTGTTCCCCTATCAAAATTAGTATGAAAATTTACATTGGAAATCCTAAACAGTTTCCACCCTATATTTTCCTGCCTAGCTATTGATTGTTCACTCCACAATTTGCCATAACATAAACAGATTCAACTCTGGGTGCTTTATGAACAAGAAAATGACAATGCCGGTTTTAATGTAGATCCGAAAACCGGTTTTACTTATCCAGTTGAGTTCGAGTGCACTTAAACACGAAACGAAAAATTGGGATTTTACTTACTCCCAGGGAACATCACCAACCATCATCCAATCACCTTCCTTGTCTTCATATGTTAGAACATGGTATTTCTCGCAATGATCTCCATCAACCTCAGCTTCGGCCCCTGCAATAATGTCAAAAAAAAAAAAACATGACAAGACAGAAACCATATTGTGTTTTTCAGAAGGTAAGAAGAAGGAAGAAAATTTACAGATAATATTTGTGTTGAACATATGTTGAAGTGTCCTTATGAGGTCATAGTAATTATCATGAGCCAACAAGTCCAGTTTTCTCCCAATAGGAATCCCTTCCATATAAACTTTAACAAAGAAAGTAGCACTGTTGCACTCATTTTCTTCCTCGCCAAACACCTGCCTAGACATCGGCTGCTCCCTGCAACACAAACACAAGTTCATTTTGACCATTAGCCTCAAACAAAGTACTCGAGATTAAAAAGAGTTCAAAACTAACAACAATCAGTTGGTCGAGCGGAATGAGACTCGGGTGGTTAAAAAAACACCAAAACTAATAACAAGTATAAAATGAACCTCGCGTAAGGAGAGGTTGAAATGCCAAGACCAAGTCTAAGATCCATGGAAGAAGCAGCTGCACCGGTGCTCGAGAAACCGAAGTAGTGGTTGCTGCTGCTCTCGAAAGACGACGACGGTGAAGAACCGGCTGCAGCCCTGCCCATTGATGGAGAAGAGTGAAGACAAATGAGCCGCCACCTTGGGGTTTAAATAACCACAAGGGAGGAGTAAATATTGTTGGGAGAACCAAGAGAGGGGGCAATGCCTTCAAATAACTGGCTGTGTTGCCAAGGTAGCCGACATGTACGCGCGTCATCCACCAAACCCAACTTGTAATAATCATGGTTTCAACATTCTTATTGGAATTCGATTCAATAAGGTTTTGGTGGGCAAAGTTCTATGTTTTGTGTTTGCTTGCTTGCTTTTACGTCGAGGGATTTCACTGGTAAACCCATCAGTTATTTACAGCTAAATACAATCGTGCACCACCAATATGTCTAAGCAGAAAGATCTTTTAAGTAAAATTAGAGATTCAAATATTGTTGTTGTGAATGAAAAAGAATTAAATTAACAGAGTCTTCCCATATTGGACCTTACAAAACTTGATCCATAGTAATTGACAAATAAATCGAATACCGGTAGTTAAATAAAAAAATACATCCATACATTATAATAACTATACCTTAACATGCATAAACAAAGTTGATAAAAGACCCAAAATCAAGTGGTCAAGCTTGGCTTCCTAGTTAAAACTATGATTGATTCATATATAAATCAATGTAATTTAAAGAAAATTGTTAATTATGGTCCTCATACTAATAAGTAATAACCAAATAATTTGAAACTTTTCGCCTTTTCAGTATATTGTTAAAAGGGGAGTATTAGTTTTACGTAATTAAAACACTGTTTATTAATTATATATGTGCAGTGAGTGCATTGATTAATTATGACATTAGAAACAGGGGATACAAAAGCATCGAATTTGTAAACGTTAGAAGAACATGTGAACTCGGAATTGCTGTCCGAAATCAATGTTCAATGGATAGAATTATCATGCTGCGTAAAGTAAACATAATTAAGGGAGGGGAATGATGGCTTCGGCTTATGTGTATATCTACAATTTATACGTGAAAAGTAATCTGGGTAGCATATATCGTATAATATATAAGAGGACGTGGAATTGAATATGCTTAAGTACTCAATATTCTCTAATTTGTAGGTGAGAACTAGTCTGAATAACGTAGGTATTGTATACTGAATGTTCAGGAAAAATATTACTCCTACACAATGTAGTGTATATAAATTTGTCAAAATTTAATTATGTATGTGTTATACTTAAAATCATCTATGATCAAATATATTCCAATTATCAAATTAATTTTACACTGTAAATATATTTGTACTCAAAATATAATATGTATATTTGTACTCAAAATATAATACGAGATGAGGTGTTACATCCTTTAGATTAGGTCAGAAGTTCAAACTTAAATATTGTAAATAGAACATCTAGATTGAGAGAGTCGTCCTTATAATAAACTTTTACAATATTCAACCTAAATTAACCAATCAATAAATTAGATAGACAGATGTTAAATATTATATAAAAATATACGTATAATGTGACAAAACAAAAGTGAGGCCAACATTATTATATTCCCCCAACACCATTATAATGGCTAATGACTTCACCTCAAAGAGAGAGAACCTAAAGAACTAAAAAGATCACATCATGGAGATATGCAATCAAATTCAATTTGCAAACACAAGAAGAAAAGAGGAAAAGGTTGACTTGGAATTGAAAGCAAATCTTTGCCCACGTGTGGAAGGTTATTCTTTGTCTCACCTTAAAATGAAAAACAAAGAAAAAAATACATAATTATTGAAATATATATATATATATATATATTTTTGAACAATCACCCCCACAAGCAAGAAAGAAGAGAGAAAGAGAAGGGGAACAACAAATCCTTGCTTGCACCAAAAGAAACGCCAATTTTGCCAAAGGAGAAGGAAGATAAACAAAAGCAAAAGTTGATGTTCCCCACCACCCCTACCCCTACCCCTACCCATCCCCTTTCTATTGTTTTCAATCACTTTTCATTTTCCCAGACCTTTTTCTTTCTTTTAAACTAACAAATATTTAATGGGTATTTTTAAAATATTTTTAATAACATTTTTAATTTAATTTATTAAAATTTATAGAATGGAATTATTGAAATGTTATGCTAGTAACTCTACTATTCTAATGGATAAATAATATTATTATCAGTTCTTTTATTCAAAGTTTGAACTTTATCTTCTTTAATCATAAAAAATGTCATATTTTAACCACTTTTGGCTAATCAAGGAAACAAGGATTTCCATAGAATACATACTTTAAATTTCCACGTCACTCCTTTATATGCAAAATCTCCATCATAATGTCTACTCTTCCGATGAGTTTCTTGTGTTTTTTTTTTCAAAATTTATTTTTACACTTGTTTTTCTCAGTCAAATTAACATAGGAATAGGTTTGCTTTGTACTTCCCTATGCAAAGATGTCTCAAATATAGGCCATGGGGACGGAATTTGGAGGCATGACCCGAAGATATTTTATTTCCGATTTAACCTTTTGTATATTCAATAATTATACGAGTCAATTACATTTAAAGTTAAGTGGGATTAGATTTTTATATGACTAGTAAAATTCTCTTAGTTCTTTTTTCATTTAAAGTAGATTCTATGCCTGCATGTTTTGGCACGTCAGCATCTAACCCAAATCTATGCTTACCGGTATCGTTTATTCGTTTTCTTAGCATTGCTTTAAACATATTCTTTAGTCTTTAGCATCCAACTAAAGCAGAACCGAACGAGTACTTCCAATAAAAAAGATAATATTAATCTTAGAAGACTCGAATTCAGTCAACTTTGTTTGCAAGATGTGTGTTATCAAAGGATTAAGAAAAATATGAACATATATTATTTGATTGTCTGGTGTGATTACAAGATAATATGGAAAACTACTCGAACACGAGTCACCTAGGAGTAACAACATTCCCTACAAGCATTCTGAATTACACACAGTGCTACATACAAATAAGTAGATCAGTCAAATGGATTATTAGACCACTCTTCAGCACATGAATGGCAATCATCACTTACCGGTACAACATTCATGTTTATGCAGCTTCAAGCATCGGGCTGTTTGACTCCTTGCTCTTAGCTGGTATCCGAGAATTCTGAATTGCTGATCCCTTGGCTGGAGCGTCGTCTAGTTTTAGATTCGACAGAGCATCAGCCAAAGATTGGTATGATCCAGGTGTATAACTAACCCTGGCTTCGGGATTCAGATCTTCAAGGTTTTCATTTCCAACTTCTAGCTCCAACTTCCTGAACTCCTCTTCAATATCTTCGTCCTCCATGTCCAGGTACAGAGCAGAGTCTTCAACGGTCGAAGAAGAACAAGTTAGATAAAGACTAACAACGTTATCAAGATAGTACGCAACAACTTAATGAAAACTAATTGGCATTTCACAATAACTACAAAAATTTTAAAAAGAGATGGTTAGTAATAACTACCTAGAGCCTTTTCAACTTGCTTTTGTGAATCAATGCTCTCATCAAGTTCTTCTAAACAAAGCTGAATTTCTTCCACACTTATCTTATTCTCCTTTATTGCTCGTGCTCCAATCTAGATTGCTTCAGCTACCTGCCATCAGGAGTAATACATCAGCTTATTCACTGTCTTCTACTACCAGAAACTTTGCAAACCAACTTTCTCAGTAGCTAAGCTCACTTCCCTAGCAAGTTCACCATTTTAAGGAGGTTTTTGAACCACATGAGAGAAGTAGAAGCTCAACTATGTTGTGTTTCTATCAGAAAAGGAAAGTTTAAGTTGTAGTTGGTGACCTTTTTTGTTGATTCCGCATTTGCAATAACACTTAAGACTTCTTCCACTCTGTTAAGAAGCGAGTTACATTTTTCTCTATTCTCAGTGCCCAACTTCATCTCCCTCGCATGCCTCAGGGCCAATTTCTTGTTCCCAGACTTCAATGAAGTTAAAGCTGACTGTCTTGACCTGCAACGAATAAACTCAACCGAAAACATAGAATTTAGGGACATTGTGCAAAATAGAAATCAACTGCCAGGAAAAAGAAAAAAAACATATAAGAAGTGACTGGGGTTAAAATCAATACTGTGTTTGCCATGCATATAGCCGAATGATTATCTGGGACTGGACATGTTCTAGGTACAAAAGAAAGTTATCTGAACATTCGAACCAGTTGGCAAAGTGCAACTGATTATTGTCACAAATGGTTTAATCAACTTCTTATCAGTGTTTTTACCCTACCATTAAACATCCTCATATGCATTAAATCAAAATTCATATTTTCACATGCATGAGCTCCCAAGCAAGAAAATTCAGCATCTGGCACAAGAAAGAAAACAAAGGTTACATTTCCCAGCGCCGGTCAATCACATAAAGTTGTTGCTGAAGTTTTTCTTGAGTCCAAATCAGGTGGAGAGTGTCAAAATCTAAACTCGAAACAGCGACACCAATGCCGACGAAAGGGAAACTTTTATGCCCTGCAGCAAATCATATCACTCACAAGAACAACCAAATTTGCAAAGACTTATAACTCATGCCGGTTTATAGATACAACAAGCCACACACCTCAATTAGTTCTTTCTTGTCGGTTGAGAGATATTGACCTTTCCCACACCCTGACAAATAACTCAATACTGCATAAGCTTCCTTTTGTCCTCCACACATACTCTCAAACTTCTTCCTCATAACAACGCAATTCGAATTCCAGTGACTTTCAGACAAACGCTTAACTAATTCAACAGCTTTCTCCTGAGAACAATTAAATTAAAACAGCTTAATATTCCAATTTTTACTTGATGAAATAGTACTTGTAAAAAAATGCATTACAAAATACCTTCAATAATGTTGTAAGAACAACACTATCTTCAAGAAGAATATTATCCTGAGTTATTGTTCTGCTCATCAAGCTTTTCACTTTACAAAATAACTGAGTTATTCTCCCGCTATAAGGATCTGTCATATCCGAAATTCGGGTTATTTCACCTTCATTATACATCAAAAACTGAAAATTTTGTCAAAATATCAAACCCAAAATTTCCATAAACAAAAAACATTCTTTTTCTTAAAAAAGAAGCATAATTTAGCTCACCAATACTTGATCAATGCACAAAGGAGTTAAGCCTCCTCTATTGAACCACTCATTTTTCACCTACAAATAAACGAAATTATAAGTAAAGTGAAACAATAATAATAAAAAAAGATAAATTGGAGAAGTGAAAAATTAAGTAGAAAATTGAAAAACCTGGGAAGGTGAAATGATGAAGACACCAAAGTGGCGGGAGATTTTTGTGATCAAAATTTTCCAGAACTGGTATTTGGGTTCCCAATCGGATTTTTGACCACCGAAAGCTTTAAATCGGGCCGTCGCGATCAATTCCTCGTCCCAATCGGGTACTTCTTTTTTTATGAAATCCTTCACGGATTTCCAATCCATTTTCTTCTATAGCCACTGAAAACCGAAATTCAATTAAACTCCCGCTAAAGCCAACGCTTCCGTTTAACTAGGTCTTGATTCTGAAACTTCCTCGAGAAATTTTACTAAAAGAGGGGGAAATTTTCCGAAGGCTAATTGGATTATGAAGCGTATCTAAATTTAAGTCCAGGCCCAACTGAAGTTCGAAATTAGGTGTTAATTTGAAAATTAGAATGAACGCAAGTTCTTTTTCATTCTACTAAATTACCAATAATCCCTGCTAATAGGGTTGGTTCAAGTGGTAAGCAGTTTGATATCATTTAAGTAAATTTTGAGTTCGAGACACTGTATATGTAAAAACTTTCGCTAAAAGACTCACCCACCAAAACCAAGTGTGTAATGCGAGTTTATCCTTATTAGTCAAAGCAAAACCCTAAAAACCTAAGGGCAACCAAAGAAAATTTACCAATAATCCCTAACATTATAAAATTCATTTAATTAATTTTTTATCTATAATCTTTAACGTTATAAAATTCATTTAATTAATTACTTAATGACTCACTAAAAAAATTACTTTTTATTTTATTAATTTTAAAATATATCTATATTTTAGAAAAAAACACACACCAGGAAACTTAAATAAGACTTTCCATTAAACATAAAATTAAAGCTGCGTCTTTTTACTATAATACAGTAATAAAATATTTGGTCCATTATATCATACATTATCAAGAATATTATGTTGTTTTACTACACCAGTGACCGCAGATCGAGCTTCTGGGATTTGGCATTTTCCGTCAAGTGGATGGTACAAGGTGAACTCGGATGGCTCTAGGAATTCGATGAGTGGATTGGCTTCTTGTGGTGAGGTGGTCAGTGATCAAGATGGGTATTGGAAGTTAGGCTTCACTAAATTTTTAGGAATCTGCTGTGTGTTGAAGTCCGAATAATGGAAGATATTGATCGGTTTAACTTATGCATGGGACATAAAATTACAACGCATTATTGTTGAGACGGATAATTTAGAGGCGTTAAACGTGATTCAGGATACACGGAGATCGTTGGCTACAACTATATTGTTGAATGTCAGAAACTCGATTGGGTCATTAGCAGGGGCGGAACATCACATGGGTTTACGGAGATGTGGCCCTCGCCAACTTTTTATTTTCAACCGTAATAGTATGCTAATTTCTTAAAAAAGGTAAAATCAGTGTTGTAATCCTTCAATCTTTATAAAATTTTATTTTAGCCCCCCTCAAAACTTTTAATCTCATTTTGGTCCTCTCATTTACAAATTTCTAGTTCCGCCCCTGGTCATTAGATTTCAGCATGTACTGGTAATAAGGTTGAGGATGGTTTGGCCATATTATCACCCACAAAAACTTTTAACTGTCAGCAGTACATGGTGACACCACCAACGATAATCCCGTTGCTTCAGGAAGATCTACAGTCGACTACTTATGCTCATAATAGTAGTTATATGGTCTTCTTTGTTTGATTAGGTTTGCTTTTTGTTTTTGTCTTGTTCGTTAGTTTTGTTTGTGCCAAGTTTAATTTGGTGTTTTTGTAAATTATTACTATGGGTACTCTTTTCTTCCACATAAGTTAGAGATGTTTTTAACGAGACCTATAGTCATATATCCTTTCTTATCAAAAAATAAAATAAAATATATAAGGAGAATAATATTAGCAAAACATAAACATTGACACCAATAGTCAAATGATTATTGTACACTCAAGAGGGTGGTCGTGGGAAGTTTGCACGACTGACGATACCGGTGGATCTGAATCAACCCTTGTTGTCTTGTATCCGTATAGATGGAACACTATATAAACTAGAATATAAGGGACTCCAGCAAGTTTGTTTTTCATGTGGTATCTACAACTATTCAAAGGAGAATTGTTTACCGAAAGGAACACAATCAGAGGAACAAGATCGAGCCAAGGTTGTTAATAGCGAGGCAACGGATACCACTTGTTTGGAAAAAAACCTGTATGGTCCCTGGATGGTTGTGGAGAACCAACGTAGGCGAAACTATGCTAATGTGAGGCACAAACAGGGGCAAGGGTCCACGTCGAATAACTCTAAAGGCTCAAGGTTTGTCTTGTTGGCATCATAAATAGATGAGGAACAATGGAGTGCGAGAGTGAATGGGGGTTTGGGGAATCAGAAAAGTGCACAGACTGAATTGGGACATACATTAGGTGCCAGTAAAGAAGAGCGGGACTCGGAGCTTTGTTCGGGAATGAAGCTTATATCGCATCGAATCCGGACAAGAACTCGAATATGACAAAAAAAGGGACCAAAACATGTGGATGTGGTACCTACAATAGCCGGACAACCTACACATGTGCTTAAGCATAACACGAGTATTACTTCGGGCAACCATAAGGCTTTTAAGATTGTGGATAATAACTCACCGGGACCGTCTAGAATGCGTATAGGGTCGAAGGGCTTGAACATTACTGGGCGAGGGAAGCAGGACAACATACGGAATGGGTTGAAGGTTAGGAAATCGATGGATCCAAGGACCACAAAAATGGGTGTGGTTGAATGGGTGCAGAGTGCCCAAGCTAGGGTCGATGCTATACAGCAATGGCTAGCGGGTGGGGCATCGAATGCACAGATGTGACTACACGATAACCCTATTGCGGTTCAATCATCGGATAATAAGGATTTGTGGGATGAATTGCATCTTGCAAGCATGTCGGCCGATGAGGAGTAGCAGGATGCTGGTGGATGGGGTACCCTCTAAGGTTAGCATTGTTTTTGTTAATTTTTAGGATGAGTGTGTTTTTTTGGAATTGTCAGGGTGCTGGTAGCCCTACTTTCAGAAGACATTTTCGAAGTTTTATGCCGGAACATCGGCCTAATGTGGTGGCTCTTTTTGAACCACGAATAAGTGGGAGAATTACAGACTGTGTGATTGCTAAACTGGGTTTTATGCATTCCTTTCAGGTCGAAACGCATGGTTTCAGTGGAGGGATATGACTTCTTTGGGATGATGTTGTTTCGATGGTGGTCTCTCAGATTTCGAATCAGTTTATTAATGCAATTGTAAGCAGGCAAGGTACCAGTAAATTTTTTTAGCTCACGACTATTTATGCGAGTCCTACTAGTTCTAAGTGTAAGCATCTATGGTGGGAATTGGAAAGGTTGCAACCGAGTGTTGGTACTCCATGGGTGTTAGGAGGTGACTTTAATGTCTTGCTAGCTTCAGATGAGCATTGACAAGCGTCGTATTTTGTCAAATAATTTAAGCTTTAATCTCAAATTAAATGAATAAAGACGTGGTATAGAGAAGAAGATGTCGGTCCACAAAGACTAAGGAGTTTCTGATATACGGTTGTTTTGATTCTGACTGTTGCAAAGCAATTTAGTGAATGGGGGGTTTGATCGAGAAAACTAGAGAATAAGTTTAAAATGTCTGCGAGAATAAATGAAGTAAAAATAAATTGATTAAATCAATTAGTCTCAAGCTTTTGCTTCGCTTTAATTCAAAATGATCATTGAAAAAAAAACTTTCACTCTGGATACATGCCGGTTACGGTCTACAAGTCTCAACCCTTATAACTTGTTTTTCTCTCTGGTAAACAGATAATCTAAAATCAATTTTTAGATTCTAGTTTTCTGGTTAGACTAACCACGACTATCGCCGTTAGAATAAAACAGTTTTTAAATTTTGAAAAAACCCGACTCGGACTATGTTGTCTCGATGAGAATCGAATCCGATCTCAATTTCCCTTAGCGAATCTGCCGCTATGTGTGTTCATAGGAAGTTGAAACCACGATTATCATCGATCCTTCCTCCCAACTATAAATCTCAACAACAATCAAGTCAACGCTAGCTTTTTGAAGTGAAAGCGAAAATATTTTAATAAAAGGCCGATTGCCGATCTAGGTTTTCAGAAAATTGAGAATGTAAAAAGAAGTTAGTAAGTGTTTTTAATTCTCACAAAATGAATCGGAGCTTTGCTTTTAGCCTTTGGCTAATCAAAAAATTTAGCTAAGCATGATTATGGTAAAAATCATACTTGGCATTTTTAAAGAAAATAAATAAAAACTAAAAGAACAAAAATAAAAAGAGAAGAGAATTTTATAAAACTTCCAAAGTAAAAACAAACTAAGAATTGAGGGATGATTTTTCTAGCTTACCCCCAAGAGGGTATTTATAGCATTCTAAAAACCCTAAAATAACCCTAAATATGATAAAGGATAAATCCTAAAAATGTTTAAATTAAATACAAAAGATAATCCAAAGCTTAAATTTTAAATTTGTCTGATAAGCTATCAAAATACAGTTGATAAGCTATCACCACTGCTGACATCATCTTCTAGAAGTGTTGATGTGGCGTCCAGTCATCATTTCATGCCCACTAACCCAACCTTGACTCTAGAGAAAAATCTGCAGAATCTTGCCTCTTTTAGCAGAGTTTTTGGAATCCAATGTCCTACACAGAAAATAAGAGAAAACGCCCAAATTAGCAACATAAACCGACAAACAAGGAGTAAGTAATAACAAAATAATAACTATTTAAATCACTCATCAAATTCCCCCTCACTTATTCAATGCTTGTCCTCAAGCATTTCTCAACTAATACATCAAAACTCAAGTTTCTATCCATCATTTCACAATTAATCTAAGACATCCAAATGATCCAAACAATTATTGAAATCAAGAAACAATCAAGTAAAGGCACAACTAGGAACAACTTTAAGCAAAGTAAGACATCCCAATAACCTGTCAACGTAAATGAAGCAAAACTCTGTACCCTCACAAGGATTCACTCATACCGCTCAAAGTGTTTGGGTAAAAGAATCGCTCAAGCCAAAACTAATCAAAACATTACCATAAGCTTGTAACTATATCTAACCTCCACTACTAAATATTGAACATGATGCAAAAATCAAAGGGTCTTAAAATAGGGCTGTAATGGGGCTTAAGTTAGGGTAGGGAAAAAGGGCCAAAAGTGGTTAAAATGTCAAGACAAAATATTCTAAAATAAAGTGAAAACCACGAAATAAAATAAACAACTTGAAGAAGCATAATAAATCAAAATTTTCTTCTGCTACATTTTTTTTTCTTTCTGTTCTGTTCGAACACTATTGTTGCTGTTTTTTGAACAATGTTCTTCGAAAACTTTAGCAGCAGAATTTCTTTTTTTTTTCCTTTTTCTCAATGCTCTTTTTTTTACACTACTTCGTGGAGCAAATTTTCTTTTGTCTCGACAAGGGTGTAGAAAATGGAATAAAAGTAGGAAAAAGGCTTAGGTAAATATGGTGAAAACAAAGAATATGAATAGGCTCAAAAGTGGCTAACTAGGGGAAATAAAATGCCCTTGAGGTATAAGAATAAGTAAAATACCCCTGACAATGAAAGCAATCTAGAAATCTACACTAGATCTAGTAAAACAATTGATTTATCTAAAATCCTCGATTTGCTTGGAAAGTTATGGTAACAAGGCTTAAACCTTCGAAATTATAAAGTACTTGGATTTTCTTGAATTCTGAATAAATTTTTGAAGATAAGTTTACGAAAAACTATTTGTATGTCTGAATTAATCAGAGTGGCATAAAAGATCGAATTGATTGAAATAACTAAAAGGATTGAAAATACTGATAAGGCTGAATTGATCGAAATGACCGTAATAACCAAAAAGACTAAAATATCCTCGAGCACTAATTGCCAAATTAATCGAAATAAGGGATATAACCTCGAGATCTGAAATGAATAAATAGTTGGAAAGATCAAAAGCCTCAGAATAATTGAAACACCTTCAGGCATCGAAGTGTCTAAAATGCCTTCGAATACTAAAATGACTAAAATAGCTCTAAGACTTGGAATAAGAAATACCAATAAAGCCAACAAATGTAATGGCTCTAAAAGTGGTAATACACAACCCCTGTTTGTTGGCCGTTTATGATACTAATGTGATATTGGAAGAATACCATTGAATACATGTTTGATTTTTCGTATTACGTTTAGTGGTTGATTGGAAGGAGAACTATTTTGTTATACATTGTAGTCTAGTTCTGAGAAATGAATACTTAAGGTGTACATATTAGGTTAAATAATAAACATTGTATTGTTGGGTTCTGATTAGTTCAAAGGGACTCGAAAACATGATGAGCAACTAGAATTCCTAAATTTTGTACATCACCGTTTATACCTTGTTGGTTTAAATTTCCAAATTACCTTTGAAGGTCAGAATGACCATAATGCCCTCGTAGGCTTTAATGATTGGATCACTCACGATATTTGGGCCTTATTGTGCATTCTTTGGGCTAAAGTGGAGTGGTAAGATTATCCAAAACAAAAGTCCGGAATGTGTCTTTCGGAATTAGAAAACCTCTCTATGAAATCTGCAACATCATATTTGGGCCTTATTATTGAAATCTTAGTCCTTGTGGCATCTTACCCGGTCTACCCTAAAGTACACATATCGTAGGGGTGTTTAAAAATATTCGACTTGATTCGACTACTCGATTATCCGAACATAAATAACTGAGTATTTACCTAGAATTTTTTTATTCGGGTCATGCCTGGATCACAAAAATTCAAAATTTTCGAGTATCGGATACCTGGATATATTTAGAATTAATATTTTTTATATTCAATATATATATATATTAAACTAATAAAAATCTTAATTTTTTTATATTTTTATATTAAACTATTAAAATATTTTTATATTAAAAATATATTTTTTTATATTTGAGTACCCAAGTGTAGCGACATTTCTTGGCGAACTAGAGAATTTATATGTTTGGCGCTACGGGTTATCCCCAAAAATCATTGCTTTGTAATATTGGCTTTTAAAAACTTATTCTTTTGAAACTCGATAAAAATTTGAAGTCGCCACCGGACACTTGGATAGGTAGGTCGGACACCACAAAATCAGATATTCGTTTTGAAAGGGTTCGGGAGTTGGTTACGTGTGGGGAGGGATTAGCACCCCCATCACGCCCGAAAATCGGTACCGAAAATATTTGTTGCTTTCAATTGAAAAAAATTGTCGAAATTTGAAAAGAATTTTAACTTGGCGACCCTAATTAAAAATTGGCTTTAATTGAACGGACTTTATCAAATTGGTGGGTTCAAATTAATTAGACATTTAACTAGTAAGGTTAACGATACATCGGACCATAGATTAAACCAACATCGAATAAGCCCGACTGCCGTATTAATTTATGATTCGATTTTCGTACGTCACCTTTATGCATGATGCAAACATTTAATATGTGATGTTACGGTATTGCCAATTTGGATTATTATTTAGCTCGGAATGGTAGGGATTAATCCAAATATTTGGTCAACATCCTTTAAGGTAAGACCGTTATGACACAAATATCAGAATTAATAACTACCTCCTTTTCTATGATTTAGATTGATTAATTCCAAAGAAATGATTCACATGAATGACAATAAAAAATGAATGCCAAGCAAAAGGCTTAAAGATAAACACTCCAAAGCCCATAAAAGTCCTAACCTAAAAGGCCTAAATTATGAAAAATTTAATTGGTGATCTAATTATTAGCTAAGTGATTCTAATATTAGCCTAAATTAATTAAGCCCTAAAATCTAGAAAACCCCAATAAGTTATAGATTATCTTGTAACATGGTAATTAATTTGATCGGTTCTAAACCAGTATTCCAATAAGCGAAGAACACTATTTAAGAACTAATCAAGTTAACCAGGGCCTTAATTAAGTGCCAATCTAATCTCTTTATTAACTTTATCCTAAAGGTAATTATGGAGTCGTTTAACTAACTTAACGAACTTAACATTTATCTCAATAAGACCAGGACAAATTTAAGTTGATCAAGCTAGTTCAAACCTAAATTCTAACTAAGGCTCTAAAAAAATCTAATCCTAAGTTAATTTAATCAATTTAAAGATTGTGCCCCTATAAGACGAGCAGACGATTTTAAATTAATTAAACTAATCTTGCTTAATCTAATCTAAGTGGCCTAATCTAACAAACACAAAGTCCAACAGACCAAGTAGCCCAAGTTTCTAAGCTTAGCCCAAGAAGAAAGGCCCAAAGCACCTAGACCCACATATCATATACTATATTTGAATTTCTAACTACATACACTTTAAGGAACACACATCATGCTTAATTAATTAAAAGAAACTTTCAATGTCCATATGTCTAAAGATACATACTTTAAGTTGTTTTTTTTCTTTTCTTTCTATTTAAAAGGAGATAATCATATATTGCAATAAAATACACACGTAATAAACTTTACATAGGGCAAATATGTATATCATAACAAATTGACAAAATGGAGAATCTAATAACTACATCTAGATAGTAAAATGAATCGTTAATACAAATAATAACATAGACAAATTGAAATAAAATGCATGTACATTAAAAGGAAATTAAACACTGGACGGGACCAAATTATAAAGAAACAAAATTCAAGGGACAAATGTAAAAGAAAAAAGAGAAAACGGGGTGTAATTGCAAACCAGTGAAAAGTTTGAGCACCCAAATGGTGATTAAAAGAGGCAGAATGACCTCTATCCTGTAATTAACCATGCGGAGGGATCAAATGGGTTATTTACCCATGCGGAGACCTTAAAATCCTCTCCCCGTTCTTCCTTTTTTTCCAGAACGGGGATGAACACCGTTGTGGTATTCATCCCCAAACCCAGAAACCACCTCTATCTCCAGAATCTGACCACGGTGTTCATCCTCGTTCTGTGTATCCTTGAAAGGAAAAGACTTTGGAGTAGCAATTATAATCTTGGGATTTATTTTTGGCGTGCTTGCCTCGCCTGGTTGGAGGCAGAGGACAAATGGTCTCTTCGCATTGTACTTAGCATTTTGGTCTTTAGATACGCACACCTCTGACTATTTTTCCTCCCCTTCCTTCTCGAAGAACTCAATCTCCTTATTGTCCATCATGTGCTGAAGTAGTTGGCGAAACTCTTATCAATCCTGAATCTCGTGATCTCTTGACTGATGGTACTCGCAGTACATGCCACACCCCTTTCTCACGATTATCATTCCTCGATCAATGAGATGGGTCATACACAGCTGCTGAAAGACCCATCTCAGCGGGGATCGTATCTCAGATACCCTCGCCTTAGCCCTTTGAGGATATTCTTCTTCAATGTCATTTACACATTGGCTTCCGTGGTTTGGCAGGGGGTTGTTGGCTGTGCTGGGTTCCCCTAACTGCAGGACCCAAGTCCGAATTAAATTTTGGTCAAACTTCTTGAAAGCCACGCAATTCTCAATCGAGTGCCTGGGAACGTCAGCGTGGTACTCACATTGCACCTTGGGATTGTACTATATCGGGTACGGGGGTTGTAAGGTGTGACATGATACGGGTGAACTATATCCGCCTTGTATAACTGTGAGTAGAGTTCCTTGTAAGACATTGGTATAAGAGTGAAAGATCGGTTCTCATTTTCTTTCTCAAGGCCCCTTTCATCCCTCTTGTTGAAGTCTCGAGCACTTTCTAATGCTGCTTGGGGTTGGGAGATAGTGAGGTTTTTGACGACCTCATAAGTATTGGTGTTGTTTACTTTTTTGTCCCTCTTCTTGTAGTTCTTTCGTGCTGACTCCCCACTGTCAATTTTCCTACTTTTAATAGCAACATCGATGCGTTCATCGGTCATTACCATTTCTGCAAAATTACTAACGGGGTTACTGATCAATCGATCGTAGAGTGTCCCCTTCAGCGTGTCTACAAACATTGATATGATTTCATTCTCAGAAAGTGGTGGCTGAACTTGAGCCGCTATATCGCGCCACCACTGGACATATTCTCGGAGGCTTTTCATTATGTTTCTACTCCATTCCTTGTAACAGAAGTCGATTAGGGACCATATCTGTTATATGCTTGTATTGGTCGTTAAAGGCTTTGGCCAGATCATTCCATGACTTGATCTAAGCGCGAGTGAGCTGATTATACCACCTTGAAGCAGACCTTGCTAAATTTTCCTGAAAACAGTGGATTAAGAGTTTTTCGTTATCTGTGTACCCTGCCATTTTTCGACAAAACATGGTCAAATGGGTAGTGGGGCAGGTTGTCCCATCGAATTTCTCAAAGTCTGCGGCCTTGAATTTGTGAGGAATTTCCACATCTGGAATGAAACTAAGTTCCCGCGCATTTAACCCATAGAGTCTATCTTCATCCTCCTTTACCTGAAATTTTCTTTAAGGTCTTTTCAGATGTCTTCTAACTGTTTTGAGAACTCCGCCTTTACCTGGTTGAATTTTTCCAACTCATCAAAATCTGAGATATTATCCTCAACATTCTCGATATTTCTGAGTGTTATGTCTGGCTGGGGTGGGGTAGAGGCGCCAACCTGATGAGATGAAGGCATTCCTTGTGGGGGGGTTAGGTGGATTAGTAAAGAGAGGATTCTTGAAAATCGGGGAATATGAGCGATCTCCCGAGTTTTGAGTTGGGTTCTCAACGGCCTCTTTTCCTCTTAAATTAGCCTTTATCAGTTGGGAAATCTCCTTCATCATATCCTGTTGGGACTTGATGTTGGTTTCCCTCAATTCCTACTGGGCACGTTCGAGCTGGCCTCTGAGATCGGCCTCTAACTTGGCAAAACCTTCTTCCATTTGCCTTGTTCGTAAGGGAGTACAATAGGGATGTGGAATGATTGTAATACAAATGACCAAATTGCTATTTTTCTGAAATAAAAAACCTTTTAATTAATCGATAGTAATTAGTCAGGATGCAAGCATATAAACTGGTTAAAACATTCTAAAAATGCAGGTAAAGCTCAAAACAATGCATGAATGCATAGCGATGCTGAGTTCGAATATCATCGTTAAATGACTCGCATTAATAGGAACGTAGTCTGGTCACAATAACTTAAAGAAACCCCACTACATATATGGCTTCAAAGTAGTATCGAGGTTAATAATCTCTCTTAGGACCCATACCAACTCTTGTTCCTGTCTCCAGATTGTACACGCGGCGAAGTGTAGTTGCTCCAAACTTGGTGTCGGCCGTACTTGAATTCTCCCCTGAGGCTTGCCATATGATCATTGAGCAGCTGAACCTCTTCTTCTAATCCTTCGATGCATGTCATCAGGACTTGGTTTTCTGCATTGCTAGCCTTTAACTTGCTAGTTGAGCCCTTATGCTTGAAAAGAGACTTTTCCAAACATTTCACCTGATCTTTCAAAACGTTATTTTGGTGTTGTTCCTTCTCAATCTGCCTAGAGTGGGAAGCCTTCAAATTCTTCATTTCTAAGGCCAACGCGAGCACCTGATCCCTGTGTTCATAATACATTCTCTTGTAGTTCTCAGCTCGAGATTTTTCTTCTTTAAGTCGGAGTTCTAACCCCTCGCTTGGTCCTCCTTCTGCGACTCTCTTACCCTTGTTCAACCTTTTGAGTTTTTAAATCTCATCTTCTCCAATCGGAGCTCGAGCTCCAACTCATCTTTTTTTCTCTGTAGACCCTTAATTACCCCTTCACACCGTGTCTTCTCTAGTTCATAGTTAAATTTCTCTTGGCGGGCCTCTTCTTCAAGCTTGAGGTACTTCTTTTACTCCTTCTCCAGTTGTTTACTTATCAACTCGGCTGCGGTGGGAAGTGTGGACAACCTCTCTTCCATGGATCTTCTTCTATCAGAACTCAACTGAGGGATATTATCGTTAACACGCTTAAACCGCCATGCCTCGTATTTTGGAGTGACCATATAAGGGGCATTTACAATCTTAACTCGCATGGCATTATTCCATGTCGAGGAAGTATTGTACACCATCGTCTTATAGCCCTTCTCCTTTACGTAATCCATGTTGAACTCATTCAAACCCTTGGTGGCTGGCACGAACTGTTTTGATCCGAACTACCGCATAACTAGTAAAGGCGCATATGCAGTATACCCCCAGAGGCCAAGTAGGGGCACCCACGGATGCTCTTCGTATCTATAGAGAATATTCTTTGCTAATAACCATGGTGCTCTCCAAACTACATCTTTCTCTTTTAAACTCCCGAGAACATCCTTCCATATCTTTTCGGATATGCTGGTTGGTCAATCATTCTTTCTGAGGAATTCTTCTAGAGGTGAGAACTTGCCGTCGTAAAAGAGACTAGAGAAACTGGGGTCGGTCCAAAGGTGGTTGTAGAACCAGACAGTCGGAAGTTGTGAGCACCCTCGAAAGTTCCCTCCACTATTTTCTCGACAGAACCTCAAAGATCAAAAAGTTTCAGACAAAATTACGGGTACTGGGTTGGTCCCACTACTTAAACGGTCAAAAAGATCTAACACTAATAAATCAATGGGTCCCAATGCTCGAGGGAAAAGTACCAATCCATAAATCAACAATGCAAAGAGGTTACGCAGAACCCGGCCCACGGGATGTACAGAGGCTAGGGCCAAAATCCCTTCCCATTTGAGATACTCTCTATGATTCCAAGTAGTGACTTGCTATTCAACCCAGGTTAGCAACGTGTTTGAATTTTTTTTAGCTTAGCCCGAAAAGCCTTATTCTTACTTGGCTTCGAGTACACCCGATCCATGTCAATCTTTTTACAATTTATAAGGTCTTGGTATTCCTTAATTGTTGGGGTCAGATCGACGTTACCGATGGTAAAGTAGCTGTAGGCAGAGTTCCAGAAACTCACTAAAGCTTGCAGTAGTGCTTGGTCAATTGGAACCTCCAGCAAATATGCAATGTCACCATACTCTTCCTTGAAAGTATTCTTTGTGTCAAAGTCACAGCTGTTCCAAACCAGCTTCAGATTAAATACATCATTAAACTCGGTATTCATGAATTTCGTGGTTGACATGGCTGATATGAACCCAGTGGTAATACTGTCTCCCTCATGTAGTTGTTCCCCTTCTGACCATATCTGAACATCAGAATTCTTCTCGTCGCTACTACGGACTAAATCTCCCATTGATCCGGTCTTTAACTTCAAACTATTTCTAACTCAGTATGCTCTTCATAACATGATTCAATATGCAAAAACAAAAGATAAAGGAAAAGGAAAGGGTGAAAGTGTTAGTTCAGTGATGGCGAATAACAGAAAAAGGTGAATATTAAACAAGCATAAGTGTGTAAACAGAGCGATAAGCCTAACCATATAACTCTTAATTCCCTAAAGTTATCTTCATAGCTCTAGCGAGGTGGGTTTTCTGAGATTCTCACATATGGGTTCGGTTCTAATCGGGGTACCCGAACTTATCTTATTACCTACTAAGGCAACAAGAACCCCAATTCTGGCCCATTACAAGCTTGCAAATTGGTTTCGGTTCGAGGGAAAGCACAACCTAAAAACGTGGAGGGCTACTCATATGTTTAAAGGCGTGGATTCCGAAAGTGTATTACTGACCTGTGAAGGGCTACTCACGTGGGTATGTGGCGTTTCACTCCCACTTAAGGGACGGAGCTCGGGTATAGAGCTTAATGAAATGGTGCAACACATATCGGTGATTCCTTAGAAATTAAATGAAAAATTAATTTAAAGACCACCAATTTTCAAAGCCTGTATAATCTTAGTCATATTTTTAAGAAATGATCAACCTCACTAAAATCAATTGAAATTGCAACAATTTTCCGTCATTAAAAACGATAAATATTTTCTTGGCCTAACTCTCTTTTGTTTTATAAAAACAAATAGGGTCCCCAGCAGAGTCGTCATGCTGTAGCGACATTTCTTGGCGAACTAGAGGATTTATATGTTTGGCAATACGGGTTATCCCAAAAAATCTTTGCTTTGTAATCTTGGCTTTTCAAAATTTATTCTTTTAAAATTCGATAAAAAATTGAAGTCGCTATCGGCCACTTGGATAAGGTAGGCTGGACACCGCAAAACCAGAGATTCGTTTTGAAAGGGTTCGGGAGTTGGTTACGTGTGAGGAAGGATTAGCACCCCCATCACACCCGGAAATCGGTACCGAAAATATTTATTGCTTTCAATTGAAGAAAATTGTCGAAATTTGAAAAGAATTTTAACTTGGTGACCCTAATTAAAAATTGGCTTTAATTGAACGGACTTTATCAAATTGGTGGGTTCAAATTAATTAGACATTTAACTAGTAAGGTTAATGATACATCGGACCATAGATTAACCGACATCGAATAAGCCCGACTGCCGTATTAAATTATGATTCGATTTTCGTACGTCACCTTTATGCATGATGCAAACATTTAAGATGTGATGTTACGGTATTGCCAATTTGGATTATTATTTAGCTCGGGATGGTAGGGATTAATCCAAATATTTGGTCAACGTCCCTTAAGGCAAGACCGTTACGGCACAAATATTGGAATTAATAACTACCTCCTTTTCTATGATTTAGATTGATTAATTCCAAAGAAATGATTCACTTGAATGACAATAAAAAATGAATGCCAAGCAAAAGGCTTAAAGATAAACACTCCAAATCCCATAAAAGTCCTAACCTGAAAGGCCCAAATTATAAAAAAATTCAATTGGTGATCTAATTATTAGCTAAGTGATTCTAATATTAGGCTAAATTAATTAAACCCTAAAATCTAGAAAACCCCAATAAGTTATGGATTATCTTGTAACATGGTAATTAATTCGATCGGTTCTAAACCAATATTCCAATAAGCCAAGAACACTATTTAAGAACTAATCAAGTTAACCAGGGCCTTAATTAAGTGCCAATCTAATATCTTTATTAACTTTATCTTAAAGGTAATTATGGAGTCATTTAACTAACTTAACGAACTTAACATTTATCCCAATAAGACCATGACAAATTTAAGTTGATTAAGCTAGTTCAAACCTAAATTCTAACTAAGGCTCTAAAAAATTCTAATCATAAGTTAATTTAATCAATTTAAAGATCTTGCCCCTATAAGACGAGCACACGATTTTAAATTAATTAAACTAATCTTGCTTAATCTAATCTAAGTGGCCTAATCTAACAAACCCAAAGCCCAACAGACCAAGTAGCCCAAGTTTCTACGCTTAGCCCAAGAAGAAAGGCCCAAAGCACCTAGACCCGCATATCATATACTATATTTGAATTTCTAACTACATACACTTTAAGGGAACACACATCATGCTTAATTAATTAAAAGAAACTTTCAATGTCCATATGTCTAAAGATACATACTTTAAGTTGTTTTTTCTTTTCTTTCTATTTAAAAGGAGATAATCATATATTGCAATAAAATACACACGTAATAAACTTTACATAGGGAAAATATGTATATCGTAACAAATTGACAAAATGGAGAATCTAATAACTACATCCATATAGTAAAATGAATGGTTAATAAAAATAATAACATAGACAAATTGAAATAAAATGCATGTACATTAAAAGGAAATTAAACACTGGCCAGGACCAAATTATAAAGAAACAAAATTCAAGGGACAAATGTAAAAGAAAAAAGAGAAAATGGGGTGTAATTGTAAACCATTGAAAAGTTTGAGGACCCAAATGGTGATTAAAAAGGCGGATTGGCCTCTATCCCTTAATTAGACCATGCAGAGGGATCAAATGGGTTATTTACCCATACGGAGACCCTCATGGCGCAATTATAACCTTTTTGGTTATATTTCTCAGCCCTAAAATCCTCTCCCCGTTCTGGAACAAAGAATGAACGGGGATGAACACCCAGAAACCACCTCTATATCCAGAATCCGGCTGCGCTCCGCCGCGTCGGCCGGCGACCTTTGAGATACCCCCCAAACACTCCTCTCTACTTCCTAAACTTTGATCTCAGCCTAGTTTCAACAGAATTAAACAAAAACCCTCTCTTGCTCAAAAGTTGAAACGAAAAGTCCCTTTTTTTAAAACGAGCCTCGAAGCAACGCCTTTCCCCCTGCTGACTCACCGTTCGTAACGCCGGATGACGCTACAAGGCTTGTCATCGAAGGGGAAAACAAGCTCGAAGGTATAATCTAACCCTAGTTATCTATCTATATGCATGTTTTTTTAAAGATGAATGTACCTTTGAAATCTGTTTTTTGTATTACTGGTTGGAATTCCGAATCTGTGTTACATGTCTGTTGGGTTCCCTTTTATATCCGAAGGTTACATTTGTTTGAAAATGAAAAGAAAATTCCTATTGGCTGCTTGTTGATGATACTTTTTGCTGTCTTTTGATTTGGTTGTCGGCCTGTTATCTCTAATGTTCCTATCTTTGTTTGCCTTACCCGTGAGCCATGACGTCCGGCTATGGAAGATGATGGTCAGATAGCGCGGCGCTCGTCCCTTGAAATGGCGTGGCAGACTGAAGAGGGGAGGGGACCAGATTGAGGAAGGGCTCAGGAAACGAGGACCTCTGGGAGCCGTTGGATCTGTCCGCGTGGTGATTGGAGCGGATGATCATTCATCGCGCGTGGAAATCGAGGCGTCGGACGCGCGGGTAGAAGATGAAGTAGCCGTGCGTGAATCCCACGTGCGCGTGGAGGTTCCTGAGCAGTCGCGCGTGCGGCGCGTGGGGCTATCTAGAATGTCCTGCTCGTGTCTTAGCCGTTCGATCATCATCATGGATCCAACGGTCCAGGATCAGCTGTGCAGAGATAAAGATGATTAGGGTTTCTTTTTGATGTATTTAGGGCCTTGTTGGGCCAGCTGTAAATTATTATATTTTGTATTGTAAGTGGACAGTTTGAATAAAGAATTGGGCCATTTTTTGTTTAAATACACTGGCTTACATATTTAATTATTTTGATAATTGTAATACTACTTAATATAACAATAGCATCTAATAGTTCAAAATAACAATGTTAAAAACTTCTGTTTTCCTTCTTTACATATATATTTAAGATAGAAAATAGTAGTATTATAAGATACTAGTTATAAAGTGAAACATATAGTAAAGGCAAATGATAACTAATCTATTAATATTAATGGAGCCCTTATTCAAGAATGTAAAAACAATGGGTTAATTCTCCGGATAAAATTAGCGATTACACAAAGTACCCAATTTTTCGGGTACCCGCAACATTCGGGCCGGGACAAGGGCCGGCTATAAGACTACCCGATGATTCGGGTACCCGGATTTGAACACCCCTACATACCGATTCCAATTACTAACAAGGAGTTTTTTTTGTTGCTCTCCCAGTTTTCAGGGCTTTGCACTTACTAATTTAGACTGACCCGCATTACACACATGGTTTTGGTGGGTAAGTATCCCAGCAGGGTTTTTTGCATGCACAAAGACTCGAACTCGAGACCTTGCTTAAGCGATACGAAACTACTTACCACTTAAACTAATCTCGTTGGTGGATTTTTTTTAATGAAAAGTATGAAAAGAGATGGTTGAAATATCGAATTTGAAATATGTGTCAACATAAGATTTGAACACAAATTCTTTACTTTGTCATTATATTTGTGATTCGATAAAAAAAAGATTATTTTACAAAAAGGACAACTAAAGAAGAAATGCACCGTATTATCTAAATTTGTATGTACCTACTCGTAACTATTACTTTCACCGATTTTCTTTTCTTTTCTTTCTGTTTGAGATCTATTCATAATGTTTAGGACAAGACAGGATTATCAATGTGAATTGAATTTACCTGTTGACATGCTGCTCTTTTATCGTCTTAAAAAAATAAAAATGAGCACCTTTTAAGTCGATGATAATATTTCGACTTTATAATTATTCGTAAACAGAGACGGAACCAGAAAATAAATTTATAGAACAAAATATAAATAGTCATAAAAATAGAGGGCCAAAGTCTAAATAAACTAAAATTTGATGTCTAAATAAATACATATCCATGTACATTTTAATACAAGAAAAATTGAGAGGCATAGGTGTATCGACATGTTGTAAATTGTAATGCGAAAATATTGTCATCAATTAAATTATATAGTATTGAAAACAACACTATCAAAGGATGCATAAGACTTCCATGTGCTGGTTTTTCTATCTCGGAAATGGGATTAAATATTAGGAGAAGTTTAAATGTTTAATTTTAATGTTGTTAAGGTCTAATAAATATTTAAATCTTAAATTTAAAGAAATAATATTTAATTTGACAAATTTTAAAATTAATAGAGACTTAAATCGTTATTATCTAAAAAAAATGAGAGGAGCCATCTTTAATTCTGTCACCGACCTAGATGATTTATTCAAAACATTGACATTGAAATCAATTCAATTACATATATTAGGAAAGAGAGAAAAAGTCCAGAAAACCGGTTTGAATCGAAATGTTTGCTTTAGTTTTGGTATAGTTATTAAATGCGGTTTAATTTTTTAGGATAAATTATATTATAGGTCCGTCTCGTCACGTCATCTATAGTCTCAACCAATAAAAATCATTCATTTCAATATTTTTCCATACATCTCTTTAGCAAGTAAATCTTCACTTATATTTACCGTAAATCAAATTTAAGAAAGAAATTGTTTTTACCATGTGAATCTTCACTTGGTAAAAAGATGACATAAAAAATTATTAAAATGGATGGTTGTTATTATTGTCACTATAAATAACGTAGCGGGACGAGCCTATAATATAATTTCTCGAAAAATAGGGCAAATAATTACAAGTTTAGAGAAAAGAAAGGGATCAATGATGCTATCATTTTCCACTACAAGCAAAAGGAGGAGATGTAATTATTCAAAGTTGATAAAAGGGGAGACAAAACAAGCGTTTAACTTGACAAACAAAGGCTAAATTTAATCAACTTTCCCAAAGCTTTTGATTATTGATTTTGGGGTCCATTTCACTAACTATGATGTTAGAGTTCATTTTAACGATCAAATCACGCTCAAAGAAAATCTATAATAAATATTTGGTTTGGTTGGTTAAACGATCAAATTAAAAAAAATGTTAATGAATTTATGTAGAATTTATTAATTTCATTATTAATGTAAAACTCGATAATTGATCGGTTTAACATGTTTTAATCGACTCCCTCAATTAATCCAAAACCAAAATAACCAAAATCACATTATGAAAATTAATAATTCAATTTAGTTATGTTAGCACAAAATTTCTAACTTTAGCCCCTAAGAGAAGATTCCTAACTTTCCTTCAATCAATTTGGTTCAAGTGTTTGAAGTGCTATAATTTAAGATGAGATCATTCTTAGTTGAGTGTCTAGTAGAGATTTATATGACAAATGCATGTGCTTGTGTTGCCTCTAATATTTATAGGGGCCTAATTAAGTGATGGGATACATGTAATACCCTATTTCCGGTCTAGTAGATAATCGGGTCGGAAAGCTTTAACGGTGAACAGTACAGTGAACAGTGCAATATCTTTCAACAAGAATTCAATGCAATATAATAAAATACAATACGATATCAATATACTGAGGCAACAGATCGATAAGAAACTACGATAATCAAATTAGGGCCAATTTTAAACTTTTACAACCTTTAGGGACTAAACTATAAATTCTAGGAATTAGGGGTCTTTATCTAAATTAACCACACGACTATGTAATTAAATCAGTAAACAGTAAGCCTACAAATTTTCATGTTAATACTATGTCATTTACCCATCCAATTAGACTTACCAAGATTCGGGGACTAATATACAGTGTTTCAATACTGTGATCAATGACTTATAACGGATTTAACCGCTCCCGTATCAAAACACTATAGGTGTATCAGTACGGCACAATTGGATTATAAAATCCAAACTTCACTGCCTAAACTTGTTTCGATACGGTCGAGGACCGTATCGGCACGACATGCAAGGGTGATAACCCAATTTCTAGCAACTCAAGAACTCGTTTCGGTACAGCTCAAGATGTACCGGTACCCATTAACCTTCATTGGCCCGTTTCGATAGGCCCCTAGGGCCGTATCGATATGATTAAAATCTTAAATGCTTCTGTGAGTTTCTATATCGAAACACCTTTAGGCCGTTTCAATACGCCTAGGTTGACCTGAGCTTTGACTGACCAAATATGCACAGCTGTACCGAAATAGGTGAACCCGTATCGGTACGCCCTGCACTGTAATGGCATATTTTATCTGGTTTTTAGCCAATTTAACATGTTGAACGATTTCCAAATGCAATGAAATTTTACCAGCAATATTCAATCACTATAATCTACTAGCTTGTCAAATTTTAGGGTCATTTGAATCCGTTTACTAGGTTTTCACCTTTTTGTGCCAAATATACCATTTTAGCCATTTTACGCATATCAAAAGAGTCGCAAATGACTAGTCTAGCTACTTTGCCACCATCCTAGGAGTTCATAGAGACAAAATACATTACTTTAGCCTTGTTCATAACTTGTCACAGCTCCCGACTTCTTCGATCTTCAACGATAAATTCCTTAACCTAAAATGCATGAAATGAAATGCATTAGTCATACTTTGCCTAGTAAGGTAGTCATCAACAATACCAATATGAATGAATTGCATTCCAAAACATGTATAAACAATAACAAAGCAATGAATCAATACCAACAATGCAATGATCATATTCAATGACAATAATTCCATAATCTTAACAATAATAATGCGGTGTATTATCGATAGCAATTTACGATCAATATTCAATGCCATAATTTCGTTTCCATGCCTTAACAATGATTATTCTTACAATAGTCTTATCAAAGATCTCACTTGTCTTTTAACTTGGTTTGCCTTGGATCACCTTTGGACATAGATAACAGTGATTCGATGTAAAACAAGCTCAAAGAACAAAGCAATGGCTTGTACCAATACAATATCAATAATTCAATGCTTTCGGTGCCCGTACTCTCTCCAACTGAACCTCCTCCTCGCCTAGGGTCGTCACCTTTGAGCCGTAGCTCATGGACTATAGTCCCAATGTATATACCAAGTGTCATGCCAAGGTGTCCAAGGGCTTCCATACTAAGCATTTCTTATGTCAAGAGTGAGCCTTAGCTCCAATGGTCTTTGTAGATAATACGATAAGACAATGATTCAGTAACAATATTCAATAGCAATAACAGTATCAATGACAATGTTCAATGATCTCAATGACAATAATAATGATTAATACTTCATTTACCATGCTTCGATGACAATGACTATGTTGATAACAATGCTCAATGACAATGATTAAAACAATAACAATGACAATGTTCTATGACCAATGTTCAATGTATCTCAAATTCAATGACAATAACGATGATGAAACCTATGGCGATGATCAATAACAATGACTATGACAATATCGATATCCAATACTCAATACTATACTTACTGATGCTTACCAATGGCACCAACTAAGTGGTTCGATGTGAAATCCCTTAGCAACAATATTAGCAATGCTATATACAATGACAATGAAATTGGGAAAGGCAGCTAGCCTAATCCCGAGACTCTGACTAATCTCACCTCGATAATCCGACACACCTATGGCTCTCGGATGACAATCCCTTTGTTCTTAGCCTTCGACGGTGATGGTGGATGTTCTTTCTCCACTTCTTGAGCTAGGTAAACAATAGGGAAATTGTCAGAATTCACCACACGATATCGAAATCAATATAACGATATCAAAATCAATATCGAAGCTTAAAATAGCTATTAGCTATCAAATTCCATGGATGACTAAAACCCTAGCTTAAGATTAAGCTTGTTTTATCCATTGATTCAATGATTGTTTGGGGATTTTAGCTTACCCGGTTGATAGCAATAATTCGATATCGATAAACCGAAGAAAACTCAAGCTTCTCTAACCTCAACAATGGAGGTGCTTGCTTAGAGGAAGATGATGAAGACAATAAGGTGCTAGCTTAGTTAAGTAATCGGGATGGGCTAAATTTGTTATCCATCTTTCTTTTAACATTTCAATGACAAGGCTTTCCTTCATATGAAGGAATTGCACCTGATCATCCCACGTATGGATGATTATAATTGAGAAGTGGCTAATCGCAAGGTTAATTCCCCAACTTTCAATTCTCTATACTTGTACCTCCAAACCTTCAATTCCTATAATTTAGTTACAAATAGATTTTCAATACATTCAATACGGTCCTTAAACAATAATTTGACTAAATTGGAGTCCATTATCGATGCAATTGATCTTGCAGTCAAAGTCAATATGATATTTGGACCTTTTCGATATAAGGTTTCCGATCGCCGGAACCCAATTCTGACTAAAACGGTTTTTGGGATGATATAATACATTTGAGGGTTATTTTGAATAGATTCTAAGCACAAAAGGAAGAATGTGATAGTTGGGAATTTATGGTGGAAACCTAAGGGAAAATCTTATTTTTATCTCGTGCTGATTATTTTTCCGCTCACAAATCTCAAACAACTATACTTCATCCGTCTAAAAAAACTAAAAAGTGTGGGTAGTAATTAATAGTGTAAATTGTGTGCAACTTCAAAAAAAAATATTAGTCCAATATCCAAAAGGCTTAATTATAAAATAAATATATAAATTATGTCTTTTTTGTAATAGATGCTTAAAATATTTTTTTTACAGAAGTAAGTGCCTAAAGTTTTATTTTTGGCTGAAATAGGAGTCTAAAGTATTTTTCTTTGGCTGAAATAGGTGCCTAAAGTTTTACTTTTTGCTTGTTTTAAAGTTAACTGAGGCACCTATTTTGACACCTATTTTAACCAAAAATGAAACTTTAAGCACCTATTTCAGCCAAAAAAATTACTTTATGCACCTATTATAAAAAAGATAGATAATTTGAGAACTTATTTTGTAGTTAAGCCCATCCAAAATATCAAATATGAAATTATTAGGGATTTTAATGAGGATTTAACACAATTAATGTCAAATCCCATTACCCCAAAGTTGATAGTTGGCATTTCTTGTCAATTGGGTTGTCATTAAAAAGGATAATGAAAAAAGAAATGTGATGTGCTTCCATTTTGTTCAATGACATACAGATTATGTCCATTTTCACATGTCAAATAGCATGTTGATTAGTACCTTGAAATATCCCAATTCTTGTGAATAATATGGTTCGCTAATATCACCATCAACCCTGTACTCCAATTCCTTTTTATTATTAAATTGCTAAATTTGGCTAATTTCTATGATTCAAGCAACGGTCCATGTTCATTTTCAAACACCACGATGATAGATCATCATTCAGTTTTCTTCATGTGCAAAAAAAAAATATACCATCATTTAGTTTCTTTCTTAATTAAGTGCTTAAATCATTACGTTTTGAGTTACTTTTAACAAAAATTAGTTATTTAACTATCAAACACTTGTTTTAACTTCGACTTTATTGTGTTGTAAGAGCATAAATAAGAATTGTTCACTTCAGACACACAAGCTTTTTAAATTTTAGCATAAATAAGAATTGTTCACTTCAGACACACAAGCTTTTTAAATTTTTGTTACCTTCAAGTATACTTTTTGTTACCTTAAGTATACTTTTACGTATTCGGACATGAAATATAACACATATGAGTACACTATACAGAATTTACACATATTGAACTAAATTTTCATGTCTCGACTTGCCGAATGTTGTTGTAATAGCATTATCCCGAATTATCCTTTATGGATATCTCAAATCCCTTATTGTTTTAACATCATTAAATACATTTTTACAAATTGGTACCTACACATTTAAACATGTAAGAATGCACTCTACAAAACATATACCATTTACAAAATCTTGAATAAAACCTAATTTTTGGTAATAAAACCTAATTAACTACGGTCGATATATGATGCGCTGGCGGTAGAAACATTTTGTTTCCACAAGTGCCCTAATTTTAAGGGTTAGAGATTTAGTTTAGGGTTTATAGTTTATGAGTTTAGGTTTAGGGATTTAGAATTTAGAGTATGTGGTTAGAATTTAGGGTTTAGTGTTAGGGTATACGCTTTAGAGGTTACGGTTTAGGTTTTAGGGTAATATGGTAGAGATTTAGGTTTTTACCTATAACCCATAAATTCTAACCCTAAACTCTAAATTCAAACCACAATCCCTAAATTCTAAGCACATAAACCTAACCTCATAAACTATGAACCCTAAATTGAATCCATAACCCCTAAAATTAGGGCACTTGTGGAAACAAAATGTTTCCACCGCTAATGCATGATATAATTACCCTATATATAGGATAATTATTCCATACACAAACGCTTGTTAAAATTTTGTTTACACAAGTGCCTTAATTTTAGGGTTTATGAATTCTATTTAGGGTTTAGGGTTTCGGAGTTTAAGTGTAGTAATTTTGAATTTATGAGCTGTTGATAAAATTTTAAGTTTAGGGTTAAATTTTAGGGTTTATAGGTTAACACCTAAATCTCTAACCATATTGCCCTAAAACCTAAACCCTAAGCCTAAAACCTAAATTCTAACCCCCAAACCTTAAATTTTTATAATAAACACTAAATTATAAACCCCTACACTAAACCCCTAAACTTTAAACTTAAACTAAAACCTTAAACCCTAAAATTAAAGTGTTTATAAAAATAAAAAAAATTTACCGCCCGTATAGGATAATAATTTATATATAATGTTACATATTAGACATCAGAACAAAGAGATTCGGACCTCGATTTTGATAGAGTAAAGACGACATAAATTGGGACAAGGACATGACGAGATGAAGGACAATGATAGGGGCAGATCTGATCGTATTAAATCTGAGGTAGGGCAAAGGGCAGTCGTGTGGACAGTGATGAAGATGAATCTTCTTGCTAAATGGACCAGTGGTGTTTGGAACAATCACGATCTTGACATACGCGGCAAATTTTGGGAAGTTTTGGGCTAAATTTTTTATGGTATAGTAATTATATGTGACTCATCAGTCGATTAATCTAAATTAAAATTTATAAAAATTTATTATGAGAATAATTTTCTTAATTTAATTTTTTTTATTTATAATGTTAAGATTTGAAACTCGACCTTATTTAAAACAGGGCGAATGTAGGGTTAAGTTTACCTACCCATGGCCTACCCATGTCCAATTCTTTTGTACATATATTTAATTATTCTTTTTACCGTTTTAAAGTAAATTTGAAAAAAAAACAAAAATACAATTCGGTTAATTCTATGGTCTTCAAACAATTAAAATTGAAAATTAGTTTATGGTAAAATTCTTCTCTCGATGCTTTAAATTTATAATCAAGTATGATTTTCAATTTTTTCTTTTAATTTCGTTATAAAATTTATGCTTTCCTATCATTTTTCTATTTCACAAGAAAACTATGGTTTTCTTCTAATTTTTATGTTTTAAAAGATAGTTGATGTTTTTGTTATTATAACTGGTTAAATTTTATTACTTCATATTTTTTACAAAAAATTTTGTCAAATGATATTTTTTTTTAAATTAAGACGTGATTCTTCAAGTAAAATACAAACTTAAATTTTTGTTTTTTCCCATCCGATTTGAAAGAATAATTTCAACCGACAACACTTGACAAATTGTAGTTGAGCTTACAAACCATATTTGGTTAGAGTTATTTGGATAAAGAAATTAATTTATGCTATTGAAATTTCGCATCTGAAAAAAATTGCTGAAAAAATTGCTAAAAAATTTACTATTGACTTAATTATAGATGATTTTGATTTTATGAAAAGAATGAGAGTTTATCTTAATTAATGAAGACATTATGTTTTTAATTATGTGTTTTTGAAACATGTAATCATATAATTTTTAGTTATTATATTTTTTAATCGAGTACTATTTATATGAATTATGTTAAATATATATATTGGCCCATATAATAATATTTTTTAAATTTATCACTAATTTAAAAGATTTATCGTTTCATCCCGCTACATTAACTATTTTTTTCTAAGTATTTGATGTCGGTCAAATACAATATGGTATCCGATCGTACTTGGGGTCTCTGTCACTTTCAATTTGGTCCCCATCTTTTAATTGCAATTGTACGATTCCCCTCAATCATTGATACCCTTTCAATACTTCAAATTGATCGATACTTGACGGACGGAATTTCGATACGAATAATAATTGCCAACGTTTCTTAAGTTGAATAATAAATAGTGTGGTGTTTTTTAAAAAAAGTTAGAGTTTGAATTTATTTATTATTTTAAATAAGTCTAAAGATAATTACAATATTGTATTTATTCATAAGTATTCCTAATTCTTTAAAAATATAGACTATGTAGTCATAATAATTTAAACTCGTATTTCCTATGATGAACATCGTTTATTTTTCCACTGCAACAATTGTTGGATTCAGTTTGAATTTTATAAGTAAACAAAATGTCGAAAGACTTATTTTTAAGCATTATAAAATTTAGGTAGTAATTTAGTTTATTTTCATATTTGAATAAATTTAAACATATAAAAGACGATGATGCTCGAACTCACACTACTTAAAGAGAACGTCTCATCCTTTATCAATAAGACTACTTAATGGGTTCACGTCGAAATACTTGCGAACTTAGTTATGCAATATTTATAAGATTAAGATCTTTAATAAACTTGATGAAATTTAAGTGTTTACAATTGAGCATGTAAGAGATTATACAACACTTTTTATTTAAGTGTTTAGATATTTAGTTAAGGTTAAGTTCGTAGGGTTTATAATTTGAAATTTATGGTTTAGGATTTAAATTATAAGATTATGAATATAATTTTTTTAAAAGAATAAATATATAAGATTGTGTAATTTATTTATCCAATATGGCTTAACTACAAAATAAGTCTTCAAACCATGTCTCTTTTTTGCAATAGGTGTTTAAAGTATTTTTTTGTTGAAATAAGTGCGTAAAATTTTATTTTTGGCTAAAATAGATGTCTAAAGTATTTTTTGGCTGAAATAGGTGCTTAAAGTTTTATTTTTGGTTGAAATAGGTATCAAAGTAGGTGCATTAATTGACTAAAACAAGTCAAAAATGAAACTTTAGGTAGTTATTCCAACTAAAAAAAATACTTTAGGTACATATTTCAGCCAAACATGAAACTTTAAGCACTTGTTTCTGTCAAAAAATATTTAAGCCAACTATTGCAAAAAAACAGCAACCTAAGTTAAGTATTTATTTTGTAGTTAAGCTATCCAATGTATAAAAGATTACTATTTAATTAATTATCTTATGTTTATGAATTATATAGAAGAATATTACGAGTACTTTGAACTGGTGCAAAAAAATATTAGGTATGCTATGATGAGATTATTATAAATTATTTGTAACTAAATCCCGTGACTAAGGGCTAAAAGCCTAAAAGTAAAACCGACGTCGTTGGGCAATCATTAAACCGTTACAACTCAAAAATCCCCCGGTGGGCAAATTTGTTTGAATTTTTTTTTTTTTGAAATTTTTTTGGAAAAGTACTCTATATTATTTGGAAAATTATTTTTCATTCAGTCTACGTAAAGACGACTCGTATTCTGTTAGATGTAATTTTAAAACTCGCACTCGACTAGATTCGAGTTTTATCTGATGTGGAGCGTCGTATTCGTTAACGTTTTTTATATTCAATAAAAAAGCGCGACACATTAGACGAAACTCGCATCTAGCCGAATACGAGTTCTAAAATCTCGTCTGACAAAATACAAATTACCCTTACTTAAATTGAATGAGAGATATTTTTTCAAATGATATCTAAATAGATTACTTTTCTAAATTTTTTTCTCAAAAGAAAGTATCCGAACAAATTTCCCCCAACAAATTTCCCCCAAGTGGTTAATGGACCCACCCCGCTTTTTTATTATTTCAAAGTTGAGTAATTACTTTTCTTAATTTTATTATTATATAGTATATTATTTTGTTAAATCTATAAAATTCATTTGTCGTATAAAGTTATTATGAATACTTTCTATGGAATATGGGTGTCTTTTATCTATCCACTTAACAATCTAAACCGAAACTAATTTTGTTGAGTCAATTGGAACCATAAAGATGATAAAATTCCCTATTTAAACTCACTATATTTCTTTTTCTTTACCATTCCAATTGAATTATAAGTTATTTGAGTTCGATTTTAAATTTAAATAAATTAATGTATACATACGAACTAAATTATGCCACACCCAAATCAATTAAGAGGAACAACCCATAAGAATTGATCTAATATACAGAATAATATAAAATCGAACATATTTAAATGTTTAATAACTTCTTATTCATAAATTGGGAATAATACAAGTATCGTATACCAATAAATCTCCTACAAAAACTATGTACCAATGAATCACAATTCATGCTTGTTCAATTGCATTGCAACATTTATTTTATCCATCATTAATTAGATCATGTTAGTCTAAAACTTGTTAATTCACTGAATGGTCCATTTTTGTTTTAAATGATTAGGGGTTAGTTTGATTTTTTTTAGAAAAAAACTCATCATTTTCAATTATGCAAAATTAAGTCATCATCAGGTCACATAATTACTCAATTTGATTCCCAACACGGTTTCATTTTCAGCCAGTTTAATAATAATATAAAACCCAGTTTCTAGAAATCCATTGAGATTTTTCAGAGGAGAAATGATAACCAAAGTTTTGTCGATGCAACAGCTGACACATTTACCACATTTATTAATGTTTAAATTAATAAATTAATTCGACTTTGTCCCTTAAAGTTACAGCCGATTGGAAAACTTTGTATTAGTAATAAATAAACACAATATTAAAGAAATTGCACTCAACTAATTACTAATTGATTTAACAAATTGATGTGTTAAATTTTTTAAATAAGATTAATTATTTAAATCTTGATATTATAATTAAAATAAATAAATTAAAAAAATCGTCTTATAATAAATTTTTATAGTATTTAATTTAATTAATTAACTAATATTTTTAAATTAATAAAATTTAACGATCCAATGACCAAAATATTACAAATTAATAATATAAGTAACTGAAATATAGTTTTATTAAAATAAATGGCCAACATCAAACAATAGAAAGAAATGACTAATGAGTAGCGGCGTGGTAAAGAAGGGTTTTGCCGACAATCCCTGTTCATTTGATGAAATATTATAGTCTTATTTTCTATTGAGGTTTTATTTTAATTTTTTACACAATTAAAAATACAATTTACATCATTTATAATTATTAAAATTATTTGAACATTTATTATATATTTTTAAGTGAAGTTTTTAAATATCGGAAGTAAGATTCAAAATGCAATCTCTTAGAATATAAAAATATTAAAAAAAAGTATATGTGACTGTATAAAAAATTGATAAAAATCGTATCACATAATATAAAAAATAATGTCACATAAATAAGTAAATAAACGCAACAAAATGTGTAAAAAAAAAACATATTTTTCACTTACTCTTTTAATCATCCAATAGAACTAAAAAAGTACAAAGCAAGGCCATCTCTTATTTTTCTTACCCTCTTAGAGGCGAGGGTAAGAAAAGTAGGAGATGGCCTTCAATGAAGAATAAAAAATATGTGTTTAAGCTTTAGGGTTAAAGACAATGTTATGGTTTAAGATTATAGTTTAGAGAATTATGGGTAGTATGTATTTTTTAAAGTTTAGGGTTTGTGGTTTAGGATTTAAAATTTAAAGTTATTATTTAAAATTTAATTTTTTAATGTTTGAATATAAAAAATACTAAGAAAGAACATAAGATTTTTGTCCTACAAGGAGTAGGACATTGAAGAATGAGATTGAGATCAAAGCAAGGGTGCCACCAAAATCTTTTCACTTTGCCTAGGTACATTGCTTGCACTTGCACTTGCACGTGTGTGGCATTCACCCTTTTCACCCTAATATCAAATTCTAGGTGCTTTGCTTTATATTTTGTCCCCCCTCAACCCCAAGTGGCTGAGCTGGTCTACCAAAACATCCCTTAAATTTTAGGGCCTAGGGGCCTTCTTCTTTGGAGGGACCCAATTCATATATGTGGGCCTCATGAGTCATGATCAAAGCCTTCCATCATAGGAGACCCCGTCTCTTGATCCTTCCCCCACATCTACAAGTTGGGAGATGACGTGACGTGACGTGTCGGTATATAAATTAATGATTGATTATCATGACCATACAATCCATTTATGTCGATTAAAATAAGGGTAAAGTACACAAATGGTCACTAAACTATCTTTAAAATATAAAATTGTCATCAAATTTTCAAAAGTTATATAATGTGCATTAAACTTTAGTTTTTGTTATAAAATAATCATTGAGCCGTTAACTGTTGTTAATTGGTGATGTGACAATTATAAAAATTTGAATAATAGAACATTTAATCTTTCGTATTGACACATTCAACTAATTTATTCCTAATTTAACCCTTATTATTGATGTCTAAATTGATTGAATGTTTAAATATTGAAAATTAAATATGTTATTATACAAATTTCCGTAACTGTCAAGTCTCTCAGCTAACGGCTCAGTAATCATTTTGTAATAAAAACTAAAGTTTAATGCCCACTATGTAAATTTTTAAAATTCAGTAATTATTTTATATTTTTAGGGTTAGTTTAGTGACAATTTGTGTACTTTACCCTTAAAATAATATGAAAATAAATTAAACTTCCCCGTGTTTAATCAAAACTTTCTTTTTGGTCATGCTTTCCTAATTTTTAACTCCAAAAGTTTTTACCTGGTAAAGAACTTGATCAGTATATTAAGTTTTTTTCAAGAATTTTTTTTAATTTTTATTCAAAGTGTTGTTTTCGACGGCGGTTTTAGTGTCATCGACGGGAGATTTTTTTTGTTGATAATTCATGATTTATTATATCCAAAAGAAGCAACAAATTGTTACAATATTTACAAAGCAACACATAGAAAATGAACTTTACAAGTAAACCTCCTAATCTCCTATTAAACTAGTCATTCCCTCAATCTATATATAATTGTTTGTTAACCACATCAATCCTATTAAAAGTAGCATTGTTCAGCTTGATCCGCACATATTCTTTTATCAACTCGGGCAACTGTTTTTAAGTTCGCTTTTAATCGCCAAGCTACTTATTGTTACTTTCTCTCTATATCCGATACACATGATGTTAAACGACGTATACAAAACAATACATTTCTTTTCATAAACTCAACACGATCATGGAAACAAATCCCCTTGTCTGGAAAAGGATGTAACCCGGAAGCTCAAGCCATTGTTTGTGTAGGAACCGAAACATAAAGGGCGAGCAGCCGTGGAAGTCTTTAAGGGCATCAATTATTCATATAGTTTATTAAAAATATATAATAATGGTGAAAGACAGCAGTTGACCAAACAAAAAAAACAGCTAATGTGATTGCATATTATAAGCTCACGAGTAAATGATGGGGGCATCAATCTTGTTTGGATATGTAGATTGGGACATTGCTAAGGTCAAATAAGCCTCTCATCATAAGATGCTCAAAGGGTTTTTAATGATATTTCGATATCTGATAATCAATTCGACTTGAGTTAGACTTTTAAACGAAAGATAATTTTTTGTTTTTTTTCCATTCATAAAATTCAAACTTAAAACATGACTTAAGGGACATTAAAGTCCTTAGTATCTGATTCGTTGTTTGACTATATAAATGTGATTTTCTAAAAGATGGGTTATTTTTCCATGGGAACCCTAAAACTATCTTCCTACTATTTGAAATAAATAAATAAAATATAAGGAATCTTTCTCCATCATATGGGTCTAATATAAACAAGGAATTGCTTAAGCATAGTCTTTGGTCTTATTCTGTAATGATAAGAATATTCAATAATTATGTTAATTATTTATGGAATGATAGACTGAATTCCAATTACAAACAAAACAAAAATGGTTGAATATTTAGGCTGTGATATTATATAATTATAGCTGCATTATTTCGTCACGTATGAAAAATTTTCCAATCAAAGATTAAAATTTTGTCTTAAGGTTCAGTGCGAGTCAATTTCTCCTAATAATATCATCTTTAAGATTTGAATTCGTGTCTTTTCTTTAAGAGTGTAATGTACCTTTTTAATGTATCTAACACTTGATTTGATTTATAAAACTAATAATAATAATAATAACTACTGTCGGTGGAGGAGTTCTTATGACTGAGCAGTCCATATCGGAATACCCTGCCGGCATGGTCCCGCACACTGTCTATTCCAGTATGAGCTTAGTTTTAATATTTTTTCGTGATATCAAATATTAATATATAATAATTTGTAAAAGAAAAAGGTTATTGCCTTTGTGAAGAAATATGTGAAAAATTCTACGTTTTCTCAACTTTCCCAAAAGTAAAAATCTATCAAACTTTGTGTACAACTTATGGATCGTGATCCGAGGTTGAAATATCAATATATATATATATAAGATATGATCCAGTTATATAATGTAAAACTCTATAAATTTTACACGTATTTTGGATACGGATGGCTGGGATTAACAGTAGAATATGTGAAGATTATCACTTGGAAAAAAATTAAGGAGTTAATCTCAGCCATCAATTTCTCCATTCAACGATAAAAAAAAACGTGAGTTTTACACTATGTAAGTTGATCCTAACTCTCTCTCACACACACTATGTAAAACTCAACTAGTTATACATTAATCCATGACCATTGGATGAGTGAAATGGATGGATGAGACTAGAAGTAGGACATGTGAAGATTATCCTTTGAAAAAAAATAAAGAGTTAATCTCATCCATCCATTTCACTCATCCAATGGCCATGAATTAGTATAAAACTAGTTGAGTTTTACATAGTGTAAGTAGATCATAACCCCTCTCTCTTTATATATATATATTGAATAGTTTAAAGGTGATTACAAGGTAATATCTGTTTATACATATTTTTAACTCTTTGACAATGCGCATATACTTTTTAAACAAATCGATTTGAACATGTATCTCTTAAAATGAACATCATCCGTTTTTTTCATCGAACACTTGTTGAGTTCAAGTCTGGATATATTTCAATTATTAATCCGCATGTTTTTTAAAATCAATTTTGACCATGGTTATTCGAATACTTATTATGTGAAATGACGAAATTGGGTATTCAATCATCATCTTCCTCGCATGATTTTGAGACATTTTTAGGACCCATAAAAGATGGCGTAGATATCTCTTATCTATACAGTTCTAGCAGATGTGGATGTTTTATTACAATGGGACATGGTTGATTTTCCATGCACACGAATTGACTCCATCAACTTGTTCTCACCCGTCTGATCAACTTGATGATATCCTTTTCAGGTCGATCAGTCGATGTCAACCATTGATCCCAAGCTTTAGTCTCCTGCATGGGGCCCTTTCAAATAAATGGGGTCCTACTCCAATTCTCATGAACCTCTTCATCTTGCTAAAACTTCGTAATGATTTCCTGGAAAAAATAAAAATACTGTGGTGCTTTGCCCAGCCGGCTGCCGCCAAATATCAGTAACCTTGTGAATGTTTGGTTAAATTGTTTACGAGGTTATGTATGATATATGTTTTAACAAATTCATCCCCTCTATTTGATGTGATTTATTTTTTGAACATATGATGATGTAACATATAAACAATAGCATATTTTGTATAATTGAACAAATTTTATGCACATGACATTTGTCCAATTAAACAAAAAAGCCAAGGTGTATGTACCCACTCAGTGACAAAGTTAAGAATCAAGATAAGAGGAAAAAATATAATTAACCATTAAAAGGGAATAAAGTTCAACTAAATTGAAAATTATGGTCTAAATAGATAAAATTTGAAATAATGTCAATAAATTTCCCTAACGTTTGACTGAATAGTTATTTTGGCCCTTATTTTTTAAATAATTTAACCTTCAACGTTTTATTTTGGGTCAAAAGGACCTTTATGCGGATGAAAATTGTTGACTATAAATGGTTTTAAATGACGTAATAAACCTACATGGTAATGCACGCGGCGATAGCAGTGTTACATAGAAAAATATGCTGACTTTACAGAATGACACATGAGTCAAAAGATAATTTAAAAAATTATATAAAATATTTTTTGACGTGTTATTTTGTCTTAATATTTCAAATTGTTTATCGCCAATTGAGTAACAATTTTCATCCACGAAGATGTTATTTTGACCCAAAATAAAACGTTAAAGGTTAAATTACTTCAAAAGAAAAAGAATATAGACCAAAGTAATTATCCTGTCAAACATTAGGGATATTTTTTGATATTATGTCATAAATTTCCGTTATGCCTCTTGTAACTCCGTCTCTGCACCCACGTCACCATACGTTAAAAAGAAGTCACGTCAAATTATTTGACCAAAATTTTATTGGGTACTGAAATCACATATTTGAAAAATAAATTGAGTGAAAATGGATACTTTATAAATTTATAATAGCTGATGGTTTTGGAATACTTTTTTCTTTTTGATGAATTTCAGAAAAATTATTTGCTGTTACCAAGCATTGTTGCTAAAAATTTCTAATCATTAAAGATAAAGGGTAAAATACACTTTTTCATCACTCAACTTTTACCGTGTTCTTGTTTTGGTCACTCAACTTTGATCATATTCCACACCCATACTCTTCAAATTCATAAGCAGCTGCCACAAAGTTCAAAAAAGAAGACATGAACCGAGGAAACAGGGCACTGAAACCAAAACACAGCAAAATTCAGTCACGTGAACAGTGATTGTAGATGCCAGAAAGGTCAGAAACAATACAATATTGTCCAAAAATGGTGGGGTTGCCTTGCCTTGCCTAATCTTCTTTGCTGATAAACCTGTGCCTGTGCAGCAAGGTCAATACTAGAAAACGAAGGCTGTTGCCTGTTGCAGTTTATGTCACTGGAAATTATGTTTGGTTGATTTCATAAAATACAAACCACGTTGTCACTTTCAGAAGTATTTATAACTATATCTGTCTGTCTGAATGTATGAAGAAGACAGCAAGTTTTGCTCTGTTTTCTCAAATTTGGTAATTACCCTGTGAAGACAGCATTTTACATAAATGGGAAAGAGTGTTGGTTGCAAGGTAAATCTATAATGTTGAGTCGAAGATGAAACTGAAACCGAAGCCGAAGCCGGTCGGTCTTCGAGCATCGGACTCGAAGCCTAAGCCGGTTTGTTATGGTAATGTGTTTTCGGATATTCAAACTCGCATCATCCCAAGATAACGAAATGTCGAACATGTGAATAGTTAAAGAAAACAATTTCGAATTATTCCATACTCAAAACCATGGGTTATTACCAAATCTAGTGTTTTCAAATGCCCCACTATCCGTGCAAAAGACATCAATTCTCAGAGTTTTGATGAGACACATGCAACTCGAGCTATTAACTCAGCTATGAAAATTAAATAGGAGAAAATAATAAATAAATAAATAAAAGAGGGGTCGACAAAGAGAGAAAGTATGAACACTTATTGAATGCGACTTTTCTTTCTTGAAAACCTGTTCTTATATAATAATTCAACTCTCTTTCTCATCTGCCACTTCATTTTCCAGCCTCACCATACCAAAAATCCCTCACTTTTTTTTAAAACATTGTTGATTACTGACATATTTCACCTAGGAATCAGTGAAGTGCGTTCTGTTTTGATTTTAAGGAAAGGGTCTGGTCTTAACTCTTTTAACTCATTGTAATCTGGTCGGTCTCAGAATGGGGAGGCACTCTTGTTGCTACAAGCAGAAGCTGAGGAAAGGTCTTTGGTCCCCTGAAGAAGATGAAAAGCTCTTAAGGCATATTACCAAGTTCGGCCATGGTTGCTGGAGCACTATCCCCAAACAAGCTGGTTCTTTTTTCTTTACCAATTATATGTATATGTATATGTATATGTATATGTATATGTATATATGGATGAATTGTTGCTAAAATATGAGTAATTTGCAGGTCTGCAGAGGTGTGGAAAGAGCTGCAGATTAAGGTGGATTAATTACTTGAGGCCTGATTTAAAGAGAGGCACATTTTCTCAGGAAGAAGAAAATCTGATAATTGAACTTCATTCAGTTCTGGGGAATCGGTATAGTTGTTTGTTAATTAGTGATTTAGTATTTATCTTCTGATTTTTTGGATTTTATTGCAGAACTCTGTGACTGTAAGAATTTCTTTTATCTTCTTTAGGTGGTCTCAAATAGCTGCACAATTGCCTGGGAGAACCGACAATGAAATTAAGAATCTATGGAACTCTTGCCTGAAGAAGAAGCTTAGGCAGAGAGGAATCGACCCTGTAACGCACAAGCCGCTCTCGGAGGCCGAGAATGGTGAAGAGAGTAACAAGATTCAACCGAAATCCGATGAATCGAGGCTTAAAACCGACAACAATGGTAGCAGCAAAGACATCTTTGAGAGCACAACAGCCACCAATAGTCAGGCGTCTGACTTGGTTGGTCATTTTCAAATGCAGCAATTGAACTATGCACCAGCAGCCAATGCTCGGCTATCATCGACTCAATGGTTCACCGAAACCAGCAAAGCTTTCGACATTAACACGGAATTGTATTCAAGCTCGATCATGTCCACGCTTCTCCCACCATTGATGAGCACATTCGTCTCGGATAATCCTTCAATAGCGGCAACGTACGGTTCCCGCTATTGGGGAACATCTGCCTCAGCTAATAGCACCAGCGCCGAGCCACAAAGCAACAACAGTTCCATCTTCGACAACACCAGTTTCTCGTGGGGATTAATGGAAACACAAGCAGAAGAAACCAAATGGAGTGACTATCTCAATAATCCTTTGTTAATGGCGGCTGCTTTGCAAAACCAAACGCCGCAAACGTTATACAATCTCGAGATCAAAACAGAACCATATCTCTTGACAACTACTAGTTCATCATCAAACAGTATGTTGGCTCAAATTCAAGACCACCAGCACCAGCAGCAACAACAACAACAGGTTGTACCTTTACAAAATTCCGACATACGGTAAGGATATGCAGAAAGTCACGGTTGCTTTCGGACATATTTTAGTTTGAAGAAATGCCCTCATTTTTCATTTCAAGTTGTATATAGGTCTGATACAAAACAATCTTGTTATTAGCCTTCTGTTTTTGTTGGTTTAGTGTCTTTTTACTTTGCCTTGTTGCATATGTGCATTGGAATGTTGGAATTCTATTTGTTGATAAACAAAAAGAACATTATTATGCGTCCATGGGTTTTCTCAAACTTTGTTTTGTTAGCAACTTGTTTTTCAATTTGCTTTGAACCATGAAATGCTACAAACTGCAATGGTTTAGGGCCTCGATGGTCACCTGGTTCCGAAACGATGGCCTGGCCTATTTAATCTTTTTTTGTAATCTTGCTTAACTTCCATGTAAATCCAGTTCTTTTAGGTTGATTAAATTCTGCATTTCGTTGCCTTAATTGAGCCAGCTCCGTTTAAACATCTAAAACTAGGGATGGTCAAATTATTCAAATCCGACAAGTTTCGATCGGATCCTATCAAGTTGGCCTTAAAAATTCAGAATTTAGGTTGATTTTGTGGAAAATAAAATTAGGTCAGTAGCGGAACTTGATGAAAGAGTTTGAGGGGGCAATTTAAAATTTAGAGGAAATAAAAGTTTAAACTAAATTTTGAAGGGTTCAATTTACATATTTTTCAAAAAAAAATGTGGTATAACTAAAATTTTTTATATTTTGAGAGGATTAAGAGAACTTTTAAAAATTATGGGATGAATTTAATTAATAATATTAAAAATTTTAAAACTTAATATATATTTCTAAAATCTTTTAGGGGTCAAATTTATTCAGTATCTCTTGACATTCTTACTGACGTTTTACTAGTTTTATCGGCGCTGAAAGCAAAATTAATTGAAATGCGGAGCAGGTTCGGCATTGTTTTCCTTTTGTCATTCGAGTTTCCGGAGGACTTAGCAACATCAACATCATTCTCTGCTTGTCCCGAAGCCAGTCGTTTAGAATGATGTAATGGAGATTTGGATACTCTACTAGGAGTAGATGACTTTGACAAAAAATTTGTTCCTCTTTTCTTGCTTGATGAAGTCGAGTTCTTCGGGTCATCACATTTCTGCAGTGTTCCATAATGAGGGCAACCATAAAAAAAACTCGATTTGAAGGAAGAATAAAACAGAAACTTGTTAAAACAGACATTACCTTTGAGGGAATAGTTGGGGTTGTCACAATTTTTGAAAGCATTCTAATTCTCAACCTGCTGACATTCCTCCATATTCATATCTTCTTCCATCACAGTCGGACCGACATCATTTTCTCTTGCAACATTAAGATTGCATGCATCTGCACCAGCAGTATCAGCCATCTCAGCATCAGAAACATCATTCTCTGGTTGATTTGCAGCCGAAGATGTGTTCAAATTGGCTAGATCCGTATTTAATGAAGGCTCGACTGAAGCTGAATTTACAGTTCCCATTTGAGAGGTATTATTGGCTTGCTCAAGCAAAGCCGTTGCTCTCATTGCAGCTCTTCTCTTGTAATGAGCTTCAAAAAGTGCTTTCTTTTGAGCAACAAACCCCGGTTTCAAAAACTTTCGACTTCTTTCGAGTAATGATTGTGAGAAAATGTAGACCATTTCTCCCATGCCAGAGATTCCTGGTAATCATATTTTCCTTGAGTGTTTGGTTCAAATTAAAAGAATATGTAAATTACGATGGTTAAATTTAATAATTTTTTTTAAATTAAGACTAAATTGATTGAATACGTAAATATGAGGGGTCAAATGTATTATTGTATAAAAGATTATAACTGGAACATTAAATAACGTCTCAGCTATAAAACATAAAACTTAATTGTCATTTTATAATATTTAAAAGTTCAATTACCATTTTATTTTTTAAAATAAAGTCGTTTGTGAACTTTACCCTTAAAAATATTAATTTTCTTAATTATTCTCATTGAACACGTGTAAGCATCACAGTCATTATGTCACGTGGCTAGAGTTCCAACCAGCCCACCGTACTGCCTTAGGCGATGTGACTCAAGACAAACGCCTAAGTAAGCCTTTTCAATCCTCTCGGAAGATCAAACTTCCCAAGCACCGACAAACGCAAAACGTTTTACGCGGAATAGGATCAAAAGAGATGAGCGAAGAATAACTTCGAAAGAACGCTCAAGAACAAAGAAATAACACTCAGAACACTCAGAGGATTTAGAGTAAATGCCTTTATTCCTTGGAAACTTTGATAAATAAAATGAGAAGGGGAAGGCCTCTATTTATAGTTGAGTTCCCCCTAATCCGACGGTCTATACAAATTTATATTGATGGCTAAGATCAAACCCCACCAACCACAATGGTACAATCCTGGGAATATTCCCATCTATCTATGGTAACAAATCCTATGTATACAAGGCAAGTTTACATAGGTCAAAGTGGATGGATATGCTTTCTAGAATCTCCCACGGATCGGGCTAAGTCTGGTGGTCTCTTTGGGCCCAAGATCTCTATCTGAACCTCTTGGGAACCCTGGTGTGCACCCCGTGGTGCCAATGACTCTGGCCTTGGCTGACGGCCCGTGACAATCTCCCCCACCAAACTTGGCGACGCCCTCGTCTCACCTCTCGAACAAAGTTGAGATCGATCATGGAGCTTCATTCCGCGTACCTTGGCTTGCTTCCAACTCAGAATCTAGCTTGATTGTCCCCCCATAAGGACCGCTCTCCCCATAAAGAGCACCGGACTCTGATTCGGATGTCCCCTCATAAGGACTACTCGCCTTGGCTCGCACCGCCATGCAAAATTACCCGTCCCAGGTACATCTTGATTGTAGGAACTCTTTCCTACCAGTTCTGACTTGCCCCGATCTGGACTCTCCCGATCCTTGTGCACAAACTTGGATGCCTTCACGTTGAACACCGAACGAACCTTCGGAACTCTGAATGGTTGCTTCGGCCCGCACCAAGTCTTGGCAACTCCATCTGATGGGTTAGGTTTTCTGCGCCCTACATCCAACAAATCCGGCAAATCAAACTGTAAAACACTATCACCGTGTTCAAGACGTACCTCACTCCTTTTCCCAGCATTTACTCTACACATCAATCCTTCTTCCCTGAAGTTTGATGCCCCATTGCTCCTCGGCAATGCAAATCCCATCGACACTTCTCTCCCATTAAAGTTCGATGCCTCGGCCACCTTGATCATGGATGGCTCCTCGACGGCCTTCATGCCAACTGCCTCGAGCAACTCTCGCCCATCCAAGGTAGTGTCCCCAACTGTCGCCTCCAACTCTATGCCTCCTTGGCTTGGAGCATCTTCGACAAGCTGAATGGCTGTCAGCTTCTTGGTTCCTCGCCCGCTGTCTCGGCACACAGGTACAACGCACCGTTGTCTCGGATCCAAGATGCACACGACGTTGGCAAACGAAATGATGAGAGCTTCAATATGGTCAAGGAAGTTTAGTCCCAAAATAAAATCAAAGTCATCTAGCTCGATTACCTTGAAATCCTCCTTGGCCTTCCAATCCCCAATCTGCAACTCAATCTTTCGCACTGTCCCTATAACCGGAACTTCTCTTGAATTCACCGCCTTGATCTTACAGGTTGAGTCCACAACTTTAAGACCAAGCTTCTCGGCAGCCTTCCTGGACATGAACAGATCGATTGTCCCGGTGTCCACCAAAGCACTCATCGATCGTCCTACCACGTTGATGTCGACAAACATCAACTCATTCTGCTTCTTGCCCTTCCTCGCCTTGACAGAATCCAATATCATCGAGCCAAGCTTCGCAGCCTCGTCACTCTCGGGCTCGTCCTCCTTGGACTTCTTAACTCGATCAGGGTATTTTCGCGCTAAATGCGGCCCCTTACATCGGTAACACTTTCGATGTACTTTTACTACCCTAGGATTCCCTCATTTGCTGCTAGCGATTGCACCAACTCTATCGGGTTCCCCATCTGACTCGTCATCCTCCTGGACAATGGCATCGAGGCGGCTCCTCTTCTTGGGACAGTCTTTCACTACGTGCGGACCATCGCAATGGTAGCACCTTATGGATCATCGATCTTTCCGATCATATGGTTTCGCATACCGGTCTGGCTTGGTCGATGGCCTCTCCTTGCCATCATCGCTGCTATCTTCGGACACATCCTCGTCTCTCCCATCAATACCCTTGCCATGGGGCTTGGAAGACTTGGACTCCATGGACTTGTAAGAACTATAATCGGTCAAAGACTCTGCAATGACTAGGGCTTTGGAAAGTTCCTGCACATCCCTCCGCTCTAACTCGGTCCTGGCCCATGGCTTCAATCCATCCATAAACGTGAAAAGTGCATCCTTCTCACACAAGCCGGGGATAAGGAATTGTAGCTCATTAAACTCCTGGATATAATCCGCAATGGATCCATCATGTCGAAGCCTCCTAAACTTGGTCCTGGCTTCTTTTTTCGTGTTACTCGGGCAAAACTGCTGCTTGAACTCCGCTTGGAACTCTTCCCATGTTCCAACGCCCGTGCCCCCACTATTCTCATCAAGGCACCTACGTCTCCACCATAACAAAGCAACGTCAGTCAAGTAAACAACAGCAGTATTTACCTTCTCGGCATCGTCTGTGATGCTCATTGCCCGGAAGTACCGCTCTATGTACCAAATAAAGTTCTCAACATCTTTCGCCGCCGGTTCCCCTTGAACTCTCTTGGCTTCGGAATGTCCTTCATTGGTCTAGGTGTCGTCGTGGTTAACACACCGTTCCGCATGACAGCCTGATAAACCATCACTTCCGCCTCCAGATCCATCAATTCCACCCTCAATGCCTTCAGCATGGCTTCGAGAGCATCTCTCTTTCCCTCTGACTGATCACCATGGTCATCCAGCTCCTCGAGCCGTGTATCCACCACGTCGAGTTGCTCCGCATAATCCTTCATAGATCCATCAAGCTTGGTGACCCTCTCCTCGAGCGCCGACAACTTGTCCCTCGAGTTTGCTCGACTTCCTTTGTCCGTCTGGGTCTCCACACCCTTCTGGCTCGCAGCAGCATTCTCTCCCTTCTTTGGTGCCATCTCAACTCGATGATTCGTGCCTCGAACTAGCTCACGTTGCTCGAACAAGGCTCTGATACCAACTGTCACGTGGCTAGAGTTCCAACCAGCCCACCGTGCGGCCTTAGGCGATGTGACTCAAGACAAACGCCTAAGTAAGCCTTTTCAACCCTCTCGGAAGATCAAACTTCCCAACCACCGACAAACGCAAAGCGTTCTACGCGGAATATGATCAAAAGAGATGAACGAAGAAGAACTTCGAAAGAACGCTCAAGAACAAAGAAAGAACACTCAGAACACTCCGAGGATTTAGAGTAAATGCCTTTATTCCTTGGAAACTTGGATACATAAAATGAGGAGGGGAAGGCCTCTATTTATAGTTGAGTTCCCCCTAATCCGACGGTCTATACAAATTTACATCGACGGCTAAGATCAAAGCCCACCAACCACAATGGTACAATCCTGTGAATATTCTCATCTATCTATAGTAACAAATCTTATGTATACAAGGCAAGTTTACATAGGTCAAAGTGGATGAATATGCTTTCTAGAATCTCTCACGGATCGGGCTAAGTCTAGTGGTCTCTTTGGGCCCAAGATCTCTATCTGAACCTCTTGGGAACTCTGGTGTGCATCCCGTGGTGCCAATGGCTCGGGCCTTGGCAGACGGCCCGTGACAATTATCAGGGCCGAATTAGTTATTAGCCGTCCATTTTACCGTTGCTATCCACAAAGAATGCATTTTATCGGGGGGAAAAAACAAAGAATGCATCAAAAGTTGAGAATTCAAATAAATAAATGGAAGTAAATAAAACGATTAGTCAAAGGTTCCTGGGTCGGTGAGCGGATGTTTTAACTAAACCCATTAATCTCCACAACTTTTTGAAGTGGGTGGCTAAAAGAATAATTAATTAAAGATTAACTATTGTGTTGGGCTCATGATGGGGATGTCTAGGGCGACCAAATTCGAGTTTTTATATAAGTTTTATTTTTATTACAAGATTTAGTAGATGTGTTTTGATATACAATGAAATAATAATAACGATAATTTTAAAAGTTAAGAATTGTCAATAGCTACTCTACCAAAATTAAAATATCCAATCATTTTATTACAAGATAAATGACAAATGTAACAAATATTATGATAATTTTGAGTCACTCACATTAAGTTTGATCAGTACACATCCTTTCAACCTACTTATCAATAGTTTTCATGTGGCATCAAAAAATAATTACAAATAATAATATAAAAGAGGGTTCGTCACTTTGTCTTTTTCACTACGAAATCAATCTCCTATTAGTTATGAGTTCTAAACTTAATATGAATATTTTCTTTCCTTTCCTCGAAGTTCTGAGTTTTTTAATTTAGTAGGAGTTTGTAAAAGAAAGTGGATAGACAAGTGAAAAATACAATAAATTTTATGATAACTTTTAACCAACCACTCACATTAAATTTGATTTGCACGCATCCCTATAGCCTATTTATCAATCTCCCAGGCTTCAAAAAAAAATATCTTTTAATTTTAGATCTTCATGACTTTCAATTATTTAATTTTGTAATTTTTCACCCACATTAATAAGGGTGAACTATTGTAAACTACCATCTCCAATCTAAACCATCAACAATATTCATGTATAAATTATGAATATATACATATATTTTATAACATTACATATAAAAACTCAAAGTGGAGAGGAATGGAGCAATGTGAAATAAATAACTAAGGATGTGGATGTTTTTAACAATCTATTTTAAAAAAAGAGAGGAAAGATTCGTGATGTGTTCGGTGAGGATACTACGTGGTAAAAATATGGGCTTAAACCGGGCCGGAGTGATATGGACCCCAACTGGGCCCTAAGGATTTGTCGTTTTAGTGAAAAAGGGGACAACTGGCTCTTGAAACGCGGTAACATACATACATCAGCTTCACAGTCTCGTGGGCCTGCCTGATGCTTCCAACACACACCCTAGTCCTACACGACCCCACAAACAACACTTAAGCTTACCCGATTACCCAAATCACCCTTTCTTTTATGCCTTGGTATTGACGTTTTCTTAGCCTTTCTTTTTGGATTTTCGAGGGCAATTTCGGTGTTCCAATTTGTAGTGGACTAGTGACTTTTACAATGTAGATATTGTTTTGTTGGTATTAACCAAAACAATTTCTTTTATAAAGGAAAACGATGTGATTTAATGTTAATTAAATAAAATTATATGTTTAAAATTTTGATATTATAAATAAAGTAAATTTAATTAAAGGTTTATTTTATAATAAGCTTTTTTATTATTTGGTTTAAATTAATTAGTAAATTCAATCTAAAGAATAATTTATTTTATGGGTATATTATAAATTTAGTCCACAATAAAAATAGTTTATTTTATTCTTATTTTTAGTAATATAAATTTGAAAATATAACTTTTAACTCACTACTAAAGTATATTGTAGTTAAACTAAAAAGTATCACGTACACGGAAAACACACGGTAAATCAAAGTGTCTACATCCAATCCAAGATTATATTATTAATTAATCAAGTAAAGGACGTAATTTTTTTTAATAGGAGAATAGATTTTTTTTTCTTTTCAAATTTTGAAGTATTTTCATTAATAATGTATTTCAAACATGAAATCAATTGATTAATCATTTCAATTATTTTGAAATTGTTAATCTCAAAAAATGTTTCAATAAAATTATAAAAAAAAATATTACTCTCTAAAATACTCGAGTTTGAGCCGGCCTAGGTTTTGGGACATCGTGCGGGCAAAGACTGGATCTTTGACTGATTCTAGTTGCTGGTGAGTCGTGACTCGGCAACGGATCGAACAACCTTAGCAGCAGCCAAGTATGTTGTCAAAAAGCACGTGTTCTAAACTGAGTGGCGGTGGAACACTTCCCTTTTCACCTGATTCTCTACGTCATTTGTCTCAACATTGTCGCGTGGGCATCTTTACCTTCTTCACTTCCATTGATCTCTTTCATTGCATAATAATACCAATTTTATATGTATTTAAATTAACTAAAAAACATTTTTTTTTTGCAGTATAAATTGTGTGGTCGAAGCAGAGAGCTTTCATTTAACCCTTTTAATCTTATCATGTAATGAAAACAACAAACACACACACAAAAAATTCCTTCTTCACTTCCTTTGGTTTCTTTTGGTTGCAGAGAAAACAAAAATGGCATCAGACGAAAGTATGACGGTTGTTTCTTCTATGCAAGACGAGGAGTACGATGATCTTGATGTTGGGTTTCATCCACATAACTTGTCCAGACTTTCCGTGTGTACTAGTTCCATGTATACTAATGATGGTGATGATTATGATCACATGGGGATGTCCATGTATATGTCGAGATTGTCCATTAAAAGCTTCGATGCAGACGTCGACGAAGAGTTCTCCGGCAAGAGGTTTCTCGAGCTGTCGTCGGATTCCGACGAAGACCCTAGCTGTTACTCGCTTCCCGCCACGCCACCTCATCGGAGGAACAGAAACAGGATGCTGATGGTGGTGAGAGACTACGCCAGTGAAAACGAAGCTCAAAATGGAGGTTTTGGGAGGCCGAGAGGGCGGAGCAAGAACTCGAGGAAGAGGAGGGTTATAAGGGAAAGAGGAGCGGAGGTAAGTGGTGGTAAAAGTGAAAGCAAGAAGAAAGATGGTGATTCAATGGCGGGTTATAGCAATTACAGTGGGAGTTTCAGTGGGGAGAGCGAAGCGGGAGGTGTTGTGGTTATTACAAGGCCTAAAGGTGGGAACAGGTCGTTGTGTATGGACTTGGGGGAAGTGAAGGCGTGTCGGGACCTCGGGTTCGAGTTGGAACACGAGCGGATATTCGAGAAGTCCGGTCGTGTTCCGCTCTCAGGCAATACCAGTAGCGGTGGCAATTCCCCCATTGCTAACTGGCGTATATCTACCCCTGGTTAGTACAAAATATTGTCTGCTTATATGATTTGGCTTTGACATGCAGTTTTCAGTTCATCTGATGGGGGATTGTTTGCTCTGTAGGTGATGACCCGAGAGATGTGAAGGCTCGGCTTAAGATGTGGGCACAAGCAGTGGCACTTGCATCCACGTCCAGGCATTGAAGATAGAGTCGAATCAGTCCGTTGAGTCTAGTCACGAGAACATAATTTATTATTATACACTCACGATGCGAGTCGATGGGTCGGGTAGGGTCGTGACATCGCCTTTTTATCGGTTGGAGTTGGCATTAGAGAGATTCATGTATCTTTCTTGATCAGTTGGGGTATAGTTTTAGGGCTGTAAATAACAGGGTAGAATATGGAGACAGATTATAGGCTTATTAATTTATATTCGAACCTAATAGAAGGATAAATTATGAAATTGAGACGATAAACTCATTATATTTCCTTTGTTCGATTCAAGCTTGGCCCTTAAGACCTACCCAAAGTAAGAATTGCCAATAAGACCCTTCAGTTTCTATAGTTTTAACAATAATGTGAATCATGTTTTCAAATGCAAAATGTAAAAAAAAAAATGACTGAATTATGACATCTTTAAGATTGAAAATTGGAATCCAAAATAATATCAAAACCGTTGGGCCATGGCCCATGAGTATGCTCTTAAGAAGAAGGGCCGAGAATATAATTGGAACAAGGGTCTCTTACATGCATGTGTATAAAACCTCGTCTATTGATAATAGATAGAGATAGAGTAAAATTACACAATAAAAAATTAAAATAATCTAATTTTAAAATTAAAAAGAACCTAATAAGAACTGAATCTAAATTTTAAAAATAATAGAATTTAATTTGATACATATTCAAATTAGTAAGGATTGAAAATATTATTATACAGAAAATTAAAAACACGAAATTTTCTCATTCTCTTTTGTTCTATCCCTGTACAGTTGTACATGTACCTCTTACTGAAAACTTGATTGATGTTTTGGGCGAGTCTGGTTAAATGAGAGCAAGTTTTAAAATTTGTTCACGAACTAAAATGTTAGACGTCTTGATAATATTTTTTGTTGTTTTTAAATTTTTTTAAATATTGATATTTTGTCTCAAATTGAAAACTTATTAAAAAAAGAAGTATCGATACTTGAAAAAGAAACTCAAAAATCATCCAAAAATATTATTAAAAAATCTAACACTTTTATCTCGTAAACAAGCTTCAAAACTTATCATTTTTTAGCCGCACTCTAAATATACCACATCCCAAAGCTACCGTGGTGTTTTGCCCATCACTTGATTGAAAACTTCAGTCTACGGACAGATTATCCCCCTCATGTTTAGTCCCTTCCTTTTGCATCGGTGTAATTGGTTTAAATCGTTATGTTCCATATTTTTCAACTTGATTGTGACAAAACTGGCAAAAACTACCTTAATGCGAAAGAGTACCGGTTCGAACTGATCGTTTTGACAATTTGTATAGCTGCTTATAGAGAAGTTGTGGTAAACAAGGAATTAACCGCAAATAATGACTTCAGGCATAACATTGAAGTGGCAGAAACCATGTGTTCTTGTAACCTTGCTGATTGGAGGAATTCCAGCAGATCAAATCTTGTCCTCTCTTCCCTCTATGTCAGAGAAGCACACAACCATGTCTCGCCATTCAAGTTTATCACGGTTTTACCAGCAATCAATTGGATTTGTAGAATGAAACATTAAAATTTTTAAAGTTTTAATTCTGATATTAATGAATTAAATAAATTAAGTTAAAAAAGATAATCTCACAATATACAGTACTAATAAAATATTTAGTCCTAATTATTCAACTAATGTATCAATATTTATGCCAAAAAAATTATCATTATTTTTTATTCGTCTCGGAGATACCAAGGGGGAAAAAATCATTGTTTCCCAAATGGTTCTCTTTTAGTTGTTACACTTGGTTTAAAAGGCATAAAGTCAAAAAATATTCTTAACATTTGACTGAATAGTCATTTTAACCCTTATTTTTTTAGGAACAATTCAGCTCTCAATATTTTATTTTTAGTCAAAATAGCCCCTATGCGGATGAAAATTATTAGAAACTGACGGTAAACAGTTGAAAATGACTTGACAGAATAATAAGTCGGCAGAAAAATTATTTTTGACTAATGTAATATTTTTCAAGTCAAGACATTTGTCTATATGATACTGTCATGTCAGCGTGCTGTCACGGACTTAACTTCTCCAAACTATCTGTGCGGCGTTAGCACTCCCGAACTATGCTAACAAGCATTTCTTCACACAACACGATGGCTAGCAAAACACAAAGTAGAGAAGGTAAGAGAGAACTTACAAGAGAAAGGGACTTGTATTAGCTTAAGAAAGAAAGCTTACAAGAATGCTTGAAGAATGCTTGAATGCTTCAACTCTTGAGTGAGTTCTTGGATTTCTAAGATTGATTACAAATGAATAAGGGTGGTCTTATTTATAGGTTTCCACCTCCATAAGGGATTATTCTAGATCTCCCTAGATAAGTACAAGTCTAGTGGATTCTAGATTACTCTACAAGTATCTATATATCTCCTAGAACTTCCTAGAATGGTCTAGTCTTGGAGAAATCCCCATAACCTTCTAGAACATTCCATAATCTTCTATCATATTCTAGAACCTTCCAACATATTCCGGATCATTCTAGAATGTTCCAGAACATTCTTGAATCTTCTAGAGTCTTTTATGGTTTTTTAGAACATTCCAAAGTGTTCTAGATTATTCTAGAGAGTTCCAGAGACTTACGGACTTGTCTTGATCCTTCCACGGCCTTCCAAGGTCTTCTAGGGTCTTCCGAACTTGTGTGGACTCGGTTAGAACCTCTTGGAACCTCTTAGAATGTTGTGGAAACGTTTGAGGATGAATGTAGACCGTTATAGGCCATTCTAGATGCTTTATTGGGGTATGCTTGGCCTTAAAATGCCCAAGGAACTTGATTTGGTCTCGGTTAGCCTTGGTAAACATTGGAGAGGCGTGACATTCTCCCTCACCTAAGCTCGTCGACGCCCTCGTCGTGCCTTCGTTGAACTACTGGTGTTGTCAAAATGCTTTCTTCGACTCCCAGCTTGTTTCCTCTTCACCATCGGCTTGACTACTTTGTTCTTTACTATCGCACCGAGTATTGACCTTGGCTTGACTACTTTGGCACTCATAGTCGCACCATGGTTCTCCTTTGTCTCACCATCACCCTTGATGGTAGCAAGGTGATTTTTCTTGGGACATCCCCTTATCACATGGGGACCATCATAAAAGTAGCATTTTTTGCTCGCCTTTATTTCTTGCACGGGCTTAGCAAGCTTGAAGGCTGTTGGGATCTTCCCTTCTTAGCGCGTGGCAAGAGAGAATGGAGTGGTTGGTTGTTGTCCCCCAAAAACATTGTTGGAATGTTTTCTCTTTGACCCCCGTATCTTGGTAGTCTTTGAAGCCATGTTCTTCCCACGAACATGCTTGGTGAATTCCTTGGTAGCCTTCTTGGACACGGTCACTCCTTTCTGCTCCCGGTCTTCCTTGGCCTTAGCAGAAGTTGGCATCGTTGACTTGAGCTGGATAACCTTGCTCTCTTCATGCTCATCCAATCCCTTTGATGGCTTGCCCTGATTGATGCCCCTTTGAAACTGAAGTGACGAGAGCACTTTAGACCCTTGCTTGGTGGCCCTGGGTGTTGGTACCATGCAAGCTTGGCCGTCATCCATGATGCACATACTATTCGAGAATGGTATCGGGATTGCTTTGACTCGATCGAAGAAGTCAAATCCCAAGACGAGTTTGTAGTCGTCCATTGGCATAATTGAGTAATCCATGTGTCAAGACCAAATTCCAATATTGGTCTTCACCCCTCGAGCAATCCCATAGATGGGCTGTGCGGTAGAATTAACTACCTTGATGGATCTACCTCCCTTTTTACTCTAAGACCTAGCCTCCTAGAACCTTCTAGAATGTTGTAGAAACGTTTGAGGATGAATGTAGGCCGTTCTAGGCCATTCTATATACTTTCTTGGGGTATGTTTGGCCTTAAAATGCCAAAAGAACTTGATTTGGTCTCGGTTAGCCTTGGTAAACATTGGTGGGGCGTGACATTCTCCCTTACCTAAGCTCGCGACGCCCTCGTCGCGCCTTCGTTGAACTACTGGTGTTGCCAAAGTGCTTCCTTCGACTCCCAGCTTGCTTCATCTTCACCCTCAGCTTGACTACTTTATTCTTTGCTGTCGCACCGAGTTTTGACCTTAGCTTTACTACTTTGGCACTCGTAGTCGCACTATGGTTCTTATTTGTCTCACCATCACCCTTGATGCTAGCAAGGTGATTTTTCTTAGGACAACCCCTTATCACATAGGGACCATCACAGAAGTAGTATTTTTTGCTCGTCTTTGTTTCTGGCACGGGCTTTGCAAGCTTGAAGGCCGTTGGGATATTCCCTTCATAGCGCGTGGCAAGAGAGAGTGGGGCGGTTGGTTGTTGTCCCCCAAGAACATTGTTGGAATGCTTTCTGTTTGACCGTCGTCTCTTGGTGGTCTTTAAAGCCATGTTCTTTCCACGAACATGCTTGGTGAACTCCTTGGTAGCCTTCTTGGACACGGTCACTCATTTCTGCCCTCGTCTCCCTTGGCCTTGGCATAAGTTGGCATCGTTTACTTGAGTTGGATAGACTTGCTCTCTTCATACTCATCCAAACCCTTGGATGGCTTCCCTGATTGATGCCCCTTTGGAACTGAAGTGAAGAGAGCACTTTAGTCCCTTGCTTGGTGGCAATGGGTTTTGGTACCATGCAAGCTTGGCCACCATCCATGATGCACATACTATTGGAGAATGGCATCGAGATTTCTTTGACTCGATCAAAGAAGTCGAGTCCCATGACGAGTTTGTAGTCGTCCATTGGCACAATTGAGTAATCCATGTGTCCAAACCAAATTCCAACATTGGTCTTCACCCCTCGAGCAATCCTATGGATGGGTTGTGCGGCAGAATTAACTACCTTGATAGATTCGCCTCTCTATTTACTCTAAGACCGAGCCTCTTTGCCTTTTCAAGAGAGATGAAGTTATGGGACGCACATGTGTCAAGCATGGCCCTTATTGCCTTTGCGTTGACGGTGACATCCACATAGAGTAACCCTTAGCTTCAGTCTTTGGGGCGGATTGGAGGACATTGAGTAGTCACATGGATCCTATTTGTACACCTTCGTCACCACTATCGGTGTCACTACCTTCTCGATGCTTGGCTAAGAGCGAGTTAGTGGCTTGAAGTTGCAGGCACTTACGAACCCAATGATCACCGTCGCAAATGAAACACTTATTAGATGGTGACTTTTTTGTGCCTCGAAAGTCTTTGGACTTGCCCTTGTCATTGCCCTTCCAAGGGGACAAGTCTTTGTGCTTAGACATGTTGTCCTCCTTTTGACATTCCTTGTGTTGCCTCTTGTCTCCCCCACCTTTGGCTTGACCACTTTTCTTGTCCTTTGGGTCGGTGGTGGACTCTTTATTGTTAGCATAATCGATAAGACTCTCAGCTACGACAATAGCATCAGTAAGGTTTTGTACCCCACGACGTCTTAGTTTATTCTTGGCCTATTGTTGGAGTCCATCCATGTAATTGAAGAGCAAGTCATTCTCGAAAAGATCAGGGATCTCAAGCACCAAGTTGGTGAACTCTTTGAAATAATCACGAATGCTCCCCGATTACTTTAGCCTTCGCAAGTGGTCTCTTGCTTCATCCTCGGCATTCTCCGGATAGAATTATCGTTTGAGTTCTTTTTTAAAGTCATCAAAGGTAGCGACAGTGCACATACCTTTCTCGATGTCTACGCGCATTCTCCTCCACTAAAGTATGGCGGTGTCGGTGAGATATAGCGTTGCAGTTTGAATCTTGTGGCCTTCTCCATGATGTCGATCGCTGCAAGATATTGTTCTAGGCCATACAAGAAGTTATCAACTTCTTTAGCGTTGCGTGCTCCCACGAAGGTCTTTGGCTTGGGCAATTCGACCTTTCTCGCCTTAAACGTGGTGCTAGGCCCCGCGGTCATGGCGCGCTTGCACAATGCAAGGTTGCCTTATAATGCCTTTAGTTGGGCATGAGTATTGGCAAGCTCACTGATAAGTGTTCAAAAGTACTATTTTTCTTACCATTTTTACTCATATTATTGTTAGACTTAGGCTCATATTAGTTGCATAATTAGCCATTCATGCATTAATCCATGTTTCCTTCCATCGTTGAGCTTGATTACATAACTTGGTAGTTTTTGTGGGAAAAGATGTTGCTTTAGTGTGTTTTGTGTGTATATGCAGGATCACTTGCCAAAACAAGGCTATAGCTAGTTGCCAGGGCAATACATGAAGGAGACGCCGAGCCAATTGCCAGGGCAATACATGAAGGAGACGCCGAGCCAGTTGCCATGGCAATTGTCGACAAGAGCAAAGGTGATATGGTAGTCGAAATTGATAACTAGACAAACCCAAGATGACGTGGAGCAAAGCCCAAACCCAAAGGAATTTGATTTCCATGCAGAGATTGAAGAAGAATTAAATTCCAAGAAGATAGGAGAAGTTCTAGTAGGAATACAATTATAATAAAGAATTATATTCTTTAAAGATAATTTAATTCCAACTTAACTTCCTCCTCAAAGAAGGACTTTGGCCTAGCCCTATAAATAAGATGGAGATTTCGACAATCAAGAGAGAGAGCAAAAAAGAGGGAAAATTTCGATAACTTCATAGGGCAAGAGGAGAGAAATTTCGACAAGAGAGCAAGGATGAGAGAGTTCGATTTCTTCTTCTTCTTCTTCTTCTTCTTCTTTGCTTCTATTAGATTCATGGTTTGGGGATTATTCTTTGTATATCTTTTGAACCCAACCATGAACTAACTTGATTGGTTGGGGTTATTGTGTTTTGTTGTTGTGAAAACAATTGAATTTTGTTAGGTAATAAGAGTTTGCACTTTCAATTCAAGGTTTACTCATTATTGGCTTTTATTCTTGTTTGCGAGTGAATTGGGAGAGGATCTCGTAACTTCATCTATTTATCTAATATCGGGAGAGTTAGATTCAAGAAACGAATGAGCATGGTCTTTATTCAATCTATTGATGGTGAAGATTAATCCGGCTTAGGAATAAGTTAAGGATTTCAACGGCTAAGAGGAGCGCAAGATTGGTTGTTGTTCACCCTTGATTCACGCAAGGATGTATTATCAAGGCATGCACAAATAGCTAGAGTTTCGACTTAGGGATAAGAAGAAACCATTGAAGAACACTCTGCCGAACCTTGAAGGTTGCTGCCCAGACGCCCAAGTAGTTGCCCAACTAGTTGCCCAGGCAACCATCGATTAGTTGCCTAGACAACCCCGTTGTGCAAGTTGCCACGGCAACTGAGTTCCCCGTGCACTCTTTTTCCAAGACGATCCAATCGGCTATCACACCTCAACTCACGATAACCTGGCCTATCTCTCTCTCATTTGATCTCATATATTCATTTACTTTATTGCTTTCTAGATTAGTTATTAGTTAAACTCATATAATCCTTTATTTGTGTTTTTACTTTTTACAGTGCAAGAGACTAGATTCTTGAAGTGGCACCAATCCCTGTGGAGACGATATCTTTTATACTATAACTTGCGACGTGTATACTTGCACATTTGCGTAGCACTTATTACGAACAAGTTTTTGGCGTAGTTGTCGGGGATTGGCAATAGCGACTTTATTTTTATTTTATTGCACTTTCTTTTTACTTTTCTTGTTTAAGATTCAAACGGCTAACAAACTTTGGTTTTGCATTGGTATATGACCAGGGCGAGACCGACTACACCAGAATATCCCTTTGATCCAGAAATCGAACGAACCTTACAAAGACTTAGACAAAGGATAAGAGTAGCAATGGCTAATCAAGACGGCAATATGAATCAAGATGTTCCAGCAGGAGGAGGAGTGATTCTTGCACGAAACAGAACTATTCGAGACTATCTTGAAGAAGATCTTGATGGACTTAATCCAGGAGTTGTCGCACCTGAAATTGAAGCCGACCACTTTGAGTTAAAACCGGTAATGTTTAATATGATCAACACAATTGGTCAATTTGGCGGCTCAGCAACTGAAGATGCACGGCAACATCTGAAATACTTCCTTGAGATTTGCAACTCGTTCAAGATACACAGAGTCACCCCCGATGTCTTACGATTAAGATTATTCCCCTATTCACTGAGGGATAGGGCGAAAGCATGGTTGAATAGCATTCCTGTTGGATCAATAGCATCTTGGACCGATTTTTGTCGTGATTTCCTTGCTCGATTTAATCCTACAAATTTAATTGATAAGCTTCGTAACGACATTACTTCTTTTCGGCAGACAGATGATGAATCCATGTACGAGGCTTGGGAGCGATATAGAGAACTTCTACACAAATACCCCCTACACAGATTCCCGGTGTGGACTCAAGTAACAATGTTTTACAACGCCGTGAATACACCAACAAGGATGATGCTAGATGCCCCAGCAAATGGCATACTCCTAGATAAGCCGCCGGAGGAAGCAATACAAATTTTAAACAGGCTGGCCAAGAATGATTATCAATTCCCATCTACTAGAAGAGGAGGAGTTAGACGCCAAGCCACAATACATGAACTAGGATCATCAGATTCAATTTTGGCACAATTGGCCACTTTAACCAAGATGGTCCAGAACATGCAAAAACCAAACAACACACATAATGTCAAGGTAATGGATTCTTTTTGTGAATTATGTGGTGATAACCATAATTCTTCTGAATGTATGCAGAATCCGGAATCCAGCTTCTATGTGGGGAATTACAATAAGAACAATAATGTGATGTCCAATACATAAAATCCAGCTTGGAAGAAGCACCTGAATTTTTCATGGAGTAATCCCAACAATGCTCTAAACCAGAACAATCAGAATGCACAAGCATCGGGATTCTAGCAGAATATGCCACGGCAACAGTTGCCGCAGCAACAACCGACGACATCTAGTTCTTTGAAAAAATCTCTAAATGCTTTTATGATGAAAACTGAATCTTATATGGCTGAGAATAGTAATTTCATAAAAAGAACTGATGCTTTTATTAACAGGACCGAGATGAGATTGCAAAACCAAGATGCGGCAATCAAATCATTGGAAAATCAAGTATGACAGTTTGCTCAAAATCTGAATACTTGACCGCAAGGAGGTTTACCTAGCGATACTGAAGTCGCAAGAGGAACTGGCCATGAGCAATGTAAGGCAATCACCACTAGAAGTGGCCAACAACTTAGAGAGGCTCAAACCCGCTCATCAAACAAAACTCCACAAAAAGATCAAGACGAACCTAGCGGCAAAGCCTCAGATGCTGAACCAGGAATTGCCGCGGCAACCGGCAATAAACATGCCTCGGCAACCGACGATAAAGATGCCTCGGCAACTTGCGATAAGCATGCCTCGATAACCCCAGTTGATAATACCTCGGCAACTCCAGTTGTCCCAGCAATGCCGTCAATCAGGTTTCAAACCAATAAAAGGATCGAAGATATCTGACTTCCACCACCATTCCCACAAAGGTTGAAGCGACAAAAGCAATAATATCAATTCAAGAAGTTTCTTGATATCCTAAAGCAAGTCCACATCAACTTGCCATTGGTGGAAGCAATTGAACAAATGCCAAACTATGCCAAGTTTCTTAAAGACATTGTGTCCAATAGAACAAGGCTAGGGGAGTTTGAAACAGTTGCCGCAACAGAGGGATGCATGGCAATGTTGAACAATTGTATGCCACCCAAGTTGAAGGATCCCGGAAGTTTCACAATACCCTGTTCCATTGGAAACCACTATGTCGGGAAAGCATTATGCGACCTTGGGGCTAGCATAAACTTGATGCCTAAATCAGTTTTCCAGAAACTAGGAATCGGGAAGGCAAGACCTACAACAGTTATGCTACAGCTAGCCGACAGATCCTATGTGCATCCAGAGGGAAAAATCGAGGACATACTGGTAAAAGTTGATAATTTATTTTTCCCGCTGACTTTATTATTTTGGATTGTAAAGCAGATGAGCATGCACCCATCATTCTCGGGAGACCATTCCTAGCAACAGGGAGAACCTTGATCGATGTTGAAAAAGGAGAACTCACAATAAGGGTAAATGACCAGCAAGTTAAACTAAATGTGTTTCAAACACTAAGGCATGCCGATGATCCAGAAGAATGCCAACTTCTTCATGCCATGACAGAGTTTAACTTCGACGAGGAATTTAGTTGCCTCAGCAACTACATTGCCGATCAAAAGGAACCTGAGAAGTATGAAAAACCGGTCGATGAGGAACAACAAGAAGAGGCAAATTGGCTAGTCAACCGACCAGGTACATACTTTGAACCACTGGATTACTCAGGTAAGGAAGGTAAGCTCGAAAAACCCTCTATTGAACAACCACCGATTCTTGAGTTGAAACAATTGCCAGAGCAACTAAAATATGCATACTTAGGAACCGATAATACATTGCCTGTAATTATTTCTTCTAAGTTACAGCCTGAGCTGGAAAAAAAGCTGATCAAGATGTTGAAGCTACACAAAAAGGCAATAGGGTGGACAATTGCCGACTTGAAGGGAATTAGCCCGGCAGTGTGCATGCACAAGATTTTGTTGGAAGATGATCACAAACCTTCAATTGAGGCCCATAGGAGACTGAATCATGCCATGAAAGGGGTTGTAATGAAAGAAATCATCAAGTGTCTTGACGCCGGCATTATATACCTATCTCTGATAGTACGTGGGTAAATCCGGTACAATGTGTACCAAAAAAGGGAGGTATAACAGTGGTAAGTAATGAAAATAATGAACTCATTCCAACCAAGACTGTAACCGGTTGGAGGGTTTGTATGGATTATCGAAAGCTAAACAAAGCCACTAGGAAAGATCACTTCCCATTACCCTTTATTGATCAAATGCTTGACCGTCTTGCAGGTAAACCCTTTTATTGTTTTCTTGATGGTTATTCAGGTTACAATCAAATTGCCATAGCACCAGAAGATCAAGAAAAGACAACATTCACATGCCCATACGGTACTTATGTTTTCCGAAGGATGCCGTTCAGATTGTGTAACGCCCCAGCAACCTTCCAAAGATGCATGATGGCACTCTTTTCAGACATGGTCGAAGACTTCCTTGAGATCTTCATGGATGATTTTTCTGTTTTTGGTAATGACTTCGACAGCTGTCTAGGCAATCTAGAGAGGGTGTTGGCAAGATGTGAAGAAACTGATTTAGTACTCAATTGGGAGAAATGCCATTTTATGGTAGATGAAGGAATAGTGCTCGGCCACAAGATTTCATCCAAGGTGGACGTGATCGAGAGATTACCCCCACTAAGTTGGTTAAAGGAATTCGAAGTTTTCTCGAACATGCAGGTTTTTACTGGAGGTTCATTCATAATTTTTCTAAAATCACTAAACCCTTGTGCAATCCGCTTGAACAGGATAAAGTCTTCGATTTTGATGATTCTTGCACCCAAGCATTAAAAACCCTAAGCTTACCTCAACACCCATTGTCGTTCCACCAGATTGGACGCTACCTTTTGAGCTCATGTGTGATGCAAGTGATTTCGCGGTAGGAGTAGTCCTAGGCCAACGCACAGGTAAGACCTTCCATGTGATATACTACGCTAGTAAAACTCTTAATAGTGCTCAAGTGAATTACACAACAACGGAGAAAGAGTTACTAGTTGTAGTTTTCGCATTTGACAAGTTCCGATCCTATTTGATTGGTACAAAGGTAATTGTTCATACGGACCATTCGACAATCAAATATCTATTTGCTAAAAAGGATGCCAAACCTCGTTTGGTTCGTTGGATATTACTTTTACAAGAATTTGATATTGAAATTAAGGACAGGAAAAGAACAGAAAATCAAGTGGCCGATCACTTATCACATTTGGAACACAATAGGGAGGAGGACGCGGATCTAGAGATATGCGATGCATTCCCGGATGAACAAATTTTAGTTGCCGCGGCAACCCTCGACGCCTTGACAACTCTCGACGCCATAGCAGCCTTTGACGCGCACGCCTCGGCAATTTTGGGAGCAGTCGCCACAGCAGCACATGCCTCGACAATACTCTGGTACGCGGATTTAGTTAATTTCCTTGTTTGTGGTATTTTACCTTATGACATTACTCACCAAGGGAAGAAGCGGTTCTGCCATGATGCTAAGCATTACTTTTGGGACGAGCCTCTTTTGTTTAAACAATGTGCAGATCAGGTTATACGCCGATGTATCCCTGAAGAAGAGCAACAGAATGTACTCCGGCAATGCCATTCTTCACCCTATGGAGGACATTTTGGAGGAACTCGTACCGTGGCTAAAGTTTTGCAATCCGGTTTGTATTGGCCAACATTGTACAAAGATGCCCAAGACTTTTACAAGCAATGTGATCGTTGCCAGAGGACGGGCAATATCTCTAGACGACATGAGATGCCACTCCAGAACATCATCGAGGTGGAATTGTTCGATGTGTGAGGGATCGATTTTATGGGACCTTTCCCATCTTCATTCGGCAACCTCTACATCTTACTTGTCGTCGACTACGTGTCTAAATGGGTTGAGGCAGCTGCAGTTCCCAACAACGATTCTAAGACCGTGCAACGATTCTTGTAGAAAAACATATTTACACGGTTTGGGATGCCGAAAGCAATTATCAGTGACGAAGGCAAGCATTTTGACAACAGACTAATTGCCAAGATATTGCAACGCTTCGGCATATCACATAAGATCACCACGGCATATCACCCACAAACCAACGGGCAAGCAAAAATTTCCAACCGAGAATTGAAGGGTATATTTGAGAAAGTTGTAAATCCCTCTAGGAAGGATTGGTCATTAAGACTAGATGACGCACTTTGGGCATATCGCACTGCATTCAAAACACCCTTAGGTATGTCCCCCTTCCGACTTGTCTATGGCAAGACATGCCATCTACCGGTGGAAATCGAACACAAGGCATATTGGGCAATCAAGACCGTGAATATAGATTGGGAAAGTGCCGGACAAAAGCGTTTGATGGATCTCAACGAGATAGAAGAATTCCGTGCACTCGCCTATAACAATGCACGAATCTACAAGGAGAAAACAAAGCGATGGCATGACAAGAAACTATTGCCGCGGCAATTCATGCCATGGCAACTAGTTCTCCTATTCAATTCTCGGCTAAAACTTTTCCCGGGAAAGCTGAAATCAAGATGGTCGGGACCATTCGAAGTCGTCAAACCATTCTCCCATGGTGCTGTGATAATCAAGTCCATCTCTGACAACCATGAATTCAAAGTTAATGGACAAAGATTGAAGCACTACAACGGTGCCCATGTGGAACGTAACAAAGAAGTGGTCAACTTAGGAGATGCATGAGCATGCTCTCATTTCAATATTTTCTTTTTATTTTTATTTTTATTTTTATTTTTAGGAGATATTTTATTTTTTTCATTATCTTTAGTTTTCAGGTTTTCTTTGTTTTCTTTTTCACAACAAGACTCACAACTACTATGTGTAGCGATGTTTTTTTTAGCTAAAAATGAAAGTTTTTGTTTTTTTTTGGAAAATGTTGTATTCCGCGTGGGATTTTATAAAACCCGTGTTTTATTTAAAAATGGAGTCGCCACCGGCCACTCAAGGTGGACCGGACACCGTAGAAAACCAGAGATTTCAAAATATCGGGTTCGGGAGTCGGTTACGGATGGGGAAGGATTAGCACCCCCACACCGCCCAAAATTGGTACTTTTATAATTACCGCTTTATTAATATTAAACTTTCCGAATTAAAGTGACGATTAAATTAAAATTTGGTTATAAGTGCGAGTAAATTTTAAAGGCCCCGTTATTCGAGAGTAAACGTCCAACCACTATCACTACGCCTGATACTGGCCCCGTTTACGCTCGAATAAAAGGGCACCGCATTGACAAAATATATGTTTGTTATACAAACTTAAAAACACATGGCAAATATGAACAAATATAATGCGATAAAAATATAAACAAATAAGAGCATAATAAAATATTAATCTAACGTAAATAAAATACTAATCTAAAACATACATACATACATAACTATTAATTTAACCCATAATTAAAAATAAATCTAACATAAATAAAATACTAATCTAAAACATACATACATAAATATTAATCTAACATATAAATAAAAACATATTTAACATAAATAAAATACTAATCTAAAACATACATACATACATAACTATTAACTTAACTTATAAATAAAACATATCTAACATAAATAAAATATTAATATAAAATATAAATTTGAAACATACTAATATAAAACATAGATAAACATACAAATTAAAAACACAATTTTAAATTAACTTCTACTTCATTAAAATATAAAAATTACAACATAAATAAAAGGAAAGAAAATATACCTAATTAGGGGTTCGAACGACGAACCCTGACTGGACTCCACCGAGATCTACCACGACCTCTCCAAAAATATTAACTAGATCGGACCTAAAATAGGACCCCGATCGAACCGGTTAGGACCGAGGATATTACCCTGGTCCTAGGCTAGCCGGGAGCTAATGCCCCCTTATTTGGCTTGCCATGGCCAACTCATTTTTGGCTTGCTGCCAATCAATTCCAATCGCCATTGCAATTGCCATCTTGCTGCCTATTTATAGAGGGGAGGAGGGTGACGTGGAGCCTTGTGCTCCACTCCCCTCCCCCTTTTTTTATTATTAATTTTTTTTTTGCTTTTTTGCTTTTTTTTTATTAATTTTATTATTATTATTATTTATATATATTATTACAATAATACTAAAAATATTAAAAACCCGTACAAAAATGAGTGATTCTGATTTGCCCCTCTTTGCTTGTTCTTGTGAAACGAGAACAAAGCAAAGATCAAAAGCACTCATTTTTGTTTTATCTGGCTAAACTTCTCTCCTTTTGACGCGTGTCTTCTTTCTTCGGTAGATCTTTATTCTCTTCAGCGCATGTCTTCTTTCTTGTTTTGGTTGATCCACTTTGTCACTCTCGGGAAGCAAAACCTTCAAAATGGGGGTTGTTTGTTGGGGAAGCCAAACCGAGTTCTTCTTGCTACATTATTGGTAATAAGCTAATACCTAAAGAGAGTTCGACCCAATTTGCAACACCGACGAAGAGACAGGGTCTACAAAATTCGATCCATTTGCAACACCGGCGAGGAAGCAAGACCGATAGGTGAAAGTTCTGATGTCTGATCCAGCTACAACTCTGACGAAGAGGCAAGACCAGAATTTGGTTGAAAGCTCATTTTTCATTTTTTGATTTTTCTTTCTTCTTTTTTTTTTGATTTTTTGATTTTTTGATTTTTTTTTTTTTTTTTTCTTTTTTCTTTTTTTTCTTTTTTCTTTTTTCTATTTTTCTTTGATTTTTTCTTCTTTTTTCTTTTTTTTATTTGTTTTCTAGCTACAACATTAATAAAGAAAACTTGAAAAAATGATAAAGTTGGATCTATCACGGAGAAATGTAAATATTAGCGGAACCCTACTACACCATCAGCGGATAAGTAGGACAGCAGCAACTGGGACCTAGCCACTCCATCAGCGGAGGACTGGATCGGATAATGATGACCTGGAACCGGCTACACCAACAGCGGAGAGCAGGATCAGAGGACGACGGGAGCTTGGACCCGGTCACTCCATCAGCGGAGGACTGGATTGGACAATTACGACCTGGAACCGGCTACACCATCAACGGAGAGTAGGATCAGAGGACGACGAGAGCTTGGACCCGGTCACTCCATCAGCGGATGACTAGATTGGACAATGATGACTTGGAAACGGCTACACCATCAGCGGAGAGCAGGATCAGAGGACGACGGGAGCTTGGACCCGATCACTCCATCAGCGGAGGACTGGATTGGACAATGACGACTTGGAACCGGCTACACCATCAGTGGAGAGCAGGATCAGAGGACGACGGGAGCTTGGACCCGGTCACTCCATCAGCGGAGGACTGGATTGGACAATGACGACCTAGAACCGGCTACACCATCAGCGGAGAGCAGGATCAGAGGACGACGTGAGCTTGGACCTAGCAACTCCATCAGCGGAAAGCAAGATTTGATAGTGACGACCTGAAACCGGCTACACCATCAGCGGAGAGCGGGATCTGAGGGCGACGAGAGCTTGGACCTGGTCACTCCATCAGCGGAGGACTGGATTGGACAATGACGACCTGGAACCGGCTACACCATCAGCGGAGAGCAGGATCGAGGAGGACGGCGAGCTTGGACCCGGTCACTCCATCGGCGGAGGATTTGATTGGACAATAACGACACTGGAACCGGCTACACCATCAGCGAGAGAGCGAGGATCGAGGGCGACGGGAGCTTGGACCCGCCACTCCATCACGGAGAGCAAGATTTGATAATGACGACCTGAAACCGGCTACACCATCAACGGAGAGCGGAATCTGAGGGCGACGAGAGCTTGGACCCGGTCACTCTATCAGCGGAGGACTGGATTGGACAATGACGACCTAGAACCGGCTACATCATCAGCGGAGAGCAGGATCAGAGGACGACGTGAGCTTAGACCTAGCAACTCCATCAGCGGAGAGCAAGATTGGACAATTACGACCTGGAACCGGCTACACCATCAGCGGAGAGCAGGATTTGAGGGCGACGAGAGCTTGGACCTAGCAACTCCATCAGGGGATAGCAAGATTTAATGACGACCTAAAACCGGCTACACCATCAGCGGAGAGTAGGATCAGAGGACGACGATAGCTTGTACCTGGCCACTCCATCAGCGGAGGACTGGTTCGGGCGATGAAAGTTGATAAATTCATTTTGATTCATTCATTTTTTCTTCACTTTTACTTTTTTTTCGACTTTTCAATTTTTTTTAATTCTTTTTTTTTTTTTTTTTGATCTTTCTTTTTCAAAATTTTTTTAATTCTTTTTTTTGATAATTTTTTTTTTTTCTTGAACTGCATAAGGAAGTAAAACTTGAGAACAAATTAGGTATCATTGCACCACCGTCACAGAGAAACAAGACTTGAATACAAATTTGATCTGTTTGGGAAAAGGTTCGGATCATTGCATCATCAATGGAGAAACGAAATCTTTAGGATGTCTATATTGTTGCACCATCCATCGGTAAAACAGAATCTGAAAATTGTTGGCCTATGACGAAGGCAAGATCCGGAAAAGTCTACTACATTTGCTCTCTTCGGAGAGGTATGACCTACGATGAAAAAAACATTAATCAGTAAATATTCCCAAAATTTTCTTTGTTACCTTTTATTGATGTTTCAACATCCTCTTTGTGTTTGGCCTCCTCTATGACTAAGGTTGGTGTCGCGTTGTTGCCCCTACTGGTGAGGATGTACGGTCTCTTTTTGAACCTTTTGTAAGCAAAAATGCATGAATTTTATGCCTAAATGCATGGTGACTTCGGTGTATGCACTTAATCTAAATATATGACGTTTGCAACAATGGTTTAATGCAAGATGAATGCAATCTAAATGCATGAATATGATATGATTTTTTTTTGCCCTCAAAGGGATGCCCGACTCCTCACTGGTCCCGTCAGGATCTTGGTTTTTTGTATGTGACGGTGCCCCAACCTTAACTTGGGTTCGATCAGTCATCTGGGTGCATGCCCCAACATTTTATTCATCCCTATGCCATCGTCTGAAACTGTTCTTGAATTTGACACTTTGAGTGTGGATTCTGTTGCCCCTAGGTTGGGTTTATAAATTGTGTTGATTCATGGTAGCTTATTATTTTTTGATTGGGTGCAATTTTACAGACTGTGGTCAATGATGCAAGAGTTTGACTCATCAATGAAGGTTGGACCTTGGCAAAGAATGCCCCCGGACTGGGACCTTGTTAGAGGCACACTATTTGTAAAAGATGTGGGGGTGCTTTTGGACATGCCCCAAGATCAAACTTTTGTAAGAGGCTTTGTAAGGTGCTAGATCGACCCTCTTTGTTGTATTTAATGGGGCAACCCGATGATTAGTTTTATTATTCTGAAAATGAATGCATGCAAAATGTGTCCTAAATCGATGCAATGCAAAATTAAGATTGTGATGATGTTGTGCAATGATGCAGGTGAAATCAATGCGATGAGAATAAAACGAGTTAGTACCAAATAAAACGATTAAATATAACAAACAAAAATAGAGTAATAAAAATTGTACATAAACAAGAAGTATGGCACCAGAGCCTAAATAGGGTGACCACTAATCGGGCAGAGTTTCACATGGCTCTAAAGGGTTGGCTCCTACGGCTCGCTATATGCAGTTTTGGTGCTAAGAGGTACCCGAATTGTCCTTGTTGTCCTCTACTAAGAGTAGCAAGGCCCCCGGTCATCACCCATTATAGGCTCCTTTCAACCGGGTTCAATTCAGGGGGACCCATTCGCTTATACCCCATACGAAGGAACGATATCCTCACGAAAGTATAAGGTACTCGAGCCCCGAAGGTACTTGCTAGGCCCATACGGAGAACGATATCTCCACGAACATTAGCGTTTTCCCCACTAAAAAAAAAAACGGGTTTATATGCCATATTTTAAATGCGTTAAAATAAACGCGCAATTATAACCGAATGTTACTTTAATAGTCACTTTAATCCGAATTTTCGATATTAATAAAGCGGTGATTATTTGAAAAAGCTCGACTCTCATTTGTTTTTGAAAAACAAAAATTTCCCAATGAGTCGCCATCTGTAGCGATGTTTTTTTTCGCTAAAAATGAAAGTTTTTGTTTTTTTTTTTGGAAAATGTTGTATTCCGCGTGGGATTTTATAAAACCCGTGTTTTATTTAAAAATGGAGTCGCCACCGCCACTCAAGGTGGACCGGACAATCGTAGAAAAACAGAGATTTCAAAATATCGGGTTCGGGAGAGTCGATTACGGATGGGGAAGGATTAGCACCCCACACCGCCCAAAATTGGTACTTTTATAATTACCGCTTTATTAATATTAAACTTTCCGAATTAAAGTGACGATTAAATTAAAATTTGGTTATAAGTGCGAGTAAATTTTAAAGGCCCCGTTATTCGAGAGTAAACGTCCAACCACTATCACTACGCACGATCATCGCCCGTTTACGCTCGAATAAAAAGGGCACCGCATTGACAAAATATATGTTTGTTATACAAACTTAAAAACACATGGCAAATATGAACAAATATAATGCGATAAAAATATAAACAAATAAGAGCATAATAAAATATTAATCTAACGTAAATAAAATACTAATCTAAAACATACATACATACATAACTATTAATTTAACCCATAATTAAAAATAAATCTAACATAAATAAAATACTAATCTAAAACATACATACATAAATATTAATCTAACATATAAATAAAAACATATTTAACATAAATAAAATACTAATCTAAAACATACATACATACATAACTATTAACTTAACTTATAAATAAAACATATCTAACATAAATAAAATATTAATATAAAATATAAATTTAAAACATACTAATATAAAACATAGATAAACATACAAATTAAAAACACAATTTTAAATTAACTTCTACTTCATTAAAATATAAAAATTACAACATAAATAAAAGGAAAGAAAATATACCTAATTAGGGGTTCGAACGACGAACCCTGACTGGACTCCACCGAGATCTACCACGACCTCTCCAAAAATATTAACTAGATCGGACCTAAAATAGGACCCCGATCGAACCGGTTAGGACCGAGGATATTACCCTGGTCCTAGGCTAGCCGGGAGCTAATGCCCCCTTATTTGGCTTGCCATGGCCGACTCATTTTTGGCTTGCTGCCAATCAATTCCAATCGCCATTGCAATTGCCATCTTGCTGCCTATTTATAGAGGGGAGGAGGGTGACGTGGAGCCTTGTGCTCCACTCCCCTCCCCCCTTTTTTTATTATTAATTTTTTTTTTGCTTTTTTGCTTTTTTTTATTAATTTTATTATTATTATTATTTATATATATTATTACAATAATACTAAAAATATTAAAAACCCGTACAAAAATGAGTGATTACACTATGCTAAGGAAATTTACTGCCGAGATCCTTGCCCCGGCAACCAATGAAGAAGATAGCGCAGCAACCTACATCGTGCCTGCACAAGCTGATGCCACGGCAACCAAAGCTAAAGACATCCCGGCAACAAGAAAACAACCATCACGTTCAAGCAAGAGAATCAAGACACCGACCAAAAGGAAACTAATCATCTATGATGACGAACTCTCGGAGTAAGTCCTCGTATGCATTTTTATTTTTATTTTTTGTTATTTTTATGCATGCATTGAGGACAATGTCTCACTCGAGTTTGAGGGGGATTGGTATTAGTAGTTACCATATTTAGTTATACACTTAGACTTTTACTATGATGCTAAATTTTATGAAACACTGTTGTGGTTTGATTGATTTAAGGAATTCTAGTGAACTTAGGTTGATAATTAACAAATTTGGGGATTAGAATAAAAATTGGATGAATGCTAGAGGTGCCCAAAATTGGCTCTAGCATATGCTAAAAAACTTGATCACTAGAGGTGCCCGAAACTGGCTCTAGTATGTGTTAAAAAAATTGATAGCTAGAGGTACCCGAAACCGGCTCTAGTCAAATAAATTAACTTAAGAAAACTAAAAACAAAACACTAGAGGTGCCCAAAACTGGCTCTAGTTAAAACATGTTAAAAATAACCCAAAAAAGTAATTTGAAAACCTATTGTTTGCATAGAATCTGAAAAATCAACTTGCACACAACTCTGCATACACTCACAAGCATTATAGTTTGATTCCGAGTAATTCCTAAGTTTTTCGAAAAATGAAAAGCCAATCATACTTTGTGCTCCGGTTCAGAGAATTGAAATCAAGTTCAAAGCTAAGTTTGTGAAAATTAAAGTCTTGGCAGGTAATTATGAGTTTGCATTGCTTAAGGACAAGCAATAGTTCGAGTTTGGTGGTGTGATAAGTGTTCAAAAGTACTATTTTTCTGACCTATTTTACTCATATTATTGTTAGACTTAGGCTCATATTAGTTGCATAATTAGCCATTCATGCATTAATCTATGTTTCCTTCCATCGTTGAGCTTGATTACATAACTTGGTAGTTTTTGTGGGAAACGATTATGCTTTGGTGTGTTTTGTGTGTATATGCAGGATCACTTGCCAAAGCAAGGCTAGAGCTAGTTGCCAGGGCAATACATGAAGGAGACGCCGAGCCAGTTGCCATGGCAATTGTCGACAAGAGAAAATGTGATATGGTAGTCGAAATTGATGACTAGACAAGCCCAAGATGACGTGGAGCAAAGCCCAAACCCAAAGGAATTTGATTTCCATGCAGAGATTAAATAAGAATTAAATTCCAAGAAGATAGGAGAAGTTCTAGTAGGAATACAATTATAATAAAGAATTATATTATTTAAAGATAATTTAATTCCAACTTAACTTCCTCCTCAAAGAAGGACTTTGGCCTAGCCCTATAAATAAGATGGAGATTTCGACAATCAAGAGAAAGAGCAAAGAAGAGGGAAAATTTCGACAACTCCATAGGGCAAGAGGAGAGAAATTTCGACAAGAGAGCAAGGGGGAGAGAGTTCGATTTCTTCTTCTTCTTTTTTGCTTCCATTAGATTCATGGTTTGGGGATTATTCTTTGTATATCTTTTGAACCCAACCATGAACTAACTTGATTGGTTGGGGTTATTGTGTTTTGTTGTTGTGAAAAACAATTGGATTTTGTTTAGGTAATAAGAGTTTACACTTTCAGTTCAAGGTTTACTCATTATTGGCTTTTATTCTTGTTTGCGAGTGAATTGGGAGAGGATCTCGTAACTTCATCTATTTATCTAATATCGGGAGAGTTAGATTCAAGAAACGAATGAGTATGGTCTTTATTCAATCTATTGATGGTGAAGATTAATCCGGCTTAGGAATAAGTTAAGGATTTCAACGGCTAAGAGGAGCGCAAGATTGGTTGTTGTTCACCCTTGATTCATGCAGAGATGTACTATCAAGGCATGCACAAGTAGCTAGAGTTTCGACTTAGGGATAAGAAGAAACCATTGAAGAACACTCTGTCGAACCTTGAAGGTTGCTGCCCAGACGCCCAAGTAGTTGCCCAGGCAACCATCGATCAGTTGCCAAGGCAACCCTGTTGTGCAAGTTGCCACGATAACTGAGTTGCCCGTGCACTCTTTTACCAAGACGATCCAATCGGCTATCACACCTCAACTCACGATAACATGGCCTATCTCTCTCTCATTTGATCTCATATATTCATTTACTTTATTGCTTTCTAGATTAGTTATTAGTTAAACTCCTATAATAATTTATTTGTGTTTTTACTTTTTACAGTGCAAGAGACTAGATTCTTGAAGTGGCACCAATCCCTGTGGAGACGATATGTTTTATACTATAACTTGCGACGTGTATACTTGCACATTTGCGTAGCACTTATTACGTGCAACACTCACGTTGGAAGGATTCACGCACCTTTGAGATCTCCCCCATGAGTAGGTCGCGGATCTCACTAATCTCCGCTCGTAAGGTCTCCTCTAGCTTGATCCTCGTGGCCTTCACGGTCGTGTGGATCTCGGCATCCTCTGTCTCAAGGCTTTCGACCCGCTGGTGAAGGTCGTTCACGTGGGCACACATGCCTCTCACGTTCTCCTCTACGTGAGTAATACGCGACTCCAAGCTAGAGATTAGATCCTTGGACTTGGCTCGTGGCCTTGCCACACTAGGATCAATTGTCACCTGTCCTCGTTGCTCATGCGTGATCTTCGTCTCGGATGAGCTAACAACTTGATTCTTGCCGAATTTCACCATGTCTCGAACTTTACTTGGATACCAACTGTAACGGACTTAACTTCTCTAAACTATTCGTGCAGCGTTAGCACTCCCAAACTATGCTAACAAGCATTTGTTCACACAACGCGGTGGCTAGCAAAACACAAAGTAGAGAAGGCAAGAGAGAACTTACAAGAGAAATGGACTTGTATTAGCTTATGAAAGAAAGCTTACAAGAATGCTTGGAGAATGCTTGAATGCTTCAACTCTTGAGTGAGTTCTTGGATTTCTAAGATTGATTACAAATGAATGAGGGTGGTCTTATTTATAGGCTTCCACCTCCATAAGGGATTATTCTAGATCTCCCTAGATAAGTACAAGTCTAGTGGATTCTACATTACTCTACAAGTATCTATATATCTCCTAGAACTTTCTAGAATGGTCTAGTCTTGGAGAAATCTCCATAACCTTCTAGAACATTCCATAAACTTCTATCATATTCTAGAACCTTCTAGCATATTCCGGATCCTTCTAGAATGTTCCAAAACATTCTTGGATCTTCTAGAGTCTTCTATGGTTTTCTATAACATTCCAAAGTGTTCTAGATTATTCTAGAGAGTTCCAGAGACTTTCGTACTTGTCTCGATCCTTCCACGGCCTTCCAAGGTCTTCTAGGGTCTTCCAGACTTGTGTGGACTCGGTTAGAACCTCTTGGAACCTCCTAGAATGTTGTGGAAACGTTTGAGGATGAATGTAGGCCGTTCTATACCATTCTAGATGCTTCCTTGGGGTATGTTTGGCCTTAAAACGTCCAAGGAACTTGATTTGGTCTCGGTTAGCTTTGGTAAACATTGGCAGGGCGTGACAGTGCGCTGCCATATATGTTTGTCACGTCATTTCAAGCCACTTATCGTCGGTTGACTGACAGTTTTTATTCGCAGATAGGTTATCTCGACCTAAAATGAAACGTTGAACGTTGAATTTTTCAAAAAAAAATAAAAGTCAAAATAACTATTCAATCAAACGTTTAAGATATTTTTTTTTTGGCTTTATGCGGGTTTAAAATAATGTTTTGGTTTCGTTTTCTTGGGTTAAAGTTAAAAAATGATGTTGGTGATCACGGGAGTCACGTTGGCTCAGTTGCTGTGACAGCCCTTTGTAGGGCCAAACGGGCATAATATGTCCCAAATTGAACTGAACAAAATTGTGTAGGCAGGGAAACATCAAAAACAAAAGTAACCTCGTCTAGTCAAGCCCCTAATGGGCCAATGCCATTGTGTTCCTTAATCTGTGGCATTTGAGCTGTAAAACTAAGAACACCCCCTCCCCCAAGGGATGTATAAAATATATTTTTTGTACAAAAAAATAAATAAAACATCTTTACGAAACACAAATAGAATATAACATGATCTACTGATGAACGAAATATATGATATCGGCTTTCTATAAGCATATACAATATATATGTATTTTTTTCATATATTATTTATATAATATCATACAGAATTGAGAGACTCGATTCAAACTTAAAAATTGATATACTAATTATTAATAAGTTTGAATTATTTAAATTTTCATTTTATAATCAAACATTATTTGAAATTGTTTCGAAACGAATTTTGTACACTCCTAACCTTATTAACAATACCTATGCATTTTTGTAACATATGTATTTGTTGGTTCAATTTAGTATTTTTGCAACATAGTTAATTTGATTTTGAGGTATAATTTAGTATTTATTTATTTTATCTAATTATATACTTAAATTTGATTATCAGGGTTAAGTTAGTACTAAATTTGTTGATTTAAATTAGTACTCAAACTTTACTTTTTAGTTCAAAATAATACTTAATTACGATAAATAACTTGTTTAACCATATAAAAAAGTTTAAATATCGATTTAAATATAAAAATTAAGTACGTGTACTTGATTGAATAAAGAAGTTAAATATCAGATTATACTATAAAACTAAAATTAGATATCAATATATATTTACCCCTTCATATCAAGCTTGAATTTATCTAGGTCTGCGGTGGTGGAAGAACTAGATAAGGAAAATAGGGATTATAGTCGTACGGCATCTAATGAAGTCAATAGAAGTGGCATCTAATTCTAAGAGAATGATTGGGATCCGTTTTACACATGGATGGCAAAAAAAACCTGAAAAATCGGCATGTTCTAACTCGACCCGGTTCATTAGGGTCGGAATTTAAAAAAAAATTAGGGTTGGGTCGGATTTTAAAAAAGTTTGAGTCAAATCAAATTTGAGTTTAGGGTGAAAACTTTTTGAGTCGCCTGAATCGGTTTATATATATATATATATTTGTATATTATATATTTTATATATTATATTTAATATTTGTATTAATTTTCTTCAGGTTGGTTGAATTTAATCGAATTTTTTATTAAAATTTCAGTGTCAAGTCAGAGTCAGTTTATACTTTTATTATATCGGATCGGATTGTAATATTAAATTTTCGAGTTAAATTTGGGTCTGCCAAAAATTCGACCTGCCCTGTTGCGAATATACATAATCCACTTAATCTCAATATTATTCAAAATCGTTGTGACAAGTAGAAAAATCATCACATTTGGAAAATAAACAAAATAATCCACTTAATCTCTAGAGTATGTGACATCTTTCTTTTCCTCTAGGCATGGATGGGCATAGAACTTTATATTAGAGGCGAATTTATAAAATTCTAGGAGGCGAAAATAGATTTTTAACATGACATATATAGAAAAATTGTATAAAATATTCTAAGTCATATATGAATTTTAAAATTTTAGGGGACGACCGCCCCTGTCTACGTTTATTCCTACCCTTAGGTTGTGGGTTCAAAATTTATTAGAAACAAAATCTCCATTCTTCCTCCTTAAGTAGAAATTATTCAAAAAATATATATCATCTATAATATTAAAAAAAACTAGGAAATTGATTGATTAATCTGTTTTTGTGAACGCAAGTTGAATCTGAAATGGAAATTTTAAACTGAAAACGATTTCAAACTCATTTAGTCAAACGTGTTAATTCGCGTGAATCTAATGAATTGATTGTACGATTGGCATCGTTTTCGAAATAATTGTGATAATCTAATTATGATTTATGGTGGAACCATGAAGTTTGGTTTTTTTTATTAAATAAATAAGTAATATATTTTCAAAACAAAATATCACATTTCGTTATACGAAATAATATAAGCAGGTCATTAGGTCAATTAGTGTGATACACCGTAAAGTAATTTTAATCAAGCAAAATCTTTAAATTACCATGATGTTTCGTACAATGTGATCATACATAATCTTAATGAATTATACAAAATCTTAATTGCTACACAATCGTTAATGAACATCAACATCGCTACATAATCTTAATTGCAATATATGTCCTTAATCTATGATCCAAAATCAAAATTAAACCTCAGATTTTAAAACATTTTCATTGAACCATTTGATTACCGATATTGTATTAATTAGATCTTTTATCGGTCTAATCACTAGCTTAGATAATAAATGTATACGCCTATTACATGGACAACTTCAATATAAATTGTTAAAAAAAGGAAGTGACGCAACTAAAAATTAATAATAGTGTTTGTTTTTTACATGTTAGATCCAAACTACTCGTATAGTAAATGTAAACATGTATGAAATTTGATCCACTGATTTATCAAAATTAACATTTAATGCTAAATTGAAGACTAGGATGACAAAACGACCTAATTGATAACACACTGATACATGTAATTATGAGACATATCATGTCTCGTACTAAAAAATTAGGTTTAGAGTTCATGGTCAAAATTTAAGGTTAGAGCTTAGAGAATTAAGGGCAAGATATATATTTTAGGGTTTAGAGTGTATGATTTAGTATTTAAAATTTAGGGTTAAATTTAAATTTTGATTTTTTAGGGTTGGGCATGAAAAAAGGCACGAAAAGAGTAGATGATTTTTGTGCCTGATTGATAACATGCTAATACATGTAATTATGAAACATATTGCAGAAACATATGATCAATTTAGAATATGAAACAAAATGTAAGGATGTCATGTGAAATTAACTCCATGCATGTAATTATGCTGGATCTTGTTTGCTTTTAAGACACTTGTATAATTAGCACTTTCCCACGTTGCTTTTAGGGTGTCTGTATCTATGTCTGTCTTTTTTGTTTACTGTTGCAGAAACATTCACGGTTTCTTCTCCACTTCTAGAAATAATAAACGAGTTCTTTTTTCTAAAAAAATGGGAAATTAATGATTCAACCAGTTGGATGATGATTACTCTTATTTTTTTTATACAGAAAAAAATACTTTTCTTTAATGATAATTTGATATCATCGTACTTCTGGCCACTTCTATGATTATGAAGCTTTTTTCAGATAGCTAGAGACTCTTCGGGCAGACCAAATCCATTGAAAACCCTACAAACCCTAAAAAGGGGAATATACTGTATCAAATGATTACAACTTCTCTTTCTATGTCTTAGATTTTCGATGTTTGGTTTGTGATATAGATTTTGGTTAAATTACGGTTAAAATTAAGGAGGATTATTATTAAAATAAAATTTTTACAAACGGGTTATTTAGAGTGTAGGATTTAGAATTGACTTATATATTATATTAATGCATAAAGCATACTAATTTTTTTATTTTAGTATCTAAAGTATTTTTTTGGTCAAAATAAGTATTTAAAATATATTTTTTGGTTAAATTAGGTACTTAAAGTATTTTTTTGTCAGAGTAAGTACTTAAAGTATATTATTTGGTCAAAATAAGTACATAAGGTATATTTTTTCTTTAAAATAGGTACATAATGTATTTTTTAATTAGGGTAGTTATTCTAGACACAAAAGCTTGTGAATTTTTTTTTACACAAGTGTCTTATAGGGTTGGGGACATAGAATATTGGGTTTAAGGTTAAAATTTAGGGTTTATAGGTTAAAACCTAAGTCTCTACCCATATTGCCCTAAACCCTAACCCTAAACCCTAAATTCTAAACCCCTACACTAAAACTCTTAAACTGTAAACCCTAAACTAAAACTCTAAACCTTATAATTGAGGCGCTTGTGGAAATAAAAAGTTTTCACCACCGGTGTAGGATAATAATCCTTTTAATTAATGTCACATGACAAAGTTTAGGAACCTATATAAAAATATGTATACTTTAAGTACCTATTTTAACCTAAAAAATACATTAGATACTTATTTTGACCAAAAATTATACTTTAGATACTTACTCTAACGAAAAAATACTTTAGGTACCTATTTTGACCAAAAATTATACTTTTGGTACCTAGTTTAACCAAAAAGTATATTTTAGGTACTTATTTTGACTAAAAAATACTTTAGGTACCAAAATAAAAAATTGATATACTTTAGGTACTAATATGATATATAAGCCTTTAGAATTTATGATTTATAGTTAGATTTTTAGGGTTTTAAGATTAGAAAATTAGATTTGGGTTTAAAAATAGGCATGCTTGTGTAATCTTTTTTTACACCGGCAGTATATTAAATGTTAATCCTAAAAAAATATTATCATATGCACTGACAGTGAAAAATAAAGTTTCTACAAGCGGGGTTATTTATGAGTTTAAGGTTTTAATTTAGGTGTATAGGTTAGGGGTTCAGATTGCAAGGTTTAAAATTTAGGATTTATGGCTAGAATTTAAGGTTTATGGTTAGATTTTTATGGTTTAGGGTGTATAGTTGGATTTTATTTGGGCTTTAAAGTTAAAATTTTAGATTTTAAATTTAGGCTTGAAAATATTAATACTTGTGTAAATTTTTTTTACACTAGCGGTGTATTAAATATTAATCCTAAAAAGATTATTATCAATTAGTGGGTTTCAACACAAATAACTTTTAATATATCATTTTAATTATTATGGTTGAATAATTTTAAAAAATATTTAATCCCACTTTGATGTTCTTCGCATCAACGTGATCTCAATTCTTAACTCATTTCCTTATTGGCTTATTGCCAATCCATTCATATAATAATTGGTTCAAAGCGTTTAATTGCGTCAAATCCTATGGGGTTTAGTTTTTTCTAATGTGATTACGTTAGTTTTATTAAATAAGAAAAAAAATTAAGAATACAATGAGAGTTTATAACTCGAGTAAATAAATTTGATTTGAACATATTCTTAATAACACGAAAATTAATGTCTATTGATCATAAACAATATCCAAACTAAAAAAAGATAAAAACTCTAACTTAAAGGCTCAAAACAAAATAGATACAAACATGTAAAAACCAGCAAATTAAAAAATACATATTACAATAAATAAGGTACGTTAACAACATGGTCGTTACCACAACTCAATCAGAACAAGAACGATGATTGTGAACTCATATTCAAATCCAGTTCAAAAGAGGGAGATCAACATGATAATCAAAAGGGCGACATCTTGATTAGTCGTGGTGACGTCTATCTAACCCTGATAGAAAAATAAATTAAAAATAAAAGTGGCTAAACGACTAATTAAGAGAAGAAAAGTGTGCCAAAATACAGAAGATATGTACCAAAAAGTAAAAAAATTACGTCACAAAGATAAAATTATCGAATATAAAAATTAAAATAAAAAACGAAACAAATAAATAAAAGACTATAATCGATAGATGACAACCAACACTAACACTTGTGCTAGCCGGCCTTAAAAAAATGAAAAGTTAAGGGGTGGGAGGGGATGCAGCTAGGGTATTGAGTTCAAGGTCGTTTACTCCGAAAATATTAATCCTATGGGTTTAGTTTTAAATTGGCTCAAAGAGTTTTAATTTTATCTCTAAATTAAAATACCATTTTAATCAAGCTATTCCGTTAATTTAAACATCAACTTTGATATTAAATATTAATTTTAAGATTCAGTAAAATTATATGTTTTGATAAAAAAATGTTAATTTTAATTTGATTTTTTATTAAATAATGATATATTATATTCTCATGCCAGGATTTGAACCCATAAAAAATGTGACAAAATACGCATCTTTAGCCACTATGCTAATTAGTAGTTATTATTTGATTTATTTTTTAAACACTACATACATGAATGGAGTTTCCTAAGGACTCAAGGATGCATATGTTCATGTTATAAAGTTTGGTCTAATTGCAATTTGGTCATGGTAAAAATTATTTATGTAAATTAAAAATAAGATCTTATTAAATATTTGGTCAAGTAGGAACTAAATTAAAGAGAAATAGCATGTGCCCTCAATTTTTTTACTAATAATAATTTAGGTCGTCGTAAGTTTAAATATTAAAAAAATTATACATTATTCCCGAATTTTAATTTTAAATATTTAATAAATCCTTGTATTTTTAAATTTTAATATTTTCCCTCTTAATGTTCGTTTATGGCTCTATTCCTAAACACACATAAATCAATTTATACATTTTTTTGAGGAAAAGTAAGTATAGTTAAAGAGTTATTTTTTATGTACAAACTGCGTAAAATTTATTTATACAATCAATCTATTTTAAGCCAAAATTATATCTTTAACTAACTTATTTTAAACTTCAAACTCTCAATTTTAAAGACAATAGTCAAAGTATCCAAATCAAATAATAATGTATAGGTTTTATTTTCTGTTTAATTTATTTTATTTTAATAGATAAATATTTGTAACTATGACTTTTTTTTTAATTTTTGACTTTTGATTTTGCATTCACACGGAAAATTAAATTTAATACGTGAGCTTGGTTTAGGCATTTGGATAGGAAGATGCCCACTTCACTTCAACCACTATTTTTTAATACAAGTGTATATCATTATTATTATTATTATTATTATTATATATTTATTAATTCATAAAATCATTAACAAAAAGAAAATGATGCCAATGAATTTTAATTAATTATTGGCACTAAATGACCAAAAAAAGGATGACAACTTGAAGGAGGTCATCATATTCTAGTGGATTTAGTTCTGTTAGTCAACAGTTTTTAATTTATAATTTAGAGCTCAACAGGTCATGTACTTGGCACCCTTTGTGCATGTTAGGCTTCCTATGTATGCATTGAATATATAAAATTATAAAAAATTAGGGGACCTGATGTTGAATTTAAAAAAGAATTCAGGGGGACTAAACTATGTTTTTTATTATTGTATTAATTATTTTTTAAAGGATTAAATTTAAAAATATAATATTTTGGAGTAAAAAAAATATAATTTTACCATTACATTTATTTAGAATTGCGTAACATCTAAACAACAGAATTTTGTGAGATAGTAAGTCTTTCTTGCCTTAATCAATGATCAAGGGTTCGACCCTCGTTTTAACCCCTAAGCGTAAAGTAACTTTAAATCTCGTGGCTATCGTCTACCCCTCATATAAGCTAACAAAAAATAAAGAATTAGTAACAAGATTTAGGTTGAGAAACAAAAAAATCATAACATTTAATGATCTAAAGTTAGGGATGACAACAGGAGGGCAATGGTGAGATTTTGGCCACCTCGACCCTTATTAAAAAGTTAAAAATCATAACCCAATCCGGCCTAATATAAAAAATATAAATTAACCTCAAAATTTTAACAAAAACTTGATTAAGGCCACATTAACCTGATTTTTTAAAAATATTAAATATACTATTTAAAAATATGATAAATATATATAATTAAAAAGATACCAAGTTAAAAAATTTTAAGTTAAACTTGAACATGTCCCGACTTCGACTCAATCTTTATCAAACCCACACTATCCCATCCCAAAAGAAAAAGTTAAAAGAGAAAAAAGACAGATCAAGTCGGATTGAGACTAATTCAGATAATTTTACTATGCATATCTCAAGTCTAAATTTACCAATTACCATAAAGGGGGTCAAAGACTCAAATTAGGAGGGGGTGACCCCACTTTAACCCCCACCAACCCATTTTTTGTTGATGATGTGTATTTACCAATTTATTGACTCCAACAACATCAATGCACAAAATCAATTTAAATCTTTATGTTAAAATTTATTTTTTTAATTTCAGATTTTTTAAAGTAATCAAAAGTAAAAATATATATACAAAAACAATCAAGAAGAAAACAAACCAAACCAAATCCATGTTATAGTCTCAAGTTTCAACTTTGTTATGTAAAAAATAATGTAAAATATTTCCCTTTTTTATAACTATTATAGTATATTTTAGTGACTAATTTTATATCAAATAATGTAAAAATTTATTGTGAAATAATTTTTTAATTTAATTTAAATTTTTTAAAAACAAATATTTAATTTCTTAATTGATTAAAACAATAATTAGTATAACATTTTCCTTTATTTTATTTTTAAAGAAATTTTTACCCTCGGAAACCATTTGAAAAGTGTAAACCCCAAGAAAGAGGGATGAACTAAACTTTGATTCATTTAATAAAAAAACTAAAACTTTGACTCATCTGACACAAAAAAAAAACTAAACTTTGATTCATCATCATCAAAATTACCAAATTCTAATCCCTCCTTTCATTATCACTCAAAAAACTAATATGTTAGTTTAACACCTACATTTTCCGCCCACTCCTCATATTTCCCTTTCGCTTTCCATTTTCATTTCCCCCCTCCTTGTTTAAAGAACACTAATTTTTCTTTTCTCATTTAAGTATATATTTACTCGTATGAACTAATGCTTGATCTTGAACAGCTGCTGTATAGCTGCATGATTCAACCATGGGAGGGGTAGTTTCAATCTGGGTTTTTGGTTTTAATTTTCAATATGGGAACTTTGTCAGATTCCACCACCATAGATTATCTTTAAATTTTGGTGTCTTTGTTTTTATCTGATTTGTTCCATTTACTGCCCCCCTTTGCTTCTCCAGTAGATCTGTTTTGCCGGGTGTGTTCAATCCACTGGTTTATTCATGCTTCAACTCCAACTCCTTTAAGGTCAGATCGTCACATTTTTCACTCTTTTTAGTTAATTTTCTCAATCCTAGTTATATAGGAAAGGCTTGGGTTTGCGTTAATTTTAGCTTCGAAGCTGCTAGTTTTTATGATGCTAAGTTACCGGAATATTGATAGGGTGGTGAAGGGGTTTATTGGGTTTTGGGGTTTTGGTTTGAGTTCTTTTGTTTTGCATTTGCTTTTGCTGCAAAGTCATACACAACCTCCTTGTCAAAGGTATAATCTTTAGAGGTTTCCTAAGATAGAAAGGACAAAGGAGAAATGGGTAATGGGACTTCTCGTGTTGCTGGTTGTTTTGTGCCATTTAATGGAAAAAATGGGGTTGATTTAGATCTAGAGCCATTGGATGAGGGTTTAGGCCATTCATTTTGTTATGTTAGGCCTTCGATGTTCGACTCTCCTGCCATTACTCCATCAAACTCAGAGAGGTTTACCGTTGATTCGAGTACTCTTGATTTGGAGACTTTGAGTGGATCATTTAGAAATGATACCATTGAGGAACCTTCGGGACTACAAAGAATGAATAAGAGTTTTCCCGAAACCACATTTAGGACAATCTCCGGTGCTTCTGTAAGCGCGAATGTTTCTACGGCTAGAACTGGTAATCAAAGTGCAATGTTTGCTATTGATGTCCAAGAGCCTGCTGCATCATTTGAGAGTACCTCATCGTTTGCTGCAATCCCTTTGCAGCCGGTTCCTCGCGGTTCCGGTCCTCTCAATGGGTTTATGTCTGGACCCCTTGAGAGAGGGTTTGCTTCAGGGCCTCTAGATAAGTTAGGTGGTTTTATGTCTGGACCGATTGAGAAGGGTGTGATGTCTGGACCCCTCGATGCTACTGATAAATCCAATTTCTCCGCTCCACTTGCGCGTGGTCGTAGAAGACCCCGTTTCCAGCGTTTTATGAGTAGTGTTAGTGGGCCAATGAAAAGGACCTTTTCGAAGCATTCAATGAGGTCTGGTTGGATGCAAAGGTTTTTCTTGCACCCAGTGTCTCAAATGGCATGGCATGCTAAGGAGCCAAAGTTTCGATCAGAACCCTCTCGGAACTGTTTTGAAGGGGGGCCATCTGAAGGGGAGTATGGGAACAGTCACAACTTGCAATGGGCTCATGGAAAGGCTGGTGAAGATAGGGTTCATGTTGTGCTTTCTGAAGAGCAAGGATGGTTGTTTATCGGGATATATGATGGTTTTAGTGGTCCTGATGCTCCAGATTTTCTGATGAGACATCTTTATAAAGCCATAGACAAAGAACTCGAAGGACTCCTTTGGGATTATGATAAATCTGGAATTGATCCTTTAAAACCTGAAATACCAAAGAGTGGAAATCCTGATACTGGTTTAGAGTGCAGCAACGAAGATCAGACAATTTCTTGTGCAGATCAAGAAGTATCATCTAGCGTAGGAAAACCACTCAATGGAGAAAATAACAAGGGTCAATCTTCTAATATAGAAATAACCGAGGAAAATGATGATATGAGAGGCAGCGATGAAAGGAATGCATGTAATTGTAGAAAGTCCAGTTTAGGGGTTGAATCTGAGTCTGTTCCACTTGCAAACTTAGCTGGTCGAGGCAGGAAAAGCATGCGGCTATATGAACTACTTCAGATGGAACCATGGGACAGTCAAGGTTCACTGTCAATCTCACAAATGAATAGACAGGGAAAGGGTTCTTGTGATAGCTGTCACCAGCTTTCAGATAATGTAGAATGCACCAATTCATCAAATTACAAAGATGATAGCTCTAACATACGGTATGAAAATCCTACTACTTCAGGTGAGGATAGTGGTGTTGGGCTAGATTTTGATAATCAAAGTTCAGCAACTGTCGCTTCCATTTCCGGCCAAAGACAGAGTACAAGAAAGTCTTTAATTGGTTCAAAGATAAGAAAGATATATCAGAAGCAGAGGTCATTACGGAAGAAGCTTTTTCCTTGGAGTCATGATTGGCACAGAGATGAGATTTGTGTGGATGAGAGAATAGTTGAATCTTCAGGACTTATTAGGAGGTGCAAGTCTGGAGTTGTGGATCATGATGCTGTGTTAAGAGCAATGGCACGAGCACTAGAAAGTACTGAAGAGGCTTATATGGAAATGGTGGAAAAGGCTCTCGACATAAACCCAGAGCTTGCTTTGATGGGATCATGTGTCCTAGTGATGTTAATGAAGGATCAAGATGTATATGTCATGAACCTTGGGGACAGCCGTGTGATCTTGGCACAAGAAAGACCAAATGATCGCCACCCCAATCCAGCTCTTTTAAAGGATGATTTAAAGCATAGAAATAGATCAAGAGAGTCACTAGTGCGCATGGAGCTGGACAGAATATCTGAGGAGTCTCCTATGCATAACCAACATGGGCCGGTTAGCATGATAAATAAGAACAAAGACATCTCTATCTGCCGATTAAAGATGAAGGCGATTCAGCTTTCCTCTGACCACAGCACAAGTATTGAAGAGGTTTGCTACTGTTTACTGACAAGCTCAAGATTAATTTACAGATATTTAATTCATTATATTTCTGGACTTTGGATGATATTCATCATCTATATGTCCTTGTAAATTGTGAAAATCTTCTTTTCACAACAAACATCCAGGGAGAATATAGTTGGATGCGGTGTTTGAATCTAGAATGATCGAAGTGAAACAATTTTTTTATGCAGTTGTATATGTTCATAGATTGTACACAATTTGTAAAGCCAAATCTGCATTATAATATTGGATCACTTCAATACCTTTTTTTTCTGCCACTCGTTTGATAATTTGATTATAACTTGATGCATTTCATGTTAGAGAGGATGCTAGCTAGGCACTGTAAGTTGTTAAGCTGAAAAAAAGGTTGGCCTTTTACTCACATGGTAGATGTATCTTCCTTTAGTGGACTTGTTATGGTTGTGTTTCCAAGATGCCTACATCCATGACTAGTCGATTTGAATAGCTAAGATAAACATTCAATTGATTATTTGCCCCAGAGTATGGCTTCAAATATTAGATTATTTGTACTATAAGTAAAACTCATCGATTGTATAGTTTAAACGGTAAGTGAATTCAGATGTCATTTAGGGAATAATTACCTGTTCATGACTGTCTATGGCAGGAAATCTTAAGAATAAAGGCAGAGCATCCTGATGATGACAAAGCCATTTCAAATGATAGGGTGAAGGGGCAATTGAAAGTCACTAGAGCTTTTGGTGCTGGTTTCCTGAAGAAGGTTGGTTGCACTAGCATCTGTAACTTTCAAATTTTCTTGTCATCTCTCATTTGAGATTCGAATAACTAGTAGAACAGAAAAAAAATGGAAACTATGATGCTTATGAGGAAAATAATTACAACCTGACAGAATTTCTTCTTCATTCTTTTGCTACTTGCTTTCATCTTGATTTTTATAGGCAAAACCTGTTGTACCGGATATTATTTGGTCACAACAAGCGTTTCTTTCAGTATTTTAGGCCTGAAGGTTTTGTGATGTCAGTTAATGTATCACATTTAGGTTCTAGTAGTTTCCTTCTACAGTGAGTCAAACATGGGTCAAGCTTGGGAGTGCCTTTGTTTTTCTTCGGGTTTGCTGGCGGCCATGTTTACTAAGGCCTGTCTGATTTATTTGATGTTGAAATAATTTTGTTCCTTGTTCATTTCACTTGTCGGTGCAGCCAGCTTGTAATGAAGCTTTACTGGAGATGTTTCAAATTGATTATGTGGGAAATGCTCCTTATCTTAGTTGCATCCCCTCTGTTGTTCACCATCGACTCTCCTCTAGTGATCGATTCTTGGTGCTATCATCCGATGGGCTTTACCAGTATTTCAGCAATGAAGAGGCTGTTGCCCATGTCACATGGTTCATGGAAAATGTTCCTGAAGGTGATCCTGCACAGTACCTCGTTGCAGAGCTTCTATTCCGTGCTGCCAAAAAGAATGGTAGGATTATCGAATATGCTGTCCTTTTATCATATATTTTGTGATTAAGGTTGTCTTGTGGATAGATGTAGCTGCATAATCAATGGCAGTTTCTCATGAAACAAACTGCAAAAATGCAACCTTGTCATATTTCCTGGCTTTGTGTGTTCCATGATTTTCTTCTTCCCACTCCAAAACGGATTGATATACAATGCAGTCTGTGAAAACCATGACTCGATTTGAAGTGCTGTTTTGTACATTTTAGTGATGGAATTTTGTTGATTTTGCAGGAATGGATTTTCACGAATTGCTTGACATACCTCATGGAGATCGGCGTAAATATCATGATGACGTTTCGGTTATGGTTGTTTCATTGGAGGGAAGAATTTGGAGGTATTCTGGATGATTTTTTCTTCTTTTGTTCCTTTTTTTTTGTCACAGTTTCATATTGCCTCAACAATGGGTAAAATCATTTATGCATTTCAGAAATGAATGAGCATCTTGGTCTCTCCATTTCCCTCCTGCTTTAAAGGAAGTCTCTCATTCCAATGCATATATATATATATATATATATTCTAAGATTTTACGTGGTGATCCAAATTTAGAACTTAAAAATAGTCTATGTAGGTGCTCTTCCTTTAAAATTTTATTTTTTAACCTTCTCAGAGGCTGTTTAATTTGCATTTGGAAGGGTAATTTAGGCTTTTTAAGTGTAGTCGTGGTTTTAGTCGTTATACTATGCTAAAATTTGGGATTCTGATTTTTACTTATTATTAACATTATAAAAGTAAATGGACCAAATTATGCAAAAATTAAAGTAGATGGATAAATATCAAATTTCAACATAGTAAAGGGACTAAACCCATAATAGGACTGCATTTCATTTTCTGGTAGCATGGAGGCTTTTATGGTTTAGTTGTTGGAAGAAAGGACACTTGATTTTTAGGTTTAAATACCAGTGTCTAATTCATTTTTTTTTTTTTGATTAAGCATATATTACTTCACTTTGCATTAAAGCCAAGAAGATGCAGCTAATTACTTTATTTCAATAACCACAAGTATAATGAAACTCTGCATGATGTTTTAAACTGTAAGCTACTCCACCTACAAGATGGGACCAAACCAATTCAACCACTGTTTGGTAAACCAACTCATTTCAGTTTATTTATTTATAAATCTAAAGCAAATCTTGTTTAAAGCTTAACTAAACCTTAAATGTATGTATGCTTGGTTGTTGTATGTTGGAGAAAAACTTCAAGATCACATTGCAATGGTTTCGACATGTCTGCATTTCAAATTAGGTCCCTACCGGGTTTTTTTTTTTTTTTCAAGAAAATGAGAAAACAGTTTTTAAAAAATTTTATTACTTCATTTTGCCTCATTTTAAAGCCAAGAAGATGCAGCTAATGGCTTTATGTAAAGCTGAACTAAACCTTTAATGTAATGTATGCTTGTAATTAAAGGAGTACGTTGGAGAATAAATAACGAAGTTTGAGATAATAAATGAAATTCCAATGTGTTTGGTGATACGTCTTATTTCAACCCCAAGGGCCCCTTCCCACCCGGTGGATTCGCACTCTCTTTGGAAGAGCGTGGGTGGTAGACAAACTGTTTAAATTTCACATCGAAAACACCAAGAAATATGGTGATGGCATAGAATGCTTATATGTGAATTAAATTGGACGATACTATTTTCAATAGGATTGATTTTGTTGTTAAATAATCATGTATTGATTGGAGACCAATTAGTCGTATAAGAAATTTTTTTGTAATGTTCAAATTTTAGGTGGTGTTTTATAAATATTGTAGCAATTTACTACTTATTTTTCGATATAATAAATCGCAATTTATCTAAAAAAATAATAATCAATACAATGTCCTTCAAAAAATTAGAAGTAATAACAAGATTAATTTTTGATATATTTATTGTAAAAAAAATTTTAAATTTAAATTTTAAAAAGATAAAATTTAAACTTTAAAACCTAAAATTTAAATATCTAACACTTAAATTTTAAACCCTATAATTAAATCCCTAACTATAAACTTTAAATTTTAAATATTAATTAAATTTTCTAACATTTAATTTTTTTAATTTATTTTTTTTTGCAACAAAATCAATCATCATAACACAAATAAATAAATTGATAATATTATTATATCTGGACTAAACTAAACTACTCCGAATATAAATCACATATAATAAAACTTCAATAAAATTTATATAGACACATGATTTGACTTTAACCAAAACATTCAACCTCCCGGTGACTTTGATTTTATTAACACAGCCAAGTTTCATTTTTATTTTTCTATACGAGAAAGGCATGTAAGCTGCCATTAATCTTGGAGTAGCCATATGCTCAGCAGTTGACCAAGTAAAAAATTATAGAGCCTTATACTCGGCATCACCTGGCAATATATGTGCCAGTTGGGGGTGGTGGATGATTACCTAATAAGTGTTCTAATAAAAAAACAGATAATATTCAACTTAAGAGATACATGTTTAAATTACTATATTTACATAGTGTATGTGGTTTGTTAAATGGTTTAAAGTATCCATAAACAGATATTACTTTATAACTACTTTTAGATTATTAAAAAAAATCAATTGCCTATAAAGAAAAAAATTATTTGGAATCCCATATTTCTTCTTTAAATTATCAATACATTTTTTAATTAATAATATCTAACTAATTAAATGATTAATTTGGATCGAGTTTGATAGAAATATAATATAAAGACGACTCATTCAACTTAGATATTTTTATTTATAATATCAAAATTTGAACTTTTGCCATACTTAAGAGACATAACATTTTATTTTATTAGACTAACATATTGTTTGTAAATTATACATTTGGTCATTCATGATTTACTTTCCCAAGTCCAATACTTTTCTTGCACCAAGTGAATATTGCCTTACAAATTATTTTAAGGGTTTCTTCTTGGTTACATATTTGCCCCCTTCAAACAAGGTTGCTGAATTCATTTTTTAAAAATTATACTATTAGTACCTATACTATTCATAAGTTGTAAATTTAGTTTTGTACTCCAATTAGATCATTTTTTGTCCTAAACTTTTCAAATTTAAAATTTCACTCACTATTTAAACAGTAGTCATTAAATCTATTAAATCAAAATTTACTATTAGTTGATGTGTTATACATAAGTTTTATGTTTAGTTTTTATTCTCCAAAAATAATTAATTTAATCATCAATAATTTTAAATACTATAGAGGCCGGGAAAAACCCTCCCAACCCAATTTTCCCATCACAACACCAGGACTTAAACTCTTGACATTACTTAGGGATAATGTCTTACAATCCAACTTATTTTTTTAATTTAATTATTTTAATCCTAAGTTGGTAATATTGTCCCTACGAAAGTAAAGATGTGGTCTTCTTTTCCTAAAAAAAGGATTGAGACTTCAAAATTTCAAAAGGATAGGGATTGAAAATAAACAAATAAGAGTATAAAGATTAAATCTACAACTTACACAAAATATAAGAACTAATGACATAATTTTACCCATCTTTTATAAATACTTTACCATCATGTCTATAATTTATTCCACTCGACCCATACCCATTTTCCTCATATATAAAGTAAACAGAGCAGCCCCCCCTTCTCATCCAACAATCAAACAAAGTACTTTTTTTTCCTCTCTGAAATCTATAATTATACCTTTTTGCTTCTCTGCCATGGCTGCCAAATTCTTTGCATATTTCGTCGTCGTCGTTGCCCTCTCCACCGTCGCTAAATCTGATCCCGATCTTCTCCAGGATATCTGCGTAGCTGACGCATCTGCAGGTAACTAAATCAAAGTCAACAGCTTCGATCTTGAACAAATAATTCCATAATATGTATATATATTTACTTGTAGGAGTCAAGGTGAACGGATTTGCTTGCAAGAACGATGCGGCGGTAACGGAAGCCGATTTTTTCTTCAGCGGTCTCGCTAACCCTGCGTTCATTAACAATACGGTGGGATCGGTGGTGACCGGAGCCAATGTTGTGCAGATCCCGGGGCTGAACACTCTCGGAGTGTCGCTTTCTCGCATCGACTATCTGCCCGGTGGACTTAACCCGCCCCACACTCACCCGCGTGCCACCGAAATCATCTTTGTCCTCGAAGGTGAATTGGATGTAGGGTTTATCACCACAGCCAACAAGTTGTACTCCAAATCTATTAAAAAGGGTGACGTTTTTGTGTTCCCCAAGGGTTTGGTTCATTTCCAGAAGAACAACGGTCACGAGCCGGCATCGGTCATCGCCGGATTCAATAGCCAATTGCCCGGAACTCAGTCCATTGCGGCTACCTTGTTTGCTTCAACACCGGCAGTGCCTGATAATGTGTTGACCAAGGCATTCCAAATTGGCACCAAGGAAGTCAACAAGATCAAGAGCAGGCTTGCACCTAAGAAGAGTTAAAACACAAGTGTTCTGTTTCTTTGGGATTGGGGAATGTAATTTAATACTAGCAAAAACAAGTTAGTTTTGTTGTAAGGCAATGGCCATGTTATCATTTGAATTCATTTGGAGTATGTTTTGAAGTGTTCAACATTGTATTATTATTAGTTTTTTTTTTTTGGTGGTTTGGCATGGTTATGCTTTCACTCAAACTAAAGATGATGGATTTTTTCCTCCCATTATCTAAATCATATCAAGCAGCTTACAATATAATATAAAATTATTATAAAATTAACCCTGTCATTTTCTTAAGTCCCAGAAGTTTGTCATATTGATCAATAAGTCAGAATTACCATTTCATTTCTTTGAATGGAAAGTCAATTAAACATCTTGACAATAAATGAATTAGAAATTACTAAAAATAAAGTTTCTTTAGCAATGATTCTAGAAGATAATTTTCAACTAAACAAAACTTAAATTGAACTCATCTACGGTGGTCTAAGTGAAAAAGAGAATGTTGTTATCACTAAGAGATTTGGTTTTGAACAATTTTGTTTGTATGATATGTGCCTTATCATAAGGTTAAGATTAATGAAAAGATATTACTATGTAATCACACTAAAATATTAGAAAAAGGGCCTAAATCAAATAGAATAAAAAAAGGAAGTGTGCTTTAACAACAAACTGAATATGCAACTATTGGTTTGTAAGTGGAACCATATAGCACAGATTGTTTTAATGGTTTACACCTATATTGCACATACATGCCACATTCAAATCAATTCAATTGCTCACACATGGTTTCACGTTCTTCAATTAGAATGGTGTGGAAAATGATATTTTGTTGTTATTGTTTAATAATATATACATAACGAAATAAGTCATGGCTTGAAGGGAAGCTAATTGTCTACTTCACAGAGAAAAGAGCAATGAATATATCAAAGACCAATGATTACATGGATCTGATTTTCATATCTTTTGCTGAGAGCTGAATGCACGTGTAAACTACCCAACAAACATTTTTGTGCTTATTATAATTCCATTAGCCAAACAGGTAAATGAGGATTCAAAATGTCTGAAACCAATTTACATCACAGTTTTAGAATCAAAAGAGTTCAAATTACTTGAAACTAACTACTACCATTAACAAATCTCACTTCACTTGACCTCCATGGAAAGAAAAAGCTAGTTGGAATTGAATACCATAGAGAATTTACCTTTCAAGATTTGAAAAGGGGATTCTGAAGTAAAAAACGAGCATTATTCAACAGAGCACTTGCCTCTTCATTTGATGCATCTGTCAATCTCAGCTCCTTGATCTCTTCCTGCCATTTCTCCATTTGTTCTTTATGTATCCTTCAACAAACTAAAAACTCGTTAAAACAAAATTTAAAAACAAAAAGAAGAAGAAAAGTAGTTTCTGCTCCAGTTTTAGATTTCGAATTCATAAATAACAAAGGTAGAATCTTACGTGATCAGCCGCTCTTCAAAATCGTTACTCATTTCCCTGAACATCGACTTTCCATATTCTAACAGCTCAGAAACCTCCATGGAATTATATAAAAATAAACAATTAAAATTAAAATTATTATTAATAGCTAGCTGATTATGCGGAATTGAAAAAAAAAAGTGATTAAATTATTGTTACCAGTTGAGTAAAGCGCTCAATCTTTTCATGAATGTGAGAGATATTGAGTTCCATTTCTTCAGATCCAACGATGTTTGCCTCGGACTGTTCTTTCACTGTTATCTCCATACCAGTTCCATTGCTTACTTGATCTTCTTCTTTCTCTTCCACCTAATGTTTACAACACAATCATATATTAATTGATTTGAATGGAAAAAGAAAAGAAAAAAAGAGAAATCAAGGAAGCTTTTACATTTGGTTTCATGCGTTTCTTAGAAGCTTCATTTGTTCCAATTTCCATCTTATCCTTAAAACTTAAAACTCTCTCTTCATGAAAACCAAAGAGAAAAGTAAACATTGATTGCAAAAATGCTTCGTCGCGGTATAAAAAAATATAGAATAAATCACGAAGGAAAATTCTTACCGCAGAGAAAGGGAGAGCGAATTCGAATTTGAGATTTGAGGAGATGCTTAGACAGAGAAAACCTCGATTTTCAAATTTGGATTGAGGAATGCACCGCGTCAACCGTGTTTCTGTTTTACTTCGTCTATATATTTATTTGGTGGACTTCGAAAACCTCGATTTTCAAATGAAATGGGCCGAATTTTTCTTTTTTCGTCCAACAATTAGTGAACGGCTTGTCTAATCTTGATCCACGAGCACTTTTTTTTATATTATATAAACTAAGTTTAAGTTTTTTTTTTAAGTTTATATAAAAATTGCTACTAATATTTATGGGAATTTTATATTAAAAACTTTTTTCTAATATTTATTTAGAGAAATAATTCTCTCTCAATATTATTTTAAAAAGTAATTCTCAAATAATCCACGTAAGGCGAACTCGTTTTTTACGAAAAAAATTAAAATAAACTTAAGAAGAGGCCATTTCTCTAAATAATTATTTAAAATGAGTTTTTATATAAAATTGCCAATATTTATTCTACAATATTGTATACATTCTTGAACCCAAGGAGTGGATTCGGTTGATTACTGAAATCAATTTCGAGAAAAAAAATATATTTTTGTATTTAGGGCTGGGCGTTCGATCGAGTCGAGTCAAAAAATTTTAAATTATTTGAGTTTGCAAGTCATATTTTACGATTCAATTTTTTTTAAATTTTTTTTGAATTGAGTCAAGTTTATAAAATTCGAGTCGAGTATAGTTTTGAGTTTCTGTACAAATTTAATTGTACATTTATATTTCTTTATATATATATATATTATTTCTATATACATATACGTAGCAGTGCACGTATATATTTCTATATGTATATACTTAGGGCTGGACATTGCACATATTGATTCTACTTTAACGACTTTCTACATGTATATATAATATACATATATATTTCTTCATAATTTCACATGTGATATATATAACATATTAGACATAATTGATAGAGTTGACTCGAACTTAGAAATTGATTAACTAATTAATAAAAAATTCGAGTTATTCGAATTTCTATTTCATAACTAAAACTTTATTTGAAAATTTTTCGAGTCAAGTCGAATTTATAAAATTACGAGTCGAGTCAAAACGAGTCGATTTTTTTCACCTCGAGTTGAATAATTCATTTTTTCGAGTCAACTCGAATTTTGTCCATCCCTATTTGCATCGGAGTTTTAGTACTTGTGTGTACAATATATATTGTTAAAGAGTTAAAAAATTATGAACATATATTATCATATAATCATATCAGTATATTAAAAAATTGCATATATTCTTTATTTTTCATAAAGGCACAAATTATCTGAAATCAATTTCGAGATATAATTTTAATAAGAATTAAAATGATTTTTATTGTCTATTAAAAAATGATTTTTATTGTCATTACGTTTTGGATTTCAATTTATGTTAGGATTGTATTCAGATTAATATCAAATCTCGAATTTGATGGATCGATTTAAATAATCAGATTCGGATTAAAGTTACTAGTTATATTTTCAAGAAAGGTTCGTAAAAAGCTTTGATTCCTTATTAAATATAAATTACATTATTAGCGCCCGTTAAGATTGATAGTTTATTTTAGCCATAATATTAAAAAAATGTTCTTAATGTTTGATTAAATTGTCATTTAGGCCTCTATTTTTTAAGTAATTTAGCCATCAACGTTTCATTTTGAGTCAAAATAGCTCATCTATGGATGAAAACAGTTAATCAACCAACGGTAAATGATTTGAAATGATAGGAAAAACCTCATGGCAGTGCTTGTCGCGATAGCAATGTCATATAAACAAATATAGCGACTACACAAAATAACACATCAATTAAAAAATAATTTTGTTAAATTGTATGAAATATAAATTTTTTTTTCTTCTGACGTATTATTCTGACAAGTCATTTCAAGTTGTTTATTGTCAGTTGATTTACAATTTTCATCCGTAAAAGGGTAATTTTGACTTAAAATAAAATATTAAGAACTAAATTATTAAAAAATAAGTGTCAAAGATAATTCAATAAAATATTGGGGTATTTTTTTTTTAGCATTATGCGTTTATTTTAAAATTGGTCGTAGTTGTATTTTGAGATTTGGTGCTATTTAAACTGAGCGAATTCCGCACCCTAAAATCTCTCTCAACTTCCATTTTCATTTGTCTGTAACCGCTCCTTGTCTTTCTGGTTCTAGTAGGAAGATCAAGCCGGAAACCATCACTATATTAGCTAGCATTTGTGCTTTAATTCTGACAAAAATGAAGGGAAATCGTTGTTGGTTCCATTGTTTTGTCCTGTTAATCCTAACGTCGGCTACCTTCCGCCATGGAATCTGCCATCCCCAGGCCGAAACAAGCCACGGTAACTTCGTTCAAACAAGAGGAACCAACTTCATCGTCGACGGAAAGCCGTTCTACGCGAACGGCTTCAATGCTTACTGGATGATGCTGTTGGCCTCCGATCCTTCTACGAGAAACAAGGTTACGGACACATTCCGAGAAGCCTCCAAGTACGGCATGAACATCGCCAGAGCTTGGGCTTTTAACGACGGTACTGATTACAGGCCTCTCCAAATTTCTCCCGGTTCTTACAACGAAGAAGTGTTCAAGGTAAACTGACACATACAGTTTCTTAATCATTATAAATAGAGGTGTGCATATTAAACACTGTTAATCGATATAACTGTTATATTTTATAGTTAATAATTACGTTACGGTTCAATAACCATTATAATTGTAACAGACTGTTTAAGCTAAACACATATTTTCCAGGCACTGGACTTTGTTGTAGCAGAAGCGAAGAAGTTCAGAATTCACTTGATTCTGGTTTTGGTGAATAAGTACGGAGATTTCGGAGGAAAACCTAAGTACGTTCAATGGGCAAACCAAAATGGTCAGAACCTGGACAATGAAGATGAGTTCTTTACAAACTCTCTTGTCAAAGAATTCTACAAGAATCATGTTAAGGTACTTTGTTCGAACAAACGGTGATATTAGTACATATTTAGATCGTTTAACAGATAGACGAGAATCGACATATTCGTGGTTTTTACCTTGACAGGTTTGTCTTGTCGCATCCTAGGAATACAGATGCCATTGCCGAGTACCCCATATTCCTTTTCGGATAAGGAGGGAACTTGGAAAGATGTTTGATTTTAAAATGTATGGTAGATAACGATGTTTGGTGTTTGCAGGCAGTGCTGACGAGAAAGAATACGATTACCGGGGTGGCATATAAAGACGATCCTACCATTTTTGCTTGGGAACTCATGAATGAGCCTCGTTGCCCCACTGGCCTCTCCGGAGCTAGTGTCCAGGTTTTGGCTCGTTGTCCCTTTCTATATCTCACCAAATTTATAGAATCTATTACATGCTAGTTTCGGCTGTTACATGCTGAATCTTGTCTTATGCACATAGAGAATCAGATTTTATGATGACAATGACCTTCCAATTGTCTTCTTTTGTTCTTTTTCTCGAATTCTATAATCTGTTTAATTTCCCTCTAAAAAGCTTGTTGCTGGACATTTTCTACAGAATCTAATATATGTCACATTTAGATGCTGCCAACTTCTCATTTTGTCAACAGGAATTTGTCCCTTGCTAATAATGGAATTTAGATGCTGCAGATACATATATGTATATATTTATATATGTAGTTCCCACTTTCAGCTGAATTTTGTTTCGTTTTGTCTTACTATATTTGCAGAACTGGATAAAAGAAATGGCTGCACATGTCAAGTCCATTGACAATCATCATTTACTGGAAATAGGACTTGAAGGATTTTATGGAGAACCAATGCCAGCAAAGAAACAGTACAATCCAAATAATAATCCAATGGGGACTGATTTCATTTCCAATAATCAAATCACCGGGATCGATTTTGCCACCATTCATATCTACCCCGAGCAATGGTAACATCTCTAGCATCTCCTAGTATTTCTATCGATCATAATCCGAACTCGAATATCCTTCCGATAAACTCAAACCAAGAATGACCAGATCTTTGGTATTGATCTTCCAAGAAAAGGTTTTCTCTGACGACGGAGAAGAGAGAAGAACAAGTTAACCTATTTCTTGGGGACCACTACCTCTTTATATAGTTGATTTAATAATCAACTATTAAGTATTTATAACTCTGCCCCTCATCGAATTATAAATACATCTTATGGTATCTACACTTTTATTTCCATGACATTTTAATACCCATGACACGCCTAACATAATTGGTCACTTAATTTTGTGTCATACTTTAAAATAGCAATATACATTATACATATGTGCCCACTATTACGGATTTTAATCCAACAATCTCCCACTTGGGCAACATATGTTTCCTGACAAATGTATAACCTTATGAGCTCAAAATTTTGCTATTATATAATAGGTATTCTGTAACAATCTCGTCCATCAACTATATGCATATAGGATCAAAGCAGCCTTTGTCGTATCAATCATGACAAGACCCATCAATGGCCACGTATACAAATATAGTCAAATGACATAGATCAATCATGGACGCGTAACATGGAAAATTACATGAAATGTGAACCAAACATGTCTATTTCCAGCTGGTCCTCCTAAACCTTAGCGAGATCAAACTTTACTGAATTCAGAGTGTGCATAAACCAAAAGAACTTTATTTCTGCAGAAAATAATCTTAAAATATCCTTAAACTGAAGTAACCGAAATTGTGTCTAAAACGAATGGGCATTTTTCAGAATTACAAACTCCCACTAAAACTGAATATCCTTAAATAACATTACACCCACATGAGTAGTGTGCTCATGAAAGATCTAGGGTGTCAGTTTCTTAATAAGCGCGCAATTATGGAGTTTGTACCAGCATGCTCTATAGACACACAACCACTCTAAATTTTCTTTAACAACTAGGAACTTAATATTTATGTGCTTTAAATTTAAAGTGTTCCTATTGTTTATAGAATAAATGAATGCATATTTATTGTCACAAAATAACCAAAGTGGTATTTCTATTCAATCTATAATTAGCAGCCCATGTGACAAAATTTTTTTGCATCAATATTCTAATAGAATATAAGTCTGTAAACTTGATGATCTCTAACTTACCAGAACTCCGATATGTGAGCATGTAATTTTTTTTGTTCTCTAAACATATCTCATAACCTTATTGGCTGCTATCCAATGGTTCAAACTAGAATTGCTTAAATATCTGTCTAACATTCTAACAATGTACGCAATATCCAAACGCATACATACTTGAGCATAAATTAAATTCTCAATAGATTATGCACTTGGAATCTTTTGTATTTTTTTTTAAATTTCAAGGTTACTTTTAGGGCATTGAGTAAGACTAAATTTGTCTTCTTTAGTAATATGAGTATCACTTGGTTTACTCCCACTGAACTATAGTATATAGAATTGTGAACCAAATTTATCTCAAAACCAAATGAGATAAACAATATGAAATTTATAATTTCGTTAATGAGAGTCCAACTTAAGCTCATAGATGAATTTCTTTAATTTACATATCATTGATTTTGTATCATTAGACACAAATCTATGATTGTACCATATAATTTGTTTCTTCAATGTCACCATTGAAAAACACAAACGTAACATCCATCTTATGTAGCTCAAGATTAAAATAAGCAATAAGTGTCATGATTATCTTAAAAGATTCTTTCAATAAAACTTGAGAGAAAGTCTCCACAAAATCAATGTCTTCTTTTAGAGTATATCCTTTAGATACAAGACATGCCTTATACTTGTCCACATTATCATTTGCATCCCTCTTGGTTTTAAATATCTATTTACAACCAATTGGTTTGCACCTTCACATAATGAGACAAGTTCTTAAACTTTATTGTCTTGCATAAAATTATACTCTTCTTGAATGACATCTATCCACTTTTGAGAGTCAGAACTTTTATGATTTGATAAAAAATGATTGAATCATTTTCTATCATTCTATTATTATCCTTATTTTCTTGAATAAATACAAAGTAATAATCTAGAATAGTATTTCTCCTTCCTCTCGTTGATATCTTTAATGACACTTATTTTTTAAGGTTGTTGAGTTTGTTCTTCTGAAACAATTACCTTATCTTGAATGAGAGTTGTTCAACATTGTTTTGCTGAGGTACTTGATTCACTTCTTGATTAATGATAGGTGTAAAAACCTAAACATCATTAAAAGTGATAGTATGAATTAAATTATAATTCAACTTCCCCTCAATAGCAATGTATCTAACCTTATTTCTCCCTCCAAACTCAACATCCTAAAAATGTTATAAACCTCTCATTAAAATAATCCTTATTGTGGAATCATAAAATTTACAGCTCATGGATCACTCAAAATAACCGAAGTAGTTGCTCACTTTTGAAGTTTAATTTCTTCACATGTGTCCTAACTTATACAAAAGAATCAATACTTTGTAACTTATTGTTGTTTCTTTTAATTAGGACCTTTAACAACTTTATTCTAATATATTTTTTATTGCCCTTATTCTTAGAGACGCTAACTAAATGAGCACTAACCGAATGAGTACTTTTACACTTATAATGCTTCAACTTTTCTTCCTCTTTAACACAATTAGAAATAAGCTCATTTAAAGTCTATTTCTCCTTTTGACAGTTGTAACTAATTTTGAATTGGTTAAACTGTATAGGAAGCGATACCAAAATTATAAGAATAAAACAATTGTTAGAAAGTTTGATCTTATGTGCCTTAAATTTTGAAGCAATATTAAACATTTTTCATAATGTACTTCCTCACATTTCCTTGACCCTTATACTTCATAGACATCAAAGAAGGCATAAGTGATGTCATCTTAACCTTAATGTTTTGGGTAAATCATTTCTTAATTTCGTCAAGGAAACCCTTAATATGAGTAATCTCTTTAGATTTGTGCTCCTAAAGACTTATAGAATGTTGTTCTTTATGATCATTAGACTCGTACAATTTGAACAATTAGATTTGTGCTCCTCTCAAAATCCCTTTTTATGGGTGCTTACCGCGGTGAGAGGTGCAAGTTATTCTTCCCTTAGCGCAAAGTCTGTGTTCATACAACCAAATGCTATATGTAAGTGTCTTTTCTATTCCTTGAAACTAGTTTCACTAAACATGAGTGTAGAATGTATTTAACAGATATTGTGACAGCAAAGATAAATTACCTAAATATAGAACAAAATAAGCAAATAAAATAAAAACAAGCCCACATAAATATTCATAAGTAAACAAATAAATTCAAAATAATGGCTAGTTCCCCTCAAGATACCAAACACAACATTAATATCAAGTATTTGGACAATAATATTAACTGTAAGCGGTACTCTTGTTGTAGCAATCAAACATTGACAATAAACTATGTCAAACAATAGATTAATCTTTGGAATAACGTATTGCTTACATAAAATACCTTATAATTGTCACACATTTATCGCCACAATTGTCGTTGCAATTCTGCCAAATATTAACTTTCCTTTGGGCCAATTAATAAACGCATGAATTACAAAAACCCATAATTATCTTAATATTTTAAATAAACTAATCTACACAAAAGCGGTCACTTTGGTGACATTATGTTTCAATTAATCCGTTAAAATATTAGACATCCGAAGCCAAAATATGAATTTAATTATTTTAAAATATTTATCTTAATTTTATCTTTCAATCAAATTAAAAGATAACCAAAATAATAATAAATTTGAATAAAGGTAAATCTCATATCAAGATACCGGACACTCTATTAATATTTTATCTTTGGACAAAATATTAACTTGCAAGTGATATCTTGGTACAGTAATCAAACATTGATAATAAGAACATATCAAACAAAAATCTTCATTTGGGCCGATTTATTGCTCACATATAAAACTGAATAATTATCACATGTTTATTACCACATTTGCACATGTAATAATGTTAATTATTAACCTTCCTTTGGGCCAATTAATACTAACATAATCTGACTTACATGCACAAAACCTTCTATATATTAAAATAAAATAATTTCCACAATAGAGGTCACTTTGGTGACTTAATGCTTTAATTAATTTATCTCAAAATATATAATATAAATATACCGATATTCAAATTTAAAATTTTATAATAGTCGAAACTGAAATTTCTGATAACACTTAAGTTTCTGAAATAACCCAAAATAAGGTTGCCTGAATGGGGCTATCAGAAATCAAAAAAACCGAAATCTTTGATTGTTTCTATAAAATTTCTTAAGCCTGCATTTACCGAAATTAAAGTCGAATTCAAAACATTCAATCTTTAACTAAAAGCAAAAAACAGAAGTACCATACAAATGAATAATTCTTATAATGATCACTTAAAACCTTAAAATATATCCATAAAATCTAATGATCAAAATTGAAATTATCGATCAACCCAAATCGAATATATATTCCAAAACTAAAACCAAATGCATAATTCAAAATCACAGTACTAGACGTGCATTCAAAAATTTACCCAAACTTATTTGATTAATTATATTAATCATCAATCCAACTTTATAAATCACCAAAAAAATTGAATTTAAAATAATCAATAAACTAAATGTCCAAAAAACAACTGAATACCAAATTCACATAATTGAATAGTGGTGAACATGAGATCAAAGTACAACATGTCAGTCGACTAATTGATTATAGAAATCAAGAATCGACTCAGGCCAAAATCAAAGGAACGAAAGATTATAGGGACTAATCTGAATGAAAATGAAACATGGAAGCTAAGAGCGTCGTTGTCCCATTTTTTTTAGAAAGACAAATAGTTATTATTATTACCAAAATCATAAGAAGCCATTCATATTAATAAATATCAATTAATGACCAAATACCAGAACTTTATACATTCGTAAAACCAAAACAAAAAATTGAATCAATCGATAAAGAATTAGTGTCAGATATTGACTTATCGAACGAATGCAAAGTGCAAAGCAATTCTATCAAATCTAATACGAATTACGCTAAAGAATTAAACAAGAAATTCAATTGCACTAAACTATAATATATCGATTGTCTTCCTGATACATAAAACCCTAAAATAAACATAAAAAATTGTAGCCGCAACAAGATTCAATCCTCGTCAATATAACTTAGAAACTAAGCATAAAATATTAAACACAAACTGCACGCTAAAAGTAATAGGGGAAAACCAAACCGTAAATCTGAATCCAAATACCAAATTTTTAATCTTAATCCAAATACCAAATCATAATATCAAGACCATAAAATTAAAAACGAATCAACCCGAAAAAATAAAAAATTTATTGGTTCTCAATGATTCAACATGACGAGGCACTGATGCCACTTGTTATAATCAAACCATAATAGATATGAAATTTAAACCCAGGATCTATCATGCCAAATCATCAAGAACAATAAACCGAATGCGGAAGCGTACCTGAATATATCTGATATATTAGAATCCTTGAATCTAGATCTTGAAAGACTAAATCTTTGGTATTGATCTTCCAAGAAGATAGGTTTTCTCTTGACGTAAAACTCTCTGACGGGGAATGAGAGAAGAACAAGTTAACCTATTTCTTGGGGACCACTACCTCTTTATATAGTTGATTTAATAATCAACTATTAAGTATTTATAACTCTGTCCCTCATCGAATTATAAATACATCTTATGGTATCTACACTTTTATTTCCATGACATTTTAATACCCATGACACGCCTAACATAATTGGTCACTTAATTTTGTGTCATACTTTAAAATAGCAATATACATTATACATATGTGCCCACTATTACGGATTTTAATCATTCTAGGTTGCCAGGTTACAGCATAGAGAAGAGAAACGGTTATTTCCAGCGGATTTACACTGCTATCTACAACAGTGCTAGCAGAGGGGGATCTTGTGCCGGTGGGCTGTTTTGGCAACTCTTGACCCTGGGAATGGAAAATACCGCCGATGGTTATGAAGTTGTTCTGCAACAATGCCCTTCAATTGCTAGCATCATTGCCGAGCAGTCTCGCAAGATGTCGTCTCTCACTTGAGTTACCAAAATGGTGGAACGATTGTCAAATTGTATGAACGTTGTCCAGATTAATATAAAATTTTCCCTTTGTTTCGTGAATGAAATGGAATTTTACAATTTTTTTGTCTATTAAAGTTTAAAACCAAAAAGGTAAGGAATCAAATCATAAGAGTTCTTATTATCTGATAATTGAGCGTGGAGACGACTAGAATGGAGGACTTGAGGAGCTTCAAAATTTTGGAAAAGTTTCATTGAAAATTTGAACCGGGTCCAACTACCGGTTGGTCTACAGGATGAAACACTTATGTTGTTAATGAAAAAATTGGGTTCGAAGAGTCATCCCCATAAATGAGTCTATGTTAAACCACATCCGTATTAATCGGCCAATAGATAGGATAGTGATTCTTTTAAAAAAATTAAAATCGGGTGTTAATGATGTAATAGTTTAAGGAAAAAACTTTGAACACAAGCTATAGAAATTTTAGTTTACATGAATTAGAATTTAGGGTTAGAACTTAGAGTTTAGAGTTTTAGCTTTACGCATTAAGATTTTAAATTTTGAAGAACTGTTTTACACAGCTTGTGTTTCAAAATATAACCTATAATTTAATGCTCAATTTGAACTGATAACTAAATTTCAGTGCTTAAAATTTAAATGTTTGAAAGTTTAGTAACGAAATCGATATAAAAAATAAAGATTAGTGACTAGCTGTGTAGTTTAGCCTAGATTTAGGAGATAACAAGACCCGACCCATGAGCCCATGACAAAAAGCGCAGCAATAATCCGAACACTTATCGATCGCCTTTTTCTCTTCCTCAAATGGCCACCATCTTTGCTGTTAGTCGTTGCTCAGCCTCTGCTTATCAACGCGCCACAGTTTACCTAAGCAGACCACAACGATTCCATTCGTTATCTTCACGCGCCGCCAAGTCCAGATTCATAAAGTTGAACAATCTCACGAGGAATTGTTCGCTTTCATCAAACGCTGTTCCTTTTATCGTAGCCGACGATGAGAAATACGGCAATAAGCAAGTCATCAGCATCACTCCTCGCCTCTACGATTATATCCTCGCCAATGTTCGCGAGCCTCCGGTATTTCTAAAAACAAAATTCCACCACTTTCCATTTTTAAAGAAATCCATTTTGCTATAATTTTTTTTATGTTTACCGTGTTGATTCTCCGGCAGTTGCGGGAAGAAACGGCTAGTATGCGCGGCAGTCAGATGCAGGTACCGAATTATCAACCACCTAGTTTCATTTTTATTCTGTTTTATACAACCAAAAAATGTGATTTATTTATTTATTTATTTTACATTTTAAAAGGTGTCTCCCGATCAAGCACAGTTACTAGCTATGTTAGTACAGATTCTCGGGGCTGAAAGATGTATTGAACTTGGTGTTTACACAGTAAGTCTATGCTCTGATTCCTTCTGACATCGATCTTAGCTTTCGAAACTTGAATTTGAAATTTGGATTTGGATATAAAATTGTGTAAATTGAGTGATAAAATACCTACAAATGCATTTCATTTCTACAATTTATATGGAAAACGAAATCCAAATCCAAAATTTCAAATTCCTGTTCTCAAACATTGCATTAAAGTATTTGGAAGTTGGAACTATTCCCTTTTTAAGGTAGATTTTAAGTTTGGTAAAGCGAATTCATATCGGCTTTTTCTTTAGGGATACTCATCATTGGCTGTTGCATTGGCCTTACCAGAATCAGGTTGTTTAGTTGCCTGTGAAGGGGATGCTAGAGCCCTTGAGGTTGCAGAAAGGTATTACGAACTAGCTGGTGTTTCGCACAAGGTAACTAACTTTACATGTAATAAAACCCCTTTCCTATTTTCTACAATGGTGAAATTAATGCAATGAATTGTCTGAAGTGTTGCGTTAATCGGACTTGTTTCGATGGTATCTTATGTAGAATTAAGTTGTTTCCTGGTGTTAGGTAAGCGTGAGACATGGACTAGCTGCAGATGTCTTGAAATCTATGATTTCTAATGGTGAGAGTTGCAGGTGAGTTGCAGCAACTAATATTATACCCTATCCTTTTGTATGCATTGCATTTTCTTGATACCAACTACTTTAATCACGCATTGCATCTCTAAAGCAGCTATGATTTCGCATTTGTTGATGCTGAGAAGAGGATGAATTCAGAATATTTTGAACTGCTGTTGCAGCTGGTAATACCAGACTAGAATCTCAAACATCTGATTGTTTTGTTAAATACTTTCTCTCATTTCTTTGCCTGGAAAATTTAGGCTATAGTTGGTCTGTTTACAGGTTAGAGTTGGGGGAGTAATTGTGATTGATAATGTCCTTTGGCATGGCAAAGTTGCTGACCCATTGGTAAATTGTTTGCCTATTGGTTATAAGAATCCGCTTATCCAAATGAAGTATCTTCTAATGATTCTTTCTTATAACAGGTAAATGATGCAAAGACTGTCAGCATTCGGAATTTCAATAAGAACCTAACGGCTGACAAGCGAGTAAGCATCAGTATGGTAAGTACTTGCATTACTACTCCCTTTTACCAAATTATCTATGGAAATATTCAGTTTTTCCATAATGATGTGCCTTTTGGAACATTAGGTACCTATCGGAGATGGAATGACAATCTGCCGGAAGCAATAATCTAATCCCTACTCATGGGGTTCCTGAAGTCGGAAGCTGATATCTCCATTCTGGCACTCCCTGAAAATCCATTCATGCTTTTGAAATGGCACTTTTGATTTAGTTGACAGGTGAGAAGTAGGTTGATTGAAGTTCAATCATCAAGTCCTTAAAACGGCTGCAACCATGACAACATCGTTCGAAGTTGATTCAGATGCTTAAAATATCAACCACGATATATGCTTGTTAGATGAATTCTGCTCTGAAAATGGAAGATAGGGGCTGGGGATTATACTGATGTACATTTTCTCACTTTGTATTTTATAGTAACAACTAACAAGAGAGGAAGCTATAAACTAGTTAAGACTTGCTTTTCGAGTATAACAATTATCCACAAAATTGATCTTTGCATTCAAAGAGAACAAAGTTAATCAAGTTTTACAATAATTTCAAAAATATCCACAAAATTGACAGAGTTTGGCTTTGATTATCGACATAATTTTGTAAATGCACGGTGTACGCTCATTGATCTTCATTGCCTTGACCTTGCTCATTAAATTGGTTTTCATCAACTATGCCATCTTCTGGACCTCCATAATTAACCCACGGTAGCAGTGACTCTAACAAGACGGCCAATGTATTGCGGATAGCAACATCACGTGGTTCTGGTGCATGACCACTGGCAGGGGGATTGCCGACCTGGCCCCTGATATGAGCACCGTGTCTCATGTCAACCATAAAGTTTTGCAGATTATCGGGAGGAAGAGTTTGCACTGTGTCGGAGAAGTCCTGGATCAATAAGTGACCATACCTGACAAGGTTGAAAAGATAATCTAGTTAAGCTAGCAAATCCCACTCAATTGCAACCAGATTTATCTAATATATTCAGCCTCAACACAAATTTAGCACACCCTTATGTATGTAACAAACAATAACCTTGCAGTAAAAAATCAACGACAAGGAAATCTAGTGATAAAAAAAACAAAGCAACAACAAAATGAAATGCATATACTTACTCATTTTTGTCAGATGGGAATGCTTCTTTTCTCACAGAGGCCCAATCTTTAGCATCGTTTTTACAATGCTCCAGCGTTTGAATTACAAGGGAGGCACCATTTCAAAGTAACTTTTGCAGATCAGGAAGCCTCCATATGAGATAATTTCTTTCGACATAAATATTAATCAGGTGATCCGCAGATGGGATCCCTATTTGATCTGAATTGAAAAAGGAATTTTTGAGTATATTTGCCCATGCCTGATCCTTTAAAGGGACCTTGGCTACTAGTTTCTTAAGGACAGTGGGATGGAGCATCAAAGCCTCAATCATAAGATCAGCTGAAGAAGACTTTGCGGTGTCCACACAAGTATTATCGGAGGATTCCTCTTGCTCAAGATAAAGCCGGCAAACAGCAAGGGAGTATGAAAAATTTGGCAACAGGCAAAAAGAGGTATCAGTTTTGTAGTCTTCAGAGAACCGCTCCAACCATGCATACTCCCCTGCCCTCACTGCAAAGTAGTCAAGGCAGAACATAGCTCCCATTGGGTCATCTGAATCAAGTGCAAGCAACAATTTACAAACTTCTAGAGCAGATCGATGACAGCCTCGTCTATCCATGTTTTTCATGTGAATGAAAAGTGCTTTGAATAACGGCTTGTTTGAGTCGTGACTGAACTTCAATTGGCAATTGCCCTGCAAGGGAGTGAACATAAGATGCCATGCACATTCCAACGCATACAAACACTTTGCAATAGCATCTGCAGACATCTGATGCTCACCCACAAACCTAAAATAATCTGCCATGGTTATAAGTGAATCTAAATGATAAGGATGAAACATCAGAATACTTGTTACGCCATTCAGGTCATGAATAATTTGAGCAGCTTCAAATGCTCCCTGAGCTCGATCATAGGATGACGAGTGTGTATATCTACAAAACATGAAGAAAACAGTTAAGACAGTAGAACCAATAAAACCAAAAAGGCATGCAGTTGATAATCACGTTTAGCTAAATACATGGGAAACAATCACTATAAACATTAACTAGGTTACGAGTGGTAGCAAATGCACTCCGGCGTGAAACTTCACTAAGTGTGAAAATATTCCACAAAGCACCACCTAGTTTTAATTCTTTGTAAATATACACTTGTGAAGGTTGCAAAAGCAAGAAAAAAAATTCACTCAATATCAGGATTCAGGAAAGCATGGGAAAGAAACGGATTCCTACTTCATATGTGAACAGTTATCTATCAATATTTATGAAGTTGGTAACATACACTCAAAGTAGATGAACAAAAATGAAGACGTGTGCCCTCAGTAAGGTAATCAGCAATTAGGCAAGATATAGCAAAACCGGAAAGACTTGGAAAGATCTTACCTGAAGTAATGGAACCCATCCTTAGTTTCTAGAAATTCCATCGACAGTGCTCCATCCCATCGAGGCCAATGGTCAGATGGAGATATCAAAACAGTCTTCCTGATATTATGGTTTACCCGTCTTCCACCACGTACCTGTCTGGAGCTGTTGCTTTGATTGCTTTTCTCGAAAGACTTAACCACCTTAGAACCAAATATTCTCCGCAGCTCATTCTCAATATTCAAATACTTCGGATCCACAAGTAATATAGACGGTTTATCCTGCTTAACATTTTCTGATACGGGTCCAGAAGATTCAAAATCCAAAGACAAGGCATCTAAATTCACATCCAAAGGTGTTTCGTTTTTGTCTGTACTTGAAGAACTCTCTTTGCCTTTTCTTTTTCTTTTTCTTCTTTTTCTTTGATTTGTTATTCAATGTGGAAGCCATATTGGCCTTATTCTTCAACGAAGGCTGCTCTTGTTTTTCGTCAAGGTTTCATCGGCAACTTCCAGTGCAGATGCCTGCAGCCGAAACCAATCATAAGCATTCGAAAGTCATCCAATGCCAATATTACAATCTTAAAGGACATCACTTTATCAATACAATGGAACCAGAACATAATAAATCAAAGTTTCCAACTAAAATTTTAGAAAACAATAACCCCTTTTTTTTTCCCAAACATTTTAAACAACATTAAACAAAAAAAAAAATCAAGCTTGGACCTTACAACAATTACACAGATAATTATGAAACGGATAATCCTGGCTAAAATGATGAATGATTTAATCATAATAAACAATCACACTTACTAAAGGGTGTGTTTAAGAACTAAACCTGGTCAGAGTTATCTTCGTCGGCGTCGTCACCTTCGGTGAGGAGGTCGAATGGGTTCTTTGAAGAACCAGCGCCGGCATCTGGCGACTCCGATTCGTCGTCAAGCTCCTGGTCGTCTTCCTCGATTAAGTGTTGTTTATTTTGTTCTTGTTCTTTCAAGACTTTCTTCAGCAACCTAGCCGACATCGCTTCTGTTTTTGGTATTTCAGGCACGGCGGGCAAAATGCAGAGGTTTTGGGTTTTCGGATTCACTGCACCGTCCTCCGTAATTCGAGCCAAAGATGAGGTGACGGTGGTAATCTAAATGAGCTGACACGATACGTTATATTGCTGCCTTATTTTTTGATTGGGCTTTTGGTGACTGCATGAGCTACAATCACCCACATGAACTATACATTGAGCCCAACAAATTGGGCTTTTCGGTTTTTTATTATAAATTTTGATATTTACATATAAAAAATTTGAATTTGAATTTGAATGATAATTTAAAAAATATAGATATAAATTATATAATAAATTTAATTTTTTTAGATGAAAGTATGAAGTCAAATAGTTTAAAAATTATAAATATATATTCTGTTTTCGTTTCTATTTACATTAGAGTTATGTTCTGAAATAATTTTTAAAAGTGTCTCCAGACTAAAAACAATATATGCTTTTAAGTGTTTTTTTACAACAATTTCAAGCACTAAAAATTTAAGTCTAATTAACTAAAAGTACTTTATAAAAACACTTTCTCATTGTATTTTTTAAAATTATTTTCTCAATGTACTTTTTAAAAACAAAACCAAATTTTTTTGAATAGTTTTAAGTTTATTATAATATAATATATATTCATAATTTTTAACCCGTTAATTAAAAAACACACATTATAAATAAAATTATTTAAATCAAAATCTTATTAAATAAATTTCATTTTTTATTGTGATCACCCATTAGTTTTTTTCAAAATAATACAAAAACTTAAGTATAATCTTTTTTTATATTTTTAGATAAATATTTTAACGGGGACTATTTTAATGATTTTTTGAGTTCAAACATTTTTTAAGTTGGGGACCAGCTAAGACGTATTTTTTATAAGCCTTTTTGAACGGCAAACTCAAGTTAACCAATTTCCATGCTCAAAAAAAATAATTAGACTCACCAGTACTGGTTGCACCCATCATTACATGCACTTCGACCAACCTAAATAAAAGTCCTTTATATCTATTTTTTGTTTAACCATCATTCTTTACTATTAATCGATTAATTAAAATCAAGTCTTATAAAATTTTAAAATTTAAGGGTATAAGAAGCCCTTGAACTTAAAAAAAATCAATAAAGCCCTTTAATTTTTTTTGCATCTAATTAAGCCATTGAACTATGAAATTAAATCAATTAAGTCATTGAACCAAGAAATTAAATCAATTAAGCTCTTTGGCCAATTTTGACCATTCAACCTGAGTAGATTTTTTTAATCTTTAATGATGGTTTGAGTTGTGTTTCGAGTTCGGGACCGGCTAAGACGTATTTTTATATGCCAGCGGCTGTGATAATTTTGAGAAAAAAAATTATTTTATTTAAAAAATCTTTAAATATTCTAAAAATCCTAAAAAAACTTATAAAATTTATAAAAATGATTTTTGATAAATTTTTTTAAATGCAATTTTGAAATTAATGTAAAAATAGTTATCTCAACTCAATTTTTTATAAACAATGTTAAAATTTGAATCACCAACTTTACTTTAAAAATTTAATATTTTAACTTGTTAAATCAACTGATTGGTAGTAAGTCATTTGTCTAATTTAATTTCATATTTATGGAGGAACATAAAGCTTAATGCTTTTTTTAGGTTAAAGCTAGTGAACAAATGATTGGGGATAGCCTAAAGTTAGTTTTAAAAAATTTTTTAACTATAAAAAAGTTCAAAGTGCATCTTTTATAATAGGTTTAAGTAAAAATTTTTTTAATAAAAATAATAATTTAATTTAATTTTCTCTATACATAATGTTAAAATTTAAATTTTTAACCATATTAAAAAAATTTAATGTCTCTTCCTATTAACTCAACTAATTAATTTGTTTTAATATTTATGGAGAAACATAAAGTTTAATGCTTTTTTTAGGTTAAAGCTAGTGAACAATTGATTGGGGATAGCCCAAAGTTAATTTTATAAATAAATAATGAAACAAACCAATCCAAAAATGGCCCTTTAACACAGAGCAGAAAATCATGGCTACGAACCATCGGCTGATTGGCCATTCTGCTGAGGCCATGGGGAGCCCATGCGCCACCTTCGAACACCAAAAGCTCATGATCACTAATCTTCGCTCATCATTTGGACTTAGCTCTCGATTTATCCTGCGAAACTAAAAAGCAACCAACCCCTCCTGCTATAAATCTCGTACCTCGTTTGCTCCACGCCGACCAACACAACAACCCCAAGTCTTAGAAACCCAAAATCAAAACATGTCTAGCAGCAACATGAAGAATGCTGTCGTAGCATTTCTTGTTCCTCTCCCTTCAATTCTCTTCTATCTTTATTTCCTTAACCATTTGCAGAGCAACAATGGTGCTTCCCTTTCTCCTCTTTGGTCATGGTGCTTTCACCACCCTCTGCTCTTAGCCAATGTCTTGTTTTTCTTCAACGTCAATGTCCTTTTCTGGGTAATCGGCCACATCCAACGCAGCAATTGGGTCAGTGGGTTTTAATTACTAGTTTATTTCTTTCTTCAATTTTTTAAAGTTTCCATTTTTATGATGGTTTTTGTTTTTTGTTGTTGTTGGTTTTAGATGATTGATTTGTACTGGACGGTTATACCCGTGTTGCTAGTTTATTACTACGCAGCACACCCTTTGGCTCAATTTGATCGGTGGAGATCCAGGCTTGCGATTGTGTTGACCTGGGTTTGGAGTATTAGGCTGACCCATAACTATTTTAGGCGAGAAAATTGGCAATGGGGTGCTAGAGAAGACTGGAGGTTCACCGATATGCGTCGGCAGTATGGTAAACATTGGTGGTGGATGTCCTTCTTTGCTGTTTACTTTTCTCAACAGGTGAATGCTTCAAAGATCTTTGCTTTATCAATTGGAATTAGTGATTTAAATTGCGGTTTGCAGTCGTTTTTTTTTTGTCGCGGTTGCATGTTTGCGGTCATTGCAGACAATTATTTTCAACAATAGCAGTTTCTAATTGCTTACTGCTATTTTCCACAATAACAGTTTCTGACTATATATAGCGGCTTCTATTGCAGTAGTTGACTGCTATTTGAATCCTTGATTGGAACATCTATTCAATAAATGGCTTAAAGCTTTGATTCGTTGTGTTTGATGCATTTTTGCAAGAAGCAGATTTCATAATTATTTTACTATGAAATGGTTATTGAACTCTGCAGATATTTTTGATTGGGATATGTCTTCCACTGTATGTGGTGCACTCAGTTGATAAGCCTTTGAACATCTGGGATTTTGTTGCTGCTTTAGTTTGTTCGTGTGGCATTGTCATAGCATACTTTGCCGATACACAATTGCATGATTTCGTGGCTGGAAACCGCGACCTAAAAGAGCTTGGAAAGCCTATGGTCCCTAATCTTGACCGGGGCTTGTGGCGGTACTCGCGCCATCCGAACTACTTCGGCGAGCAATTGTGGTGGTGGGGGCTGGTCGTGTTTGCTTGGAGCCTCGGACAAGGATGGACTTTTGTTGGAGCTTTGATCAACAGTATGTGCTTAGCTTATGTTATGGCGCTCGTTGAGCAGCGGATGTTGAAGCAAGAGTACAGAGCGGAAGCGTACAGGTTGTATCAAAAGACAACCTCAGCCTGTGTGCCTTGGTTCAAATCTTCTGCTGTAGCAGTGAAAGATAAGCATACTTGATCTGGTTTTTCGTTCCACTGCCAACTCTGAATGTTTTTTTTTCTTTTATGTTTATACTTTATGCCCTGTCTCGCTGCTGTCAACGCTTGTGAGTTGTGATATATTCTGCTGTCTATTTGAGAGAAAAATGGTTGTTGTCTTTGGTAGTCAAAGTGATCGCTCTCTGAAATCATGTACATTCTTTGATTATCTGCAATAGAATCTTTTCCTTTTCTTGATTTCCACATATATTTGTACATGTAGAATCTGCAGGCCATATCATCTTCGACGCCGTCTCGGTATTTATTTCGGTTAACATTTGTTTACCATTAGGTATGTTTACTAAGTTTATAATGATTCATTTATGTATTTCTTGATTGTATGTTTACTACGGCAGCTGCAAGCCTGCAAGTAAGTTTATAGAGGAATGTTCCTATAAGAAAACAAGTAGCTAGAGTTACAAAGAAAAAATGCACGATTTTCATGGTTCACAATCTTTTCTGGTGTATTAGTATCTGCAACAACAACAAACTGAAGATCAATAGATCATATAATAAATCTTCTCTCCGGTGTATCAAACATAACAATGAAGAACTGGAATCCATGGCCGACTCTGTTGTAACTTGGATGTTGAAACTAGCATAGAATTCAATTAATGGAACTGGCTTTTTCCCCTCCAAATGCTTGTGGATTTTGACTCTCTTTTTTCCTACCCGATATCTTAGGGTTTTATCCTGATAAATCTGGACCGACCTGCGTCGCACATCTGATTTTGGTAGGTGAGTTTCCCAACGAAGAATTTCTACTTGCACAAAGTCTCAAATCGAGACCTGCTTACTCAAAGTCTTGAACTCAGACCCAGATACTATGTTGCTTCGTTGATTGACTTTGAAAGACCTCAAAATATTTAAGCTCACGGGCTCACAATCTCGTGAGTGGCTTGATCCTGCCCTGTGATAGGCTATGATTTTGCGTGGTTGGCACTTGCCATCTTCTTTGGGCATATGTTAGGTCCAAACGACAAACAACATTGATGCAGATAATTTAACTTTTTATACAGAAAATTGGGGAAAAAACTTTAAAGATGCTCAATTCGGCAAAGAAATATGCAGTAACCCGTGTGGAACGAATAGTGCAGGAATGTCGTTTTTGACCAAAGAAATATAAATAGTAGGCTTAATTGTCATTATTTTAAACTGCCGTAAATAGCCAGACACTTGAAATAATAAATTTTAAAATATTAGACACTTATATAATTTGAAAATTACTTTAAACGTTTATCAAGGACAAAATGTATAGTTTGACATATAAAATGATGGTAAACGTGGAAAGCAAAGGGCATCGCGTGACTCTGAATCTGTGATTCTCTTTATTGTTCGTTTACTTCTTTTAAAATTCCCTTAAAACCCAGAAAAGGATTGATGTCTCGTTTACTATAAACCGAGAAAAAGAAGAAGGAAAAAGAACTACAATGGCGCGAGCTTCTTCTTCGATATTTGTTCACACCAACAAGAGGAAACTTTGGGTTTCAGTTCCATTTCAGGGATTTGTTGTTGCGTTCGCAGTGCTTTGGTTTTGTTTTGTACCCATTAACGCCTCGGCCGCCCCCGTCAGGCAATATCCTCCGCGACAGCAGCGTATAACGCAGAAGCCACCGCTTAAGCTGAGGTTCGGCCGGAACGGCGAGTTTAAGATTCTACAAGTGGCCGACATGCACTATGCTAATGGTACAACGACGCCGTGTGAGGATGTGTTGCCTAGTCAGGTTCAAGGTTGCTCTGACCTCAACACTACCGCTTTTATCCACCGCATGATTGAAGCTGAGAAACCCGATCTCATCGTTTTCACCGGTAAGCTTATGACACTTTTTTCTTTTCTTTATTAATTACAATAAAGTGAAGCTATTTGTAGAAATTATTGAACTTTCTGTGATGAAAGTGTGAAAATTTTAATCTTGAGCCAGTAATTGTCTAGTTAACGTGCACCGCAAGCTTGCTTTCTTTTGCATTTAACAATCCCAATGCTTTCATTTTGGTGGCTTTAATGTGGTTTCAAGAGGACATTGGCCAAAACCCTGATTTTTTCTTTGTAACTATGTTTATGGTGATGTCTGAGTTCACCGTATGTTACTGTTTTGTATGTGTGTTAGGGGATAACATCTACGATTCCAAGGATTCAGCCAAATCGATGGATGCAGCATTTGCCCCCGCAATTGCTGCTAGAATTCCGTGGGCTGCTGTTTTGGGGAACCATGACCAGGAAGGCACACTGTCGAGGGAAGGGGTCATGAAACACATAATTGGATTGAATCATACACTGTCTCAATTCAATCCTGCTGGAGTACATGCTATTGATGGGTTTGGTAACTACAATCTACAGGTTGGTGGAGCTGAAGGGTCGGGTTTTGTGAACAAATCTATTCTCAATCTCTACTTCCTTGACAGCGGAGACTACTCGACGGTTCCAGCTATCCCTGGCTATGGCTGGATTAAACCCTCTCAGCAGTTGTGGTTTCAACGCACTTCTGCAAAGCTTCGGGTATGAGCCTAGTTTGACTCTAATCGTACAATAGTTGAAGGTCACTCATATCTTTAATAAGCATGCTTGCCATTCGACTGATTGGATGCCATCTTTATGCCTAATGAATAATTTTATTTGTATTTCAGAAAGCCTACGTGAGCCCACCGATGGCTCAGAAATCATCTGCACCTGGGCTTGCCTATTTTCACATCCCACTGCCTGAAGTTGCAAGTTTTGACTCATCTAACTTCACTGGGGTAAAACAAGAAGGCATCGGTTCTGCTTCTGTGAACTCGGGTTTCTTCACAACTTTGGTAGAAGCAGGGGATGTGAAGGCTGTATTTACAGGTCACGATCACATCAATGACTTCTGTGGCCAATTGACTGGTATACAACTGTGTTATGGCGGTGGCTTTGGATACCATGCCTATGGGAAAGCTGGATGGTCCAGGAGAGCAAGGGTGGTGCTAGCATCTTTAGAGAAGACGGAGGGAGGAAGTTGGGGTGCCGTCAAATCAATCAAGACATGGAAGCACCTCGATGATCAACATCTCACTGCCATTGATGGGGAGGTCCTCTGGAGCAAGCATTCTGCTGGTAAAGTCGTGTAACTTTGGTCATGTTTGCACTACATATAACGTTAGGAAGCTATTTTGGAACATCTGCATTAAGGTTTTAAATCATTTATGACTCCGTATTTTAGACATTACCACTAAACAGGACTGTATCCAAACTTGCTCGATCGTTGTCCTAAAAAATAAGTTACAAATATTTGATAGATTGCATGGAAAATTAATCTCGATGGTCTTCCTTTAGGATTTCTGCCTTCTATATTACCCTAGAACTTGAACCGTATAGGCAAAAGCTGAAGGTAGCTTTATTAAATATGGGGATAAGTCTATATATCGACTTGCATGTTGTAGAATGTAAATGTCATTTCAATTTATATCCGAATGAGAAGCTGTGTCGGTGAATTGACTCATATCCATGGATTTGGAATTGATCTTTTCTGTGCTTTTGGAATAAAAAACACATGATGTTTGATCCCTTAGATAATCTGAATTTGTAGGAGAAAAAACACGTGGTGTTTTTGGTGTTTGGTGCATTAGTTCTAAAGTGCTCCATTTTGTGCATGCCATAGCTATGTTAACCCAATAATCATGTCATGCTTTAATTTTCTGCTTCAAACCTCAAACTATGTAAAGACAAGGTTGCGGGGTTTGTCAAAATCATTTTCTTATTATAGAATTTGCTATGGAACTCATATCCGGTTTGGCGCTGGCATTGCACAGGTACTCGTAGAAAGAAGCATATTAACGACGGCGCTGCTTGACTAAAGCAACGGATTCCTGAAAAGTATTATTACATTAATCTTACTATATATTTTGATTTCGACGCTTTTGAGTTTCAACTACCATACAGCAAGGATTTGGTTTGTGAAGACTGTTTCCAGACATGTGAGGCTTTGCAGTCAATGGTGATATGCTGGTTTCTAATAATGATGTGAATTGTGATTTGTTGTATACATATCTGAAACATTGCTTTCAAAGTTCCATTTTTGTCTCCCTCTTTCTTAATTTTAATTTTTGGGTTGAAAATAAAGGGTACTCTTATGTTAGAATGGAATATCAACTGAAATATGTATCTTTTAAATTATAAATAATTGTTGTCCGGCTTTCCGGGTTTTTAGTTTAATTTAATGTGTCATGTTATCTTCTTAACAGCGTTTAGCGGCAGTAACTGGTATGGTGTTCATTTTATAACAAAATTAAAAGTTTAATGTTTATTTTGTAATTTTTGAAAGTTTAATGATCAAAAAATAATTTTATCATAGTTTAGTGACTATTTGTGTACTTCGTTATTATACATTAAATTAAGGCTTATATATCATATTAGTACTTAAAGTATACCAATTTTTTCATTTTAGTACCTAAAGTATTTTTTGGTCAAAATAAGTACCTAAAGTATAATTTTTGGTTAAATTAGGTATTTAAAGTATACTTTTTGGTCAAAATAGATACTTAAAATATTTTTTCGTCAGAGTAAGTACCTAAAGTATATTTATTAGGTTTGTTACACGCTCGAATCGATCTTTACAAACCGTCAAGAGGGTTGGAATTGCTTCCCGGATCAATTGGCTAAAACCATAAAATAGTAGACAATTGTGCACAATGATTTTAGAGTGATTCAACTCCCTTAATGGAGTCTACATCCACTACCTTAGCACACCACTAAGGATTTTTCAATTCACTATTGAATTCTTCCCCTTTTCTAGATTAAGGAGGCAACCCTTACAACCCTATCTTTTTAATGGCTAAGATAGAACCACTCTAGTTTTTACTTAGGCTAAACTAGAACCTCTCATTTTTACAAGGTAAAAGATGTAAACAAATAAACCTCACAAGGTGGGTGTTTACGCAAATTAAGCTCACAAGAAAGAGTGAAAGATTTACAATTTAAGCACTCTCTAAACTATGTACAAGAGAATTAGAGAAATTAGATTTAGACTCAAATTCTCTTGATCATCTTGCTTGGATATGTTCTCTTACCTTCTTCAAGTGTCTTTGTGGTGTTTATATAGTGTGGAACGAGTTTCTAGCCGTTTATGGCCATTGGGGATGCAAAATAGTCGTTACCTACAAAAATTTCAGCATTTATAACTAAAAGGACCGATCATTTTTCAAAAAATATGACCATTACAGCCAATGGATCGATCCTTTTGCACTTGGTGGCTAGAATTAAAAGATTGAGGTATTCTATCCAAAAAAGGGATCGATCCCTTTATTTAGGGGATTGATCCTTTTTGCTTTGAGGTCTGGAAATGACCTTTTTAAAGTGCAAAAACGGATCATGTTGATTTTGAAAAAGTTCGGTTAAGTTGGAAAACATTTGAAACAAATTTTTTAGATTTGTTTGGACTTTGAATTATTTTTGAAATATTTGAACAAGTCCAAAACATTTCTCACTTAATTTGTTATATCAAAATATTAGTTCAACAATCTCCCCATTTTGATATAACAAAACTCTTTGAAAAATTATTTTTAACAAATCATCCCCTTAAAAAATAATATTTGAAAAAGATAATATTTTGTAAAAATATTAAAGCTCCCCTTTTTCTTTTTGAAATTAAAATTTTCAAACCTATATCCCTTTTTGTTATGTCAAAAATAATTCAAACAAAGTTTGAAATCACTCATTAGTAAAAAATAATAAAAGTGAGTAAGATAACTTTTTAAAATCAAAAGCTCCCCCTTAAGCATTCCATTAAAAAATTTGGTCCAAATTTTAACACTTAAGAGATTGAATTTCACCATTGAGTCAAATCAATTTAAAACACATGAAATTCAATTTATCCAAGACTTTAAAATAAAAGAATAGATAACCAAATAAATAAAAAATTAACATAGAGGTTACCCATCTTCTTCACTTGTGTGATTTGAGTATTCTTTGATCTTTGCTATCATCACCATTGCTCCCACACACCTACAAAAGACATTTACTTGATTTTTAGTATCCAAATTGCTTTGGATCCATTAACATTAGTCACAATGTCTTTAGTTCCCTTAGGAACTCATTCTTGTCTAATCCTATAAATTTTTCTTTTCTTTATAGGACAAGTATGCAATGAATGGCCATGATAATGACAATGAGAGCATTTTGCCATTATGTGACAAGATGAATTATTGAAAATAATTTATTTTTCTTTTGTTAAGCTTTCAAGCTTAACTTTCAAATCAAGATTTTCTTTTTCTAAAATATATTTGCTTGTTTTTGAAAATTCTAAATAATTTTTCAAATTTTCATTTTGGTTTTCAAAATCCAACTTTATTTTCAAAAGAAAATTATTTTCAATTTCGAGTTTTAAAATCATTTTCTTAAAATTGGAATCCATGGTCTCAAACTCCAAATATAATTCATCGAAATCAACTTGTAACTCGTCAAAAGAATAAGAATTTGACTCGTTAGAGTTAGAAGATACCTCGGGCTCATCGAGAGCCAAAACACCATCCATCTTGGGTGATTGGACGAGGTTAGCACAAGATGGAACACCATCTTTCTTCTCTTCTTTACCATAAAGTTTCTCAAGCTTCTCTCACATTTCTTTGGCTCTTTTGCATGTGGAAACCTTCTTGGAAACTTCTTCATTGAAGCTACAAAGAAGGATGTGCATCGTTTTTGCGTTTAGCTTTACCTTCGTGTCGTTTTCACTCTTTTGCTTCTTCTTCTTTTTAGGAGCTTCCAAGTAGCCATCTTTAATAATTTCCCAAACCTCATAATCATGAGATTTGATCTAGTATTTCATGACATTGCTCCATTGGAAGTATGCTTCTCCTTGGAAGAGCGGATGACACGAGATAGAGCGACCTTCTTCAAATCTTGCTTTTTTTTTATTGGAGAACTTCGAACAAACGATCTTTACTTCTGGATGTTAGTCTTTTGATGAAGTCTAAGCTCTGATACCAATCTTTAGGCTTGTTACACGCTCGAATCGATCTTTGAAAACCGTCAAGAGGGTTGGAATTGCTTCCCGTATGAATTGGCTAAAACTAGAAAATAGTAGACAATTGTGCACAATGATTTTAGAGTGGTTCAACTCTCTCAATGGAGTCTACATCCACTACCTTAGCACACCACTAAGGATTTCCCAATTCACCATTGAATTCTTCCCCTTTTCTAGGCTAAGGAGGCAACCCTTACAACTCTATCTTTTTAATGGTTAAGATAAAACCACAATAGTTTTTACTTAGGCTGAACTAGAACCTCTCCCTTTTACAAGGTAAAAAAGGTAAACAAATAAACCTCATAAGGTGGGTGTTTACGTAAATTAAGCTCACAAGAAAGAGTGAAAGATTTACAATTTAAGCACTCTCTAAACTATGTACAAGAGAAATGGAGAAATAAGATTTAGACTCAAATTCTCTTGATCATCTTGCTTGGATATGTTCTCTTATCTTCTTCAAGTGTCCTTGTGATGTTTATATAGTGTGGAACGAGTTTCTAGCCGTTTATGGCTTTTGGGGATGAGTCATGGCCGTTGGGGTTGCAAAATAGTCGTTACCTACAAAAATTTTAGCATTTATAACTAAAGGGATCGATCCTTTTTCAAAAAATATGATTGTTACAGCCAAGGGATAGATCCCTTAAGCCAGAGATCGATCCTTTTGCACTTGGTGGCTAGAATAAAAAGATTGAGGCATTCTGTCCAAAAAGGGATCGATCTCTTTATTTAGGGGATCGATCCTTTTTGCTTTGAGGTTTGGAAATGACCTTTTTAAAGTGCAAAAACAGATCATAATGATTTTGAAAAAGTTCAGCTAAGTTGGAAAACATCCGAAACAAATTTGTTTTGACTTTGAATTATTTTTGAAATATTTGAACAAGTCCCAAAACATTTATGACTTAATTTGTTATATCAAAATATTAGTTCAAATTTTTTTTTGTTCAAAATAAGTACTTAAAGTATATTTTTCGTTAAAATAGGCACATAATGTATTTTTTAATTAGGGTAATTATTCAATACACAAGTGCTTGTGGAAATTTTTTTACACAAGCGCCTTAGTTTTAGGGGTTAGGAACTCTATTTAGGGTTTAAAATTCAGGGGTTTAAGTGTAGTATTTTTAAATTTAGGGGTTATTGATAGAATTTTGGGTTTAGGGTTAAAATTTAGGGTTTATAGGTTAAAACCTGAATCCTTACCCATATTACCCTAAACCTTAAATTCTAAATTCTAACCATAAACCCTAATTTCTAAACCCCTAAACTCTAAACCATAAACTAAAACCCTAAACCCTATAATTAAGGTGTTTGTGGAAACAAAAAGTTTCCATCGCCAATATATAGGATAATAATCTTTTTAATTAATGTCACATGACAATTTTTAGGAACCTATATAAAAAAATATGTATACTTTAAGTACCTATTTTGACCTAAAAATACTTTTGATATCTATTTTGACCAAAAAATATACTTTAGATACTTATTTTGACGAAAAATATTTTAGGTGTCTATTTTGACCAAAAATTATACTTTAAGTACCTAGTTTAACCAAAAAGTATACTTTAAGTACTTATTTTGACCAAAAATACTTTAGGTACCAAAAAGAAAATTTTGGTATACTTTAAGTACTAATATGATATGTAAGCCTTAAATTAATAAAAATTTTAAGTGTAAACTACCTCCAATATCACCAAGCTATTAGACATGATTCTATTTTGACCATTTACTATGAATTTTGTAAATTGGACCTCTAAACTGTTAAACTGGTTTCAATCAAACCACTTATCGTTAAATTAAATTCAAATTAAAAGTTAAGTGACTTGATTAAAATCATTTTAATAGTTTACTGTTGTAATTGACAAAATTCATGGTTCAGTGTTCAAATTAAAATCAAGCCAATAATTTAATGGTCTTGGAGGTAATTTACCCAAATCTTAACAAGAAAGTGTAAGAAAATAATTAAAAAATATAAAATTTTGAAAAGTCTTGTGGACAACTGGACATTGGTTGAACCGATTTTTCTAGTTTCTTTGCCTCGTTAAAGAACTCGACCCTGACTCGCTTCAACCCAATTGATTACTTATTATTTACCCTATTTGGGGATTAGGGTTGTGGATCGAAAATTAATTGGAGGAGATCCTTTCTATTGCAGCCAGATGCCGTTCTTTACGGCAATTCCGTTCCGCATCTTAACCGTCCTTCTCCTCTTCTTTTGTTTCTATGCACCGGTCGCGCAATCTTCGCCAGATAATTCAGGATCTATCCGCTTACCTTCCGATGCACTTACCCTCACCGGCGATAACGAAGGCGTCTGCGCACGATTCACCAAGCCGGCATCTTGCTCGGTCAAATGCTTCCGAACGGAGCCTGTTTGCGGCGTTGATGGCGTGACCTACTGGTGCGGTTGCGCCGACGCCTATTGTGCCGGAACACGCGTGGCGAAATTAGGATTTTGTGAGGTTGGCAGTGGAGGTAGCGCGTCGCTTCCCGGTCAAGCTCTGCTTTTGGTTCACATTGTTTGGCTTATCTTGCTCGGTTTTTCTGTATTATGTGGTCTTTTCTAATTTATTCAAGAGATATATTTTGTGTGTTTTTTCCCCGGATTCGAACTGTATTTCTTTTGTCTACTATTTGTAAATCAAATTCTTTGGATTATATACCAATTTGATTCTTTTTTGTTCCAATTGCTTTGTTAATCTTCATCCATTCTATTGTTACTCAATGAATTGAATTTTAGAAGATTTCTTGACTTTTACGTTGAAAATCAAGCAATGGACACGAAAGTCTGCATATTTTTCATCACTTTTAATTGAAGAACAAAAAGAATAATCCTTGAATGACTGAGTCGACTTCCATGGTTATCCAGAATTGCCTCAAATTTACAAAATGAATCTCTCTCTGAAATATCAGGACAATTTATATTCCAAATTTGGTAGATAAACTGGGAATGATATTGAATTATGCTTCAAAGCTTAAGATTTGTTCTCTAATTTCTTTATTTGCTGGCGATAAACTGCTGTCAACAATGGAAGACTGTTACTGCAATGGTGGCTGTCAATTTCACGCTGGCTATAACGGATGTGCTTACCAAGAAGATTCTCGAAGATGGCGTTAGCCATAAAATCATCTTGTTGTACCGTCAGGCGATTTCCTCTGTTTTCTTGGCTCCAATTGCCTACTTTTGGGGGAGTTAAACGAGTGTATGTCAGCTGCTGTTGGTTTGCATAGGTGGAGCTATGGTTTGGCACCCGGTGAGATCGGATTCGGGTGGGGGCGCTGCTCCTGCCGTAAACTATGCTAATATGATGGTTTCGAGTAATAATAAGAAAGTGATAGCACTGCAATTATGTCATTCTACAGTGCAATTCAGTCAGCCATCATAAGTTTGATAACAGAGAGGGACTTCACCAGATGGATCTCGAAGAGAAAACTCGAACTCATAGCAGTGGCGTACACCGTAAGTATAATCATCTTTTCAAAGTTTTGATCTTTACTGCAAAATCAAATTCAGAATCACAGTTCAATTTCTTTATCCAAAAATGAAGGGAATGGTGGGATCAGGCTTGTGCCATGTGGGAATATCCTGGTGTGTAAAACAACAAGGTCCAGTCTTCACATCAGTCTTCACACCACTGGTGCAAATATTTGTAGCCATATTTGATTTCTCCATTCTACATGGACAAATCTACTTGTTCCATATTTGTACCCTTCTCAACACATGTCACAGATAACTTGTACCAAACTTTTTTGAATTGTTTTTTAATAAGATAAAAAAACTGGGTTTAATTTCGTAGAATTTATAAGTATCTTTTTTGGAGATATGTACTCATATTACTGCAGGTTGTGGAAATATGTTAATAAAAAGTTCAAGTGTTTTTCATGGTAGAACTTAGATTGGGATCATGCATTTACAGTGAGGTAATAAAGTGAGTTCAATTGTGCATTCTTTGTCTTCCCGTACAACCTTGATGGTATATCAGAGCGAACCTTTAACCATCCAATCTTTTGCAGAATAAGAATTAATGGTCCACCAGTTCCATAAGAATTAATGCTGTAGCAGAAGTAATGAAAACAACAGTTGATTGGATCCCTACAGTTTCTTCTATCTGCCCCATTTGAACAATGCCATGCTGATAACTTCCAGGTCCCATTCTGGTCTCAAAATGCTGCAACTTTTGGATATGCAGAACTTCTCTCTCCATTATTTCTGCTCTTTGCATTCCATTTAATTCCCTCTTGCAGACTGGCATTTATTTTTATGTAACTTTAAGTAAAAGCAAAACATAATTGCTATCGTGAGTCGAGTCTTAGTTCGATTGTTATTGTCGTATACTACAGTCGTAAGTTTAAACGTACTTAATTTAACCGAGAAAATAAACTTTATTTTTGTTCAACAACTTTGATTTAATATAATTATCATGTATGCTTGAAACTTAGAAATGACATTAACTACAAATAGACAACAACATGGTCCCTGCAAATTCTCAGCCTACCGGCCATCACCTAAAAGACAGCTTGGCCATTACACACCTCTTTCAGCTGCTCTCTGCAACACCCTCCAATTATTTATATATATATATATTAGGATCCATTACACGGTGTAAAACTATGTTGTTTGAATCGTTAGATGGGAAAACTGGATGGCTGAAATTAACTCTTTACATTTTAAGTTTTACATTGTGTAACTGGTTCCTATATATATATATGATTTTTAATTATTCTACTTTTCATCAACTTTGTAGCATTGCGCATGTGGTTGCTTTATCACCATCAATTAAGCCTAATTGTCTATCAAACCTCACCTATGTATTAATCTCTTTAATAGGGTGTGGAGTATTTCAATTTTCAATGCCTTTTTTTTCTCTTTCCAAGTGATGTTAGGAATATTATGATTGAATCTTATTTAACAATAATTCCACACATTTAGTATTAAAGCTTTAATCCTTTCATATATAATTAATTATAACCTTCCCAACATCTATGGCTTTAATCTTCATTTATTTATGTGTAGTCCTAGCTATAGGCTATATGTATTAGACCCTAACTTTTCCCATGTTACTACAGCATCATTAAATACATCTTTTAAATAAGAAAAGAAGTTTGAATATTAATGTCGCAAATAAAGAAAACTAGGTTGAAAGGATTTTTCTTGTAATGAACTTTTACAATATCTGATTCAGATTAGCTGACTAATAATTTGAATACTAATAATTATAAAAAAGACATTGAAGATATCTATATATATTATTTTATCATATTTAGAAAATATAATTTAAAATTTAACACGTAATTTTTTAGTATTAATAAGTGTAGTGTTGGTGCAACATTGCACTTTCAATAAGAAAATTTGAGTTTAAATCTTGAAAACCGTATTTTTGAAAGAGATAATCACAAACCCTGAATATAAATTATAAAATGAACATTAATGATAAAATTATTATTTTTAGTAAATTTTATAAACATACATCATATACATTCACCATGATGTTATAATTCTACTCGTTCCAGTCGAGCAAAGAGCCAAAGATTAAGAACTTGTATTCTTTTGCTTGATGCAGTGCCGCTATGTCTCATCACATGCATATATGTATATTGTATAATCGTTTGATAATGATGCAATGTTAGTGAAGTAGCAAAGAAACACACACACATATATTCGGTTATACGGTGTAAAAGTATTTTGGATTGTTGGATGAGTGTAACGGATGACTGAGATTAATAGTAGAATATATTAAGATTATCACTTAGAAAAAATATAAGGAGTTAATCTTAGCCATTTATTACATTCATCCGGTGTATGAAAAATATGTAAAAATAATTGAATTTTATATTATGTAAGTAGATCCTAGCCCTATATATATATATCAAAATTATTTTCTCGCATAACAAACAAACCCTAAAGTAATTAATATTTGGCAGAATTTTGTTCGCCATCTTTGAATATGATATGCAGCTTACATCAGACTATTATAAACCTTTCTTAGATACAGACGTTCGGTCCCAGGATTATATAGAATCACGGCTAGCTCGAAGCATGTTTCAGAATTAATCTCAGAAACGTGAGAACAAGACATGCAGAGAAGTTGGTGGATCGAATTAATAACATGAATGATACGCATTTTACAGCGTAAATATAATCCATAAAACCTACCAATATCTAATAGAACAGTGAGTATATGTATATGTGTGTGTATTTATAACACATCAAAGCAGGAATGCAATGTTCTTACACTGACAAGGTGATGAGTTCACTGCATTTTAAGGATTTACCACTACTGTGTTGAGTCAATTTAAAGGCTGTACCGGTTGGTAACTAGAAGTGAAAAATCATTGATTGAGTGAAAGAAATAGGTTTCAACAAGTTAGCAATGGCTAATTTAGTATGTATACCAAGAATATCAGATATCTTCAAATGCTTATAAATAGCTTATAGTTATATGACAATAGTGATGTATTTTTTTATCTGTTGGATGAAAAAAATTATTAGTTCCAACCTATTTCATGTTTTCTGACAAGGTATTTTTGATGTCCAGAGTACTTTCTCAGTTAATTTTCCTAGTAATCTGAACTATCTGCCATTGCATACAGTTTTTTCTTCCTTTATCATCATTAGTAATGGATTTACATTTGATGCATTAATATGATATTTCATGCACACATATAAGTTTAAAAATATTTAGACAAAAGCAATGTGAATTCTTACAAGTTTTCAGTCTCAATAGACTTATCAGTTGGAGGAATCTGAACCCTCATTAGAACAAGTGGCTTTTGTGTGTTGCAGTCAAGATTCATGGCTGTAAAGAGAAGACACGAATTACCAAGAAAGTAAAGTGATCATATGATATATGTTGGAAAAAGATTTCAAATTTAAGAATACGGATAATACCTTTTTTCTTACATTTTTACAGTGCTGCAACTTTCTCTGAAAGCCTGCAGCTTAGTTGTTCAGTAGCTAACAATGCCAAGAAACTATACATATGCATATATGTATATATAATACTATAAAGCTCACATGGAGGCAAAGAAATGTCCGTTTTTAGTCTATAGATTCATCAGCTACCCATGCATAACAGCACAAGTAAATGCTGTCAGTCAGGAATCAGCAAAAGAAGGAGAATGAGAGAGAACATATATATATGTACATGTATATATAAGCAGACAGGGGAAAGCCATGTTTGGCTGGTTGCAAATTTCTGTATATATATAATAATATATAATATACACAGTTTTCAGCTCCATATGTTGCAGCTTGTTTCATCTTTAGCTGTTTCACAGATCCCAAACCTTAACTAAATATTGTACTGAAACAATAAATAAATTAAAAGAAAAAGAAAACTCAGATTGATCATAAAAGTCTTATCTTTGGACCCTCTTTCCTAAATCCAGTGCCTGTCACGGTTTTGTCGACAACGGATGAAAAAGAATGAGGAGGAGGAAATACAACCGTACTGTGAATTTTCTCTGATCAGAGCTCCAAATCAATGGACAAGGAAGATTTCCCTTTCCTTGAATATTCAGCCTGCATATCGGACAGTGAGGTATTATTATTGTCACTTGACAGTCTTGGTTGGAGAGAAGAGGAAGATGATTCATCTTGTGTCGGATTAGGACAGTCCATGTTCACACCAAACAACCTTAGCCTTTTAGCCGCAGTTTTGTTTCCCTGAACCACTGGCACTGAATCAATCACCATTGGCTCCATTCTTCCTCCTCCTTGCAATGCCCCAATTTGATGTGATGATGACGTTAGATAATACTCCGACACATTGCCATAAGTAATCTGCTGCTGCTGTTGTTGTTGCTGCTGCTGGTGTTGGTGTTGGCGTTGATGATTGTAAGGATAAATGCTGTAATTCAACCGGTGCAAATGTTCGTAGTTCCGTGGCATGCAAATCGGTTGAGGAAGTGAGTAGAGTCTACCCCACCGGACCGGCTGAGGGAAATTGAACTGATTTTGGAGCTGAATATGTGGAAACGGTACCGGATCGAGCACGTTAGGCCGGCGCCTCCAATCGATGTATAACCGGTCTTTGACCGACTCCCCGGCGCCTCGTTGAAACGACACTATATCACCTGCAACAAGCTTTTTCTCCTTTACAAAACGGCTCCAACCTTTGGTCATCACATAACTCTGACTACTATTCCAATACGAGTACCGGAACCGCCACAACTTGCCGTTCCGATCTTCGAAATTCAATAACAAGCCTTTCTCGATCGAGGAAGCGTCGAGAGGGAAGTTCTTCTCGGCATGTTGCTTCGGTATAACGAGGCGGTTGAGCTTGCCTACATCGCTTGGTGTGACAACTTTATCAAACATGTGTTCTTTCTCAATCGACCTACCGCCATCATCACCATCACCGCTTCTACAGCTTCCAACAATGTTTGATTCTTCGTTGTTGTTGTTGTTGTTTCCGAGTGACAAGTCCATCAGCTCTAGTGTCTTGTCGGAATTGAAACCGAACTTTTGGGTTTTGTAACCTTGTCGAGAACCCAAGGTACCAAGCGACAAGTGAACGGAGCCCTTGTACATGGAAGAAACAGAAGAAGAAGAAGAAGGGGAAAACGGGAAGTTGCTCGGAATTTCTCTTACCAGTACTTCCTCCTCCTCCTGCTCCTCCTCCTCCTCTTGATCTTCATTATTACAATACCCTTTTTCCTCTTGCTCAAAGTTCATTACGATTTCCTTGTTTATCACACTAGATAATAATATACAATTCAGATGAAAAATCTGACCATAAAATTGGTAGGTGTAGCTCGCTGCTATAGTTAAAACTAGAACAAGAAACTGACCTGCAAATACTGGTTTCTGGGTCGGTGCCTTCTTCTTTGACCCCCAAAAGGGAAGGAAAAAAAAGCAAACACTGGAAACCCTAAACAAGACAGATTAAGGGCATGGAGGAATCAACAGGGAAAGTAGTTTCTGGGTTTTTTTGACCTAGCATTTTGGCTTAGAAAGCAAGCAATAAACAAGAAGAAGATGGAGAGAGAAATGGCCTCCCGCAAAGGTTCTTTCAGTGCAAATTGAACAAAGGTGAAGCCTATAATTCTTTGCTTTTTAGGTTCCTACAGAAAGAGAAAGAGAGAGAGATAAGGTTAATGCTCCAACGTAGGGGACCCATGAATGATCTGGTTCGACTCATGTGAGCTTGTCCTTTTCATGGTTTATCTCTAATAATCATCTCCGTTTAGACCCCAAACGCCCAGTTGGTTTTTAACTAGTTCATGTTTTGCCCACCAACTAATTTACTGCTACTCATGTTTGCTTACCACAAGATTTTTTTTTTTATTTCTACTTTCATACTATTGGCTTCGGTTATAGGCCGAGCTAGCCGAGGAAGAAAAAAGGAGACTGAGTTCGAAGCATGTTATAGTTAGGTTCTGAGTTTTGACTTTGGACGCCATTGATTGTGTTTTGCTGGTCCTGCATAAAGAGGATTAAAACTACCTCGTTGGTCAAGTAAGATGAGACGATATGTTCCTTGAAATAAAAATTCAAATCATGATATTATGAAAGAAGAAAATTGGTTCGTGAGAATCGTCCCAATATTTGATCTTTGCAGAACTCAATCCCTATTAGTTAGTCAATGATTCAAATGGATAAAAATCCCTTGTCCTGCCTCTTTTTGGTGTTCTTTTCTATAGCCCAATACTAAAAAATACAAATTAAATTTCAAGCCATAATCTTAGATTCTATATCATAAACCCTACACCCTGAAAATACACCATATCTCAATTTCTCTAAACCTAACCACAAATCTTAACATTAACTTTAAACCCTAAATTTAATTTTTAATATGAAACATAAATAAAGACACAAAAAATAGAAAATTTCTATTCAATTCAAATAACTATGGTTAAGCTAAAAAAATAAAACTAGTGGACATCGTAAAAAAAAAGAAAGGAAAAAGATTCCTCCATTATCATATACAAAACCAATCTCCTCCCCCAGTTAGTTCAGTAGTTCAAGTTCACAACCCCTTTCTAAGCTTTTCTAATCCTTAGTCCGGTCATCTTATAGGATTTTGAGTTTTTCAGGTTATTTTGTGTTTTATGATTAGGAGATTCGGATTTAGTTCATTTCGAGTTTGAACGGTTTAAATCATTTAATAGGGATGAGTATTCGATCGAGTTGAGTAGTTTTTTTAGTTAGTCGAGTTGACGAGTCTCATTTTATAATTCAAACTTTTCGAGTTTATAAAATTTGAGTCAAGTTATTCAATTTTCTATCAAAATTTGATTGTAAATATTCATAATATTACGGTACTAATTGGTTCCAATTTAAAGATGTTTCTATAATTATATATGATATATATATAGATATTTCTTCATATGTGGTATACATATAACGTGCAGAATTGAGGGACACAATTCGATCTCATCTACTAATTATTAAAAATTTTAAGTTATTCAAGTCTCGTTTTATAACTCAAACTTTATTTAAAATTTTCTTTTAAATCAAGTTGATTTTTTTTCGCATCAATTCGAAAATATTATTTTTTCCCGAATCGGGACGAATTTTTCTGACTGCTATCATTTAGTTTGGATCATTTCACTTATGAATCACTTTAAGGTTGAATTAAGTGGGATCACGTTATTAATTTTTGCATGTTATAAAATTTGGATTTAAATTAAATCCAAAATGAGTCCTGGTGAAAAAGCGGATGATGATCTTATGAGACACATGTTTAGATCGTTTTGTTTACAAGGTATATCTATTGTTAACGGTTAAAAATATCTATGAACATATATTACTTTGTAATCACCTAGAGACTATTAAAAATAGATTTAAACTAATCAAGTCGGATTTTTGAATTAAAATAAAAATATCAACTATTCTATTTAAAACAATACTATTGTTATAAATAATCAATTAATTAACCTTGTAAACATCTAAAAACACAATTAACAAAACCCTTATTAAAAAATCAATTATCTCAACTATATTTATGAGTGAACCTTTGATTTTTCTCGAGCTGTCTCCTATTAAGATGATAAGGGGAATTAAGGAGTTGAATTAAAAATAATAATTTTGCAACTTGTGTTTGCCAATTAATACTTTGTGTAATGTTAAATATTAAAATTTGTCTAACACTGTAATTAAGATCTCAATTAATTATGGGGAGAGGAGTGTACGTACCCCCTACATTAAAATAATGGACCGTTAATGCAAGTATTGAAAGGTTAATTAATATTAAACCAAACACCTAATTTAATTACATTTCATTTATATTTGACTGGTCCATAATAACACTAAGTCGTTATTAGGGTTGATAAACCGTTCGATAATTTCAGATTGATCTGTTTTAAATGAGAATTTTTTAATACCAAAAATGAAGTGGTATTATTAGAAAGTGTCACGTAACGAAATAATTAGTAGAAATCATAAAATTATCTAAATTAAAATAAAAGCAAATAAAAATTAACACAAATATGTATAAATGGTAAATAATTAACACAATATTTTTTTAAAAAAAATACGCTTTTAAAAAACATTGTGAGAATATTTTGAATTAAAAATAGATTTTTTGAAATTTTTTTTACCACGTGACGCTTTCTAGTAGTGTCATGGTATTTTCTGATTGTACATATCTCACCATAAACGGTTGAGATAATCTTAGAGTCAAAATGATTATGAATTATAATTTAAGCACTTGGTTTGACAGAAAAATAATTTAGACAACTAACTTAGAAAAATGGTACAATTTAAAGGTTTCGTGTGTAATAAAGCCAAATATAATAATTACAATAAATGGGCTGTTTAATCAATGTCAAAAATTGTGGGTAGTTAGTTATACGACAAAATATTCTTTCCGCGTGTCTTTAGAATTTATGTAAACGTGAGATCTAACAAGTCTTTTTCAACTATTCACTTAATTGCAAGTAAGGGCAAAAAAATATCTTTTTAGATCTCTCCTAATTTCAAATTTATAAATTGGTCACTCTAAAAAATGAATAATTTAGCAATCCTCAGTTTTAAAAGTAAGTAATTAATAATAATTAATCGAGGTTTAAATGTTTTAATCAATTTTATATATTTTTATTCACATAATAACATACTTTCAAAAAAATCACATAATAACATGTTTGTCCTTAGTGTTTATAACTAGTTTTTGTTTCACATTAGTAATCAGTGTCTTTAAAGTACTCTTTCAAAAATAGTTAAATTAATATTTATAGTAATTTATTTAATATAGTAAGTGCAATAATTTATGAACTTTTTTCTATCTTATAATAATGATACTTATAACAATCATACCCACTCGACTATTACATTTTTGAAAATGTTTTTTTAATAGTCTAAAGATTATTACAAAGTATTATTTGTTCATATATTTTTTAATCTTTTGACAATGCATACACATTTTGCAGACAAAACGATTGAACTCTGGTAGAAAATATATTCTTAAATATGTTCATTTATAAATCTTTATATTTATAAAGCGAAACATTATTTGATATTACGATTTGACCAAACAATCCATAAAAAATGAATTTAGATAAGGGTAAAATTTTGATACACAGACTGTGTAAAATTGATTTTGCACAAGCTTGTGTATTTACACTATAAAAACCTAAATCCTAAATTCCTAACCCTAACCCTAAAAATTAAACCCCATACTCTAAACCCTAAACCCTAAATTCAAATACTAACCTTAAATTCTAAACCCTACAACATAAACCCCTAAACCTTAAACTCTAAACTAAAACACTAACCCCTAAAACTAAAAGTCACGTGTAAACTAAAGTTTACACGACATGTGTATCAAAGTTTTTTCCTTTAGATAATGAATATTAAAAATTTAATATTTGAATCCAATCTTAATCAATGCATATAATAAATTTATAATGTCTAAATAAATTGTTACAATCCATAATATTTAAATTAAAAAATTGAATTGAAAAGTCTTGAAAATTCAATATTTTACTATAAATCCCTATTTGTATCTATTAGTTTTAAGGTGCAGCAGCCCCACCTGCCCCAGTTATTGACCTGAGGATTTGGATGCCAAAAATATTATAGCTCTTGCAATTTTAGTGTCCCCAAAATTCAGTATGACCCATTGGTCTGGACCATTTACATAACTATCATATTTAAATTATATACTAACTGCATTTATATTTTATGAAATAAAATTGAGTGATTTCTAGGCAATGTATATTACACAAAAAAATTAAAAATAAAATAAAATGTTAAATTAAATTAAATAAAATATAAGTAGCTTTACAAGACAAAAGTTAGCTAGCGATGTCACAATTCAATTTAATGTGTAATTTCACCATTTAATAAAATCATACTTTGGTAAGAAAAAGACCAGTTTAATGTGAAATGTATGATATTTTTAAGGAAAAAACTTTGATACACAGGCCGTGTAAACTTTAGTTTACACTTGCCTTTTAGTTTTAGGGGTTAAGGTTTTAGTTTAGGGTTTAAGGTTTAGGGGTTTAGGTTGTAGGGTTTAGAATTCAAGATTAGTGTTTAGAACTTAGTGCATGGGTTTAAGGTTTAGGGTTTTGTTTAGGTTTTAGAATCAAAGTTTTACCCTATTTTTAATGATGTCTTATCTATATTATATATATAATTATAGATTAAATTAGAGTTACGAATATTAATTTGAATGATGTTTTTATTTTTTTCATATTTCATATAAATTTAAATAATTTTATTATCTAAATTAAGAGCTCAAGCATCCAACAATATATTAATATAAATTTGCAAACAAATTCTTTATCATTTTACATTTATTCGTTGAAATAGTTTTCTATTAACATATATTTAATACAATTTTTTATATTAATACAATTCTTTATCATTTTACATTGGGCATTAGGGTTAGAGATTTAAATTTTAGATGTTATAGTTTAAATATGAAGAGTTGTATAAATTTTCTTATACGGTTTGTGTGTCAAAATATAACCTTAAGACATTTATCTCTCTCAATTTAAATTTAAAAATATAATAAATTTTTATCCCTCTTAATATTCGATTCTAATTCGGTTACTCCGAACATGTTCCCATTTCAAATTTCTTTTTCTCAAAATCAGTAGGCGGGAGTTAGGAGGAAATGTAGGCCTATGGTCATTTAGATTAGTCTGAAACAGTAGATGAGCCCATTTTGGGATGCATGGCCCATGCATTGCAGTTTTGATGAATTTGGAACCCAATGTCATTGAACAAATCTGTCAAAAAGATTACAAAAATATGGAAATATCTCAATCCCTACAAAAAGGGATAAAATTCATATACATAAAAAAAAAATCTTACAAAAGAGTTTAAATCCAGTAATCAACAGTATAATCTTTTTCAATAACTACAAAAACTGTAATCATTCGTATTGGTAATAAGATGTTTTATTTAGTATGCATCATGAATTGGAAAATTAGCATTTTGAGCCTAAGTACTCCTCAGGGTTTGCAGAAGGTACTCGCCATAAAGGTCCCTGCACCATAACACCATAGCTTTAGACATGGGAATTCCCTTCTGAGTTAAAGTATCCGTTCCTCTTACGGAAGGACTTACATCGAATGCTGGACGGCCTCATATGCAGTGCTCGATGGTAAAATGTCGTTCACCGCAACCTCTTTGTTCTCATTTTTCTTGTCTGTGAAGTGTTGAGGAAACATGAAACATGAAATGAAGTCGGATATTTTTCGATTAAACAACGGGAAATAATGAGTTTATGATTTGAGATTGAAAAGGATACAGTCTTCAAAGAAACGTTTGATCTCGGTGAGGCGGTGAGGGGGAAGATCTTTGATGTCAGTGTAATGTTTGTACTCAGGATCATCAGCACAAACTGCAATGATCTTATCATCTTTCTCCCCCTGAGTGACAATAATGAAGCAGTTATCATACAAACTGAAGGGAATAAGTGTCAAATGGTTAACTTCAAACTTTCAAGGAAAGAATACCTGGTCAATCACGGGCATTAGTCCGAGGGGTCTGGCTCGCACGAAACATCCAGGAAGAACTGGCTCCTATTGAAAGAAATGACATAATTTCAGTGCTTGTAGATGATTGTTGCATGCAGCAACCAAGTTCTAGGACTAAATTTTCCTTAATGAACTTAATTCCGTATACGAAGTCATGGAATGACACTTCCATAGACCTTGTAAGAACCGACGGAGATTCCGTTCCGAGCAATGAAACATATAAGATGCTATTATAGTGATTCTGAAGAGATGTTAATTCCCAAAACAAAATAAGGGTTCACCTGCATTATGAGCAAACAATCCATGGGTCCATTGTCTTCACATAGCGTGCGAGGGATGAAACCGTAGTTGTGAGGATATACCACCGAAGAATATAGAACCCGGTCAACCTGAGATTCGTTTAAACTGTTACAAGATATTGCAATATGAAGAAACATGCAAGATGCAACAATTTATAATCTTTCGAGGAATAGGACTCTATCATGTGAAAGTAAATTCTCCCTTGATCAAACATTTTCCAGACCTCAACTAAAGTATATTCGAAAGGTGAGTACGGAACTAACAGGCCAGCACTCTACCAAAAAGATCACATAGCTGCTGCCTGTTGACCAAGTTCTAGGAACTTTAATCCTCAAAGGATGTAAATCTCTTCATACCTTAATCATTCCGGTCTTCTTGTCAAGTTCATATTTGACCTTACTACCTTTTGCTATCTCAACAACCTGTCCGGTCCAACAAGAAATTCAAACAATCAAAGCAAGCAATTAGCATTTCCCAAGTCAATAACAAAACTTGCTTTGTCTGGGACTGGATGAATGTGTAATCACTCATTTTTACCTATAAATACATATTAGTGTTGCATGTATACATATTATATTATATGTTTATTATTTGCATGAGTGTTACTAATATATATATATAAGGTGTGGTGTGTGCATGTATATTATAAGCTATGTATGTATACGTATTAATGGTGTATGTATGTCGCGTATGCATCTATATTTAGTACGAGCGTATTTGTTTAATGTGTATAGATGTTATGTTAATTATGTGTGTGATTATATATGTATGAATACTGGTATGTTATAATTAATGTTTGTATAGGTATATACGTATGTATGTGTATTGCTGTTATAATTATACTATTACTAATATTATTGGGCTAATATATAAAATGAAATCAATATATATATATATATTAAACCAAATAAATAAATTACAGTCCAAGTCCAATTACAAATAATTACAAGGCCCGGTTGGCCCAAACCTAAACCCTATCTAATTACATTTATTGTGTGCAGGTGACTGTGGGTCGTTGGATCAAGATCTGATCCAACGGCCACGATCTAACCAAGGACCAAAATATCTGCCAGCCGCGTGCTCCACACGTATGGACCGTTCGAGTGCCACGCGCGGACGCTTTGATATCCCACGCGTGCGTGAGCCCCACGCGCTCTGACCCCTCGACTGCTGAGCTCCACGTGGCACGATCTGGAGCCGTTTCACCAAATCGAGACTTCATCTGGGCCGTTCATCCTTCAAGCCATCTCGACCGTTAGATCAGATCTGATCTAACGGCCGAGAACACGTCTGGCCGCAGGCAGAACCCCCACACCGCCACCATGCCGATCTTCAACCACCGCGCTCAGAACATGTCAAACACAACAAGAAAAGAAATGTCAGTCCAGATCTGAAAAAAGCAAATAATATGCAACTTGTACCAAAACAAAGACAGGCATATATATGTACGAAACAAATACTTTGTAACAGAGGGAGAGTTGTAACAAAAAAGAACAGAGAGTGTAATCGAACCAGTCAAGTTACAATCGAAATACAAAAAGTCAGTCTAGTGGTAAATACTCGTTTCCCCTTTTTTATTTTTGCATGCATACACAAAAGAGATAAAAAAAAGAGAGAGAGAGTTGTCTTACCGTCGCCGTTTGTGGGTCTCCCCTCGTCAGTGACAAGCCTTTTCAGCTTCCCCAAGCCAGATACGGTGAACTGAAGGGAGGGGAAGACCCCTTGTAGTTTCGTTTTGGGTTTAAAAAATGGTTTTTTCGTTTCGTATTTCCTAGATCTAGGGCAAATAGAGGCTTTTCCTCTGAATCCAACCTCGGATTCGTATCGATGGTGAGACGGAGGTTATTTTGGTGTGTTTTTGAGGCTCGCCGGCGCCGGTTAGCGGCGGCCGGCGGCGGAGAATACGGCGGCCGGCCGCCAAATTCTGGGTTTCATGGGATCGGTTTGAGAGAAAACGAGAGAGAGGGTTTGGGTTATAAAACTGAAAATGAAAGAAATGAAGGAAAAATTGGTTTCGGCCTAAAATAGGGGTTTATATAGTTATTATTATTTCGTTAAATGGGGAAATTACATACTAAATCCCCCCGCATTTCCAATATTTTCACTTCTGTCTCGCCGCATGGTATATTTACAACTCTGGTCCCCCTTGTATTTCAAAATCTTGCAATCCAGTCCCTAAATTACACCGAATCAGTTTTTAAATGGTAAAATTACCCCTTTAACCATCCCGCATTTTTGAACTTTTCATTTCGGGTCTGCCCCTTGGTCCAATTACAGTTTTGATCCTTTTAGGTTCTGTTTATTTCGCATTTTCATCCTTAAATTACATATTATTGTTCTTTAATTTCTGCCACTGACTTTTATTTTTTTTCATTTCAGTCATGTTTCCATGTAAATATTCATGTTCGTATTATAATCGTATATGTTAATGTAGTCTTTTGTCTTATTTTATATCCCTCGTATATGTCATGTATTTTTATGTTTACATGTATATGTGTATTAAGTTTATAATGATTATGTACCTTTTTGTTCGGTTATTCATATTAAGCATGTTATGTTCTAGTTGATTCGTACATGGTATATTTTGTATTTTTGTATGTGTGTATGTTCTCTTGTTTTTTTTAGGTTACATGTTAGCATATTTACGCTTTTTTATGTATAATATATTGTCCCACATATGTTGAAATATATTTTATTTCTAATATGTATGTCTTCTTGAAATATGTGTTTTTGTCTATATATGTATTTATACCCACCTTGTTATTGTGGCATGTTAAGTTTGCTTTTATCTGATATTAAGCCTTGTTATGTATATGTGTGTTTTAATTACATATTTTTATTTATGTTAGATTAGTATTCTGTTATGTGAGTATTTATTGTCTTTAAATTATCTGTTATGTCTTATATTTTTGTCACTAAGATTGCATACGAGATATAAATTGTTAATGCGATGCCCTTTTATCCGAGCGTAAACGGGGCAAGTATCAGGCGTAGTGATAGTGGTTGGGCGTTTATTCTCGGATAACGGGGCCCTTAAAATTTATTCGCAATTATGACCGAATTTTAAAATAATTGTCATTTTAATCCGGAAAATCCAATATTAATAAAGCGGTAATTATTAAAGTACCAATTTTGGGCGGTGTGGGGGTGCTAATCCTTCCCCATTCGTAACCGACTCCCGAACCCAACATTTTTTTAATCTCTGGTTTTATGGTGTCCAACCTACCTAAGTGGCCGGTGGCGACTCTATTTTTTTAAAATGCGGTTTTTTAAAAAACCCCACGGAATAAATATTTTATATCCAAAAGAATCACAAACACTTTTCAAACACTTCAAAAATCCTCGTTTTTATTTAGCGATAAGAAATCGGGGGACATCGCTACAGATGGCGACTCCGCTGGGGAAATTTTTGTTTTTCAAAAATAAATGAGAGTTGAGCTTTTTTCAAATAATTACCGCTTTATTAATATCAGAAATTCTGGATTAAAGTGACTATTAAACTAACATTCGGTTATAATTGCGCGTTTATTTTAACGCATTTAAAATATGGCATATAAACCTGTTTTTTTAAGTGGAGGGAAAACGCTAATGCTCTCGTGGAGATATCGTTCTCCCGTATGGGCCTAGCAAGTACCTTCGGGGCTCGAGTACCTTATGCTTTCGTAAGGATATCGTTCCTTCGTGCAGACATAAGCGAATGGGTCCCCCTGAATTGAACCCGGTTGAAAGGAGCCTATAATGGGTGATGATCGGGGGCCTTGCTACTCTTAGTAGAGGACAACAAGGACAATTTGGGTACCTCCTAGAACCAAAACTGCATATAGAGAACACATAGAAACCCACCCTGTTAGAGCCATGCGGATAACCTAGGTGTCTTAGATGGAATGTAAATAGGATTGCTTTGTTTGCTTATCGCATTTAATTTTCCCTTTTATTACGTACTTATCATTTTTGTCCGGTACTGACTTGTTTTCTTTTGCTTTGTTTTTGCATATCATCGCATTCGCATTACACAGAGCATTGATTCCCGAGTGATTTATCCCATAATAGAATATTGTTCATGATGGACCAAAGGTTCTTTGACCTGAGGGAAGGGGGTCCAATTCCAGAGTTCCATCCCGAGACTGGGCTAGGGACAACCGAAGAAGAATCATTCAAGGACTCCAGAACAGATTCAGTAAGCAGTGTCAATTCTGGTGACAAACAAGATGCAATACAAGAACTAAAGAAGCAGATGTCTGAGATGATGGACCAGATGAATGCCATGATGAAAGGCAAGCAGCATGTCGAACTCAGAAAAGTTTCGGTCGGGGAGCAGAATGTGGAACAGAATGGTCAGAATGTCAAAACAGACAACACCGTTAAATATGACAAATCGAATCCATTTGTGATCAATCTCAAGAAGCAGACAAGTAGCATATCTGGGGTAGATACCCAGGGAACAGAGGCAAAACCAGGGGAAGTTTGAGAATCTAATGACATCAGAAGACATTATCCTATGCCCATGAGATACACCGAGTTACTTCCGTTGCTTGTCGAAAGGAACCTTATCATACCAGTGAAGTCTGTACCAAGAAAACCTCCTTATCCGAAAGATTACAACAGTCGTGTCTGGTGCAGCTACCACATAGGCGATTCGAGTCATCACACTGAAAATTGTAGGGCCCTGAAGGACAGAGTTCGAGATCTTATCAGAATGAGAATTTTAGGTTTCGAAGACGGACAACCCCAATTCTTCAGCCAGCCAGCCGTTGCCCGAGGGGCAAAGTCGAAGGAAGGTCAATACCCAGCCCAAGGTTCGGGTAACACAGAAGTGGGTCACTCAAGCGGGATAAAATTTGTAGTCAAGAATAAAAGCGTCTCAGAAGGTGAACTTGCACGCAAGCGCGGCCAGCTCGAGCATGAGAGGCACAATCTGAGCATGAAATTAAAGAACGTACAAGGCGAGTACCAGAAGCTGCACTTTGAATTCAAGAGTTTCGGTTTGGGTGACACCGCGGAAGAGTGGGTCAATGGTATGATTCATCTGAGGAACGGTTCAGAATGCTGGAAACAGAAATGCAAGAATAGTAAGAATAAAGTTAGATCATTATCATAGAAGCTGGAAGAAGCTGAGGGCCAACGCGACATTCTCCAAAATGAGTTGGAAAGCAGTTTGGCCATGGAAGATATCCTGAAATCAAGTCTGCAGCAGGAAAGGAATGAATCACAAGCCTTTCAAATAGAAAACGCAGCACTCAAAGAGCAGATAGTGAGGCTAGAGACTGCTTTACGTACCAGTGAGATCCGTACTGGGGCAATGACCGTTAAGCTACAAAAGGCCGAGCAAACAATACGGGAGAAAGACCGGGACATGAAGATGGTTGCGACTCAAGCCCGACAAGTAGCTTAATAGGTAGCAAATTTAGCCGATGCAACAGCACCAATAAGCCAGAATATGGATCCAGCACTGGACCGCGAAGGAAAGCTGACAGGACTGTTGAATGAGGTCAAGACATTAGGTGCCAGGGCTCACCACTATCTGTAAAACCCTAATACCGGATATAACGAAGCCTTTTGGTTTGAATGAAAGATGTCCTATAGGGACAAATCACTTGCAGAATCGATGCTTTATTGCATTCATGCATTGCATTTGCATCACGTCATGTGCATTGTTTAATAATTTTATCATCGTATGACACTTCCTCATTTAATACTTGGGGTTCGATGCCAGTGTGTGTGAATTAATCAGAAAATGGAACGAATTGAAGAGTCGAGGCTTGACCAGTTAGAAGAAAAACTCGAGAAAGAGCTTAAGAAGAAAGAAGAGATAAATGTTTTCAATACGAGGGAACTCTGCCTAGTCCCTGATTTGGTCATTCCTCCGGATTTCAAGGTTCCCGGATTTGCACAGTATGACGGAACCAGCTGCCCGAAGATTCACTTAACCATGTTTTGTAGAAAAATGGAAGGATACATGAAGAACGAAGAATTGTTGATCCACTATTTCCATGATAGCCTGACGGGACCAGCAGCAGTATGGTATAATCGTTTGAACAGAAACCAAGTTAGGTCATGGGGTGACCTCGCTAATGCCTTCTTGGGTCAATACAAATATGCTTTAGATTTAGCACCCTGTCGCCAGTTTCTTCAGAATGAGAAAATGAGGCCAAATGAAAGCTTCAAGGAATATGCATTAAGGTGGCGATGTTTGGCGACCCAAGTCCAGCCTCCTATAGCAGAAGAAGAGTTGACTCCCTTGTTCCATGCAACGCTTCCCTATTTCTTCTTCGATATGATGTTGGAAAAATTGAGAAACAGATTCGAAGATTTCATGACGATTGGAGAAAGGATAGAATACGCAGTCAAAGAAGGAAAATTGGGGTCTAAGTCTAAGGACCGAATCGAAGATAAAATAGATAAGGATGGAGAGGTAAATGAGTGTCATCTCCAGGGTTCGCGTGGCCGTAAAAGAATGAGACAGACTGACAAATCGGGGTTGTCAAGGAAAATTTCTCGGACGAGCGCAAATTTGGAAGTTCTTGGGACATCTATCTCAGACATTTGGCCTCATCTGGTAGAGGGTCACTATCTTGTTCCTAGGCCGATGAAGATTGCACCTGATCCGTATGCCCATAGTTTTGACTCAAGTAGCACATGCGAATTCCATATGAGGGCACCGGGGCATCCCACCAGAAAATGTAGACCTTTACTGGAGGAAATCAAGAAGCTGATCAATGATGGAACCCTGACACAAGAGCTGATCAAGCAGTGGAAGGCCAAGGATGAGAGGCAAGTCTACATAGTGCTGAAAAAACCAGAGATGTCTCTACATTAAAATACCTTCCTGAAGTAATACAAGGAATCAACTCTATGTGGCCCCCATGTGGCAAAGATCTTTTGTGATGGGGCATGTTTGTTGATTTTATTTTCAATAAAGAACACATTTCGCTTAACATATAATGTTTTTGAAAGCACATAGATATTTTCTCGTCGTTGTAGGACGCTGGATATCAATTGCAAGATGTGACATTAGATAGATGTCGTGACAACGATGATGTGCGATTTTCCCCACCAGACTCTGGTCAGCAAAGCGAGATTATTACTCTTTCGATGATGTTCAAGGACGAAAAAACTCTAAATATCAACCATGTAGAGTTGCTTGAAATTGAAACTCTAGGCATAATCTTCTGGTAGTAAAGAAAAAAATAAAAAATGGGGTGAATTGAAGAAAAAGAGAAGAAAGAAAAGAGAAAGAAATAAAAAATAAAGAAGGAGAAAATAATAATAAAAAAGTACTCATATGTTCGAAACCTGGTAATAGGATTGTTCGGATAAGAGTATGGAAATTTTGGGGCACTCCGCTGAAGCGATAGGGTGGAGATACATCATCCAATTCAAGAAACCTTAGCTTCATGAGTGATGGTAATATTTTCAAATCGTGACTATGCCGAGTAACTTGGGGCAGTGTTGTTTGCTCCATCGTTGTCCTCAAGACAAAGGACTGTGACAAATTGATTTCCTCAAATAATGATAAAAACAAAAAAAACAAAAAAAAATAAAAAATGATGAAAAGAAGAAAAAAGAAAAAAAGAAAAGAAAGAAAATAGGCGATATCATAGGAAAAATTAAGACTCGCACCACCCAGAACTCTATTCCTAGAGTAATATTTTTACGCTCGAGTGGTTATACAAGCCTACCCTTTTGGGGGCGGAGTAGATAATGAGAATTGAGAAAGAGTAGTACTCTCCAGCAACGCGGTAATCATGAGGATGAACCGAGTCACCAGGGAAGACTTCACATCTTTGAATTACCAAGTGGTTGAATCTAAGCCACTCTTGCACATGATATCCAGAGCTCCTATGCTGTGTTTTCAAAATCTTGTATGTTAATCTAAATGATACCCTTCAGTGGAACACCAATCAGCAAATTGACAAGTTAAAGCAACAAAAATTTCCATGTATTACTTCAGGGGTAAGATCCAGAACACAAGGTTGCAGATACTATTGGAGCCCCTAACCAGAAACGACCTCACAATGCATAGAATGAAGATGATAACAGAAGTATAGGTGTCAGACAGCTCAAGAACAAGAAGCGAATTCCAGCCACGATGCCTTGTTTGGTTCAAGAAAATGAAGGACGAAACATGACAAGAATAAGCTTACAAAGTGAGGGGACGGTAAAAAGTAAACAGTGAGTCTCCAAAGAATTAAAGCACAGAGATCGATGAATGGTGCCCGTCAAGAAGCAACAAGAAGATTGAGGTTAAAGAAGCATTTCGCTCACCCCGATGATGAAATTAACAAATACTCAGAATGTTGGGTCAAAAGAACTGGAAGATAGCCGAGCACGATCGAATGGGGCAATGCAGAACAGAAAGAACAGTAAGAATCTCTGCACACGCATGATATAGTGTTTATTGGTGAAGCAGGCAGAAACCCCGAAGAAGAAAGGCGGGTGCTCGTGCAAAAGAACAAGAGCGGGCGCTCATTGAACAAAATTTGACAAGAATAAAGCACACCGCAAAAAGGAAGGGAAATAGAGAAATCCGAAGAATGACTTTTCAGAACATATGATTAACAATAAAAAGAAGAAAAAAAAAGAGGAGAAAGAAAGCACAACATTGCATGCATCATATAGATAGGGGCATGTCAATTTTGCTTGTTCCTAAACAGGTATTTGAAGAACTATCGAAGAATTTACCAAAGTCCCGAAAGAACCACAGCCATAGCGGCGTGAGATCCAGATGTTAAATCCTTCGGGTCATCGGTAAGTCCTTCGGGCACGATGTTAAGTCATTCGGGCCACCAATAAGTCTTTCGAGCGTGGTGATAAGTCCTTTGGGCCATCAGTAAGTCCTTCGGGCATGATGCGGCAGCATAATGGCGTGAGTCCCGAAAGAACCACAGCCATAGCGGCATGAGATCCAGATGTTAAATCCTTTGGGTCATCGGTAAGTCTTTCGGGCACGATGTTAAGTCTTTCGGGCCACCAATAAGTCTTTCGAGCGTGGTGATAAGTCCTTCGGGCCATCAGTAAGTCCTTCGGGCATGATGCGGCAACATAGCAGCGTGAGTCTCGAAAGAACCACAGCCATAGCGGCGTGAGATCCAGATGTTAAATCCTTCGGGTTATCGATAAGTCTTTCAGGCACGATGTTAAGTCCTTCGGGCCACCAATAAGTCTTTTGAGCGTGGTGATAAGTCCTTCGGGCCATCAATAAGTCTTTCGGGCATGATGCGACAGCATAGCGGCGTGAGTCCCGAAAGAACGACAGCCATAGCAGCGTGAGATCCAGATGTTAAATCCTTCGGGTCATCGGTAAGTCCTTCGGGTACGATGTTAAGTCTTTCGGGCCACCAATAAGTCTTTCGAGCGTGGTGATAAGTCCTTCGGGCATGGTGCGGCAGCATAGCGGCGTGAGTCCCTAAAGAACGGCAGCCATAGCGGCGTGAGACCCAGATGTTAAATCTTTCGGGTCATCGGTAAGTCCTTCGGGCACGATGTTAAGTCCTTCGGGCCATCAGTAAGTCTTTCGAGCATGATGATAAGTCCTTCGGGCCATCAATAAGTCTTTCGGGCATGATGCGGCAGTCTTAGTAGCGTAGGTCCAAAAATGGCAACAACATCGTAAAAAAAAAGAAAAAAAATGGAAACCTACATTTTCAAGCCCCAGTGAAAGGTTCCATAGAGGGAGAACCCTAAATCCATAATCTCAAAAAGAACCAAAGGCGAAGAGTTCTATATAGGAAGGACTCCAAGCTTTACTGTCTCGAAGTGAAAAGTTCTATATAGGAGGGACTCATAACTCGAGGCTTCAGAGCGAAGGGTTCTATATAGGAAGAGCCTGTAGGTGACGAAGCTCTATATAGGAAGAACTTACGAGCCTAAAGATTCAACTAAGGAATAGCGGAGATGTCCAAAAGAACACGTTTTTCCAAAGCTAAAAACAGGGAAGTCTGATAAAAATGAGTGCTTATGAATCTTTGCTTTGTTTCTCATTCCATGAGAACAAGCAAAGAGGGGCAACTGTAATCACTCATTTTTACCTATAAATACATATTAGTGTTGCATGTATACATATTATATTATATGTTTATTATTTGCATGAGTGTTACTAATATATATATAAGGTGTGGTGTGTGCATGTATATTATAAGCTATGTATGTATACGTATTAATGGTGTATGTGTGTCGCGTATGCATCTATATTTAGTACGAGCGTATTTGTTTAATGTGTATAGATGTTATGTTAATTATGTGTGTGATTATATATGTATGAATACTGGTATGTTATAATTAATGTTTGTATAGGTATATACGTATGTATGTGTATTGCTGTTATAATTATACTATTACTAATATTATTGGGCTAATATATAAAATGAAATCCAAAAAATATATATATTAAACCAAATAAATAAATTACAGTCCAAGTACAATTACAAATAATTACAAGGCCCGGTTGGCCCAAACCCAAACCCTATATAATTACATTTATTGTGTGCAGGTGACTGTGGGCCGTTGGATCAAGATCTGATCCAACGACCACGATCTAACCAAGGACCAAAATATCTGCCAGCCGCGTGCTCTACACGTATGGACCGTTCGAGTGCCACGCGCGGACGCTTTGATATCCCACGCGTGCGTGAGCCCCACGCGCTCTGACCCCTCGACTGCTGAGCTCCACGTGGCACGATCTGGAGCCGTTTCACCAAATCGAGGCTTCATCTGGGCCGTTCATCCTTCAAGCCATCTCGACCGTTAGATCAGATTTGATCTAACGGCCGAGAACACGTCTGCCCGCAGGCAGAACCCCCACACCGCCACCATGCCGATCTTCAACCACCGCGCTCAGAACATGTCAAACACAACAAGAAAAGAAATGTCAGTCCAGATATGAAAAAAGCAAATAATATGCAACTTGTACCAAAACAAAGACATGCATATATATGTACGAAACAAATACTTTGTAACAGAGGGAGAGTTGTAACAAAAAAGAACAGAGAGTGTAATCGAACCAGTCAAGTTACAATCGAAATACAAAAAGTCAGTCTAGTGGTAAATACTCGTTTCCCCTTTTTTTATTTTTGCATGCATACATAAAAGAGATAAAAAAAGAGAGAGAGTTGTCTTACCGTCGCCGTTTGTGGGTCTCCCCTCGTCAGTGACAAGCCTTTTCGGCTTCCCCAAGCCAGATACGGTGAACTGAAGGGAGGGGGAGACCCCTTGTAGTTTCGTTTTGGGTTTAAAAATGGTTTTTTCGTTTCGTATTTCCTAGATCTATGGCAAATAGAGGCTTTTCCTCTGAATCCAACCTCAGATTCGTGTCGAGGGTGAGACGGAGGTTATTTTGGTGTGTTTTTTAGGCTCGCCGGCGCCGGTTAGCGGCGGCCGGCCGCCGGATTCTGGGTTTCATGGGATCGGTTTGAGAGAAAACGAGAGAGAGGGTTTGGGTTATAAAACTGAAAATGAAAGAAATGAAGGAAAAATTGGTTTCGGCCTAAAAGAGGGGTTTATATAGTTATTATTATTTCGTTAAATGGGGAAATTACATACTAAATCCCCCCGCGTTTCCAATATTTTCACTTCTGTCTCGCCGCATGGTATATTTACAACTCTGGTCCCCCTTGTATTTCAAAATCTTGCAATCCAGTCCCTAAATTACACCGAATCAGTTTTTAAATGGTAAAATTACCCCTTTAACTATCCCGCGTTTTTTGAACTTTTCATTTCGGGTCTGCCCCTTGGTCCAATTACAGTTTTGATCCTTTTAGGTTCTGTTTATTTCGCATTTTCATCCTTAAATTACATATTATTGTTCTTTAATTTCTGCCACTGACTTTTATTTTTTTTCATTTCAGTCCTGTTTCCATGTAAATATTCATGTTCGTACTATAATCGTATATGTTAATGTAGTCTTTTGTCTTATTTTATATCCCTCGTACATGTCATGTATTTTTATGTTTACATGTATATGTGTATTAAGTTTATAATGATTATGTACCTTTTTGTTCGGTTATTCATATTAAGCATGTTATGTTCTAGTTGATTCGTACATGGTATATTTTGTATTTTTGTATGTGTGTATGTTCTCTTGTTTTTTTTTAGGTTACATGTTAGCATATTTACCCCTTTTTTATGTATAATATATTGTCCCACATATGTTGAAATATATTTTATTTCTAATATGTATGTCTTCTTGAAATATATGTTTTTGTCTATATATGTATTTATACCTACCTTGTTATTGTGGCATGTTAAGTTTGCTTTTATCTGATATTAAGCCTTGTTATGTATATGTGTGTTTTAATTACATATTTTTATTTATGTTAGATTAGTATTCTGTTATGTGAGTATTTACTGTCTTTAAATTATCTGCTATGTCTTATATTTTTGTCACTAAGATTGCATACGAGATATAAATTTTAATGCGGTGCCCTTTTATCCGAGCGTAAACGGGGCAAGTATCAGGCGTAGTGATAGTGGTTGGGCGTTTATTCTCGGATAACGGGGCCCTTAAAATTTATTCGCAATTATGACCGAATTTTAAAATAATTGTCATTTTAATCCGGAAAATCCAATATTAATAAAGTGGTAATTATTAAAGTACCAATTTTGGGCAGTGTGGGGGTGCTAATCCTTCCCCATCCGTAACCGACTCCCGAACCCAACATTTTTTGAATCTCTGGTTTTATGGTGTCCGGCCTACCTAAGTGGCCGGTGGCGACTTCATTTTTTTAAAATGCAGTTTTTTTAAAAAACCCCACAGAATAAATATTTTTTATCCAAAAGAATCACAAACACTTTTCAAACACTTCAAAAATCTTCGTTTTTATTTAACGATAAGAAATCGGGGGACATCGCTACAGAATGTAATGAAAATGAAATTTTAGCCCTTTAAAGTTAGAAACAACACATACCCAGTTGACAATTTTTGGAGCATCAGGTCCTGCAGACAATATTTTAGCAACAAGTCAGTTCCCACAATCATCAAATCTAAATTGTTTACTCGGTGGATAAGTACCGATATCAAGATCATGCCAAGGGTGTGCAGCAACCGATCTCCTCGACATAGACGAAAGGATCCTCTCGCTCAGTTTGGGTGCTTGAACTGCGTCGCTCATCTTTATCAACAAATTGCATCAACATTCAATCAAACTCATCAGTTTTCATGGATAAATCAACCCCCCAAAAAGCAACTTTCTTACACATGTAATTCTTCTGTAGTCACTTTTCTCAACATAAAAATATAAAAATGGCTACTTTTCAGGCTAAACCAAAGTTCAAAGCTTGAACAAAGTTTCCAGCAGGATTCAACAAAATCCTATGGAACTTGTGCCATTGCACTTAAACCCAGAAACGATGCAGCCATGAAATTCGAGCTGCATAAAGTGTAAACGTGCAATGCAAACTAGACAAAACTATAGAAAGAGCTTCCATTGTGATCCTAAACAATGCAGAAAGTGAAAAGAAATGTACGTACCTTGGTTGCGGAATAAAAGTACTGTAGAAACAAACACAAAAAGAAAACAAAGAGAAATGGGAAACAATGTGTTTATCCTGAAGCAACGGTTGATCTATAAGGTAAATGTTTATAGCATGGAGGGGGGTTGAAAGTTTGGACAGGAGACAAAACAGGTTGGTCAATGCTTTAAGGCATGCAGTTGCATCGTGTCTGCTCTCCCTTTTTTTTCTCCGGCTAGTTTTTTTTATAGTAAATATAGTTAATTTTCTGCTAAAAATTTGCCTTTTCCTAATTACTACCTAGTACATTATTTATAAATAAAATAGTTATAATAGGAGGATTTCCCTCTTTTAAATAGAAGCAATCACATTAATTTTTTGCAGTTCCACCGACCCTGAACTCGAAACTCGAAACCGGACTCAATTATTTGATGGTTTTGAAAAGACAAGCATAATCATGTTCATGATACATTATGTAGAACCAGCAAGTTATGTGATTTCATCCAAAATAAGTTCTGAATCCACTAGATGTACATAAAATTTGCATGTATATGCAATCAGGTGTGAATGCAGGTAACTTGGCATACTTGCAGCTGAAATGGACTGCACTGAAATTCCTTGAGTGGGATGGTTTGAACAGATGAAATTTCAAGGCATGTGTATAGAGTCAGGAGACATGGATATCATCTGAAGCAGGCTTGAATTCGAAAATGTTTCTTCTAATGCAGGTCCCCTTTTGCTTCCTCCATTGTTTTCTATTGCGAGGTGAATCAGCTCCCTCGCAACACCAATCATTCCGATTTTGCCATCTCCACCAAACAATAAGCATCTGGTTGCTACGTCTGCTACTATTTCTATTTGTTCTCTGCGAGCTATCGGCTGCTCGTGGTAATAAAGAGATGGATCCACTATTTCTTCTAGCTTTCCACTTCTGATTTTTTCCATGGCTATCCTTGGCATGTCCGAATAGTTGGTGCCTGAAATTATCTCCAACAATAACAGACCAAAGTCGTAAACATCGTTTCTGTGGGGAGTTCCGTAGTGGTTGCGTAAATTAGAACCGTCTCCGGAACCGGAGCTAAGCAGTGCAAAGCCAGCAACCTTAACTGAGAAATCCACATCAAGAAATATGTAGCCGGATGATTTGAGGCCACGGTGAAAGATAGGCGGAGAAATCTCATACTGCAAGTATGCTAGGATGCCTGCAGTTTCAGCAGCTGCGTTCAGCCTCCTGTACCAGTCAAGGCCGATTTTTTGTCCTCTGCTATTTTGCAGATGTTCCTCCAAGGTGCCATTCGCCGGATATTCATACACCACCAATATGGTGTAACCAGACTCAATACAACATCCGAGGAGTCGAGCTAAACTCCTATGTAAAACAGATGATAGAAGCTCGATTCTTGATAGGACATCGATTAGGTTTCTTTCAGTCTCACACTGCACCTTCTGCACAGCTATATGTGAACCATCCCCAAGGACCCCAGCATGAATTGTTCCGTTTGCGCCATTTACAAGCTTCTGACCGTCTACAAATGCTCTGGTTGCTTCGTCTAGCTCTCTGTAAGTAAACAATCTAGTCCTACAAGCTTTCCGAAATGACATGGTACCGTGATAATGATTCTGTTCTAGGTGAAATGCGCCCGGTTTAACCGGTTGTCGCAGTATGCAGAATAATAAGAACAAGGACGCAAGGATGAAAACCGGAGCAAGAACACCTACACGGCAAATGTAGTAAGATGTCAATTCTCAGAGCAATCTAGATAAGGATCATGCTTAACAAAACAATCAATCTCATGTTAACATACCAGCCAAAATTACAAGTTTCCTTTGGCTATGTTTTGGACTGTCACAATCCCCTCCATATGCTTCTTTCCCCTCCTTGATGCAGGCTGTCAATGGCAGATACAAAACATGGAAAATGACACTCTAATTTGTCTGCAAATCAACATAATTTGATTACTCAAAAATAAAGATTAAAGTTAAAAGTACTCACACTTGAAGCATCCAGCTCCATTTGCAAATCCATCACCGACAAACCCATCCCTGCACAAGCACCTGACCGCTGCTTCAACGGCGGTGGCATTCACCATGTCAGCATCACTAGCACACACTCTACCGGAGGAATTTGTCGGGACCGCCCACTCCAACTTAACCCCACGTTTTCCGGTGTTGGTTCCCCGGGAAACGACCCATGATGAAAATCCTCTGCACCCGAACTTGGAAAAACTCGAAAACCCATCGCCGGAATGCCAAATGCTATGATCGGAAAGTGGATAACAGCATGCAAGAGAACCACCGTAGTTGCCATCACAATCGGGCAAGTCGTTTGTTTCACAACCTGCTTTACACAAAGAAGAGTCTTCACAATCATATAGACCTATGACGTTGTCGCTAGAGATACCAAAGTAATCGTCTTTCGTAAACCCGAAGGCGTTCAAGTCGTGGTACTGACGGCAACCGGTGGTTCCGGGGAAGTCGACAAGTACACTGTCGGAGAAGAAATCGAGAACTCGATAGGTTTCAGCGCCGATATGGAGGTAAAGGGTAGTGGAATTCAAGCAAGAAAGATTGAAAGCTGTGGAAATTGAAGGACAAGAAGCGTTTAAACGAAACGGAAACGGAATGTGAAGGCTGCCGCATCTGTCATCGCACTGGTTCGGTAGCAAAAGGGATTGCATTTGCTGTTGCAAAGACATGGCCGGTTGATTAAGAAACAAGAGAATAAACGGAACTAAAAGTAAAGCTAGCATTGCCCTGGAAACCTGTTGATCCATTGCTTTCCCCGGAGATGGTCGAATCATGTTCAGGCTTCGGCCATTTTCAAACAAAACCCACAAAAGAGAGGGACCAGAACAGCCACGTGGCGAGATCAAGGGGGTTGAAGGAGTGAAAAAAAGGGTGATGCGTAGCGTAGGAGTGCGGCCATGGGAGTTGGGGAAGTGAAGAAGATTGGTCTGGGGAATGGGCTACAATTGGCACCGCATAGTCATCGGACTGCGTGCAATTTTACGTGAGGTAAGGGTAGGGGGAGGTTTACGATCAAAACATCTTAAATAATCTATTATAATAGTAAGATTTTTTTTAACTGTCCGTATACTATTCATTAGCCGAGTTTAAATTTAATTTGTACAGATTCATTAGGAGAGACTCTTTTCACTCAAATTTTTTTATTAATAACGTCAAATTTAAATTGTTATTTGGCGCCTTATCTAACTAAATAAACTAATTATAATTTTAGCATTGTGTTTAAGGATAAGCGTTCGATCGAGTCGAGTCAAGAATTTGAATTATTTGAGTTGATACGTTATATTTAACAACTCAAACTTTATTTTAATTTTTTTCAATTTGAGTTTTCGAGTTCCTATACAAATTTAATCGTAATAATTTATTATGTTATAATATGGTTTAATTCAAATTTAAACGGCTTTATCTAATCATATAAGATATGCATATATATATATATATATTTCTTTTATAGTTTTTCATATGTGATATATATTTCTTCATATTATATATATATATATATATATATATATATATCGGTAAAATTGAAGAAGTCGACTCGAATTTAAAAAGTTAATCTACTAATTACTAAAAGATTCAAAATTTTATTTTACAACTCAAACTTTATTTAAAATTTTTAAAGTCAAATTTATGAAATTTCGAAATTTTCACTTCAAATCGAATTTTGTTCACCCTCAACTGTGTTTGCTTCGCATCTTGCTTTAATTACTAATTTATTATTACAGTTCGTGTAGTAAGCACGATTTGCATGGCTTTTAAGGCTTCGGTAATTGGGAAAAATATGAAATGTTTACGAATGTTTGAGATTTACGGGATGTTATTATCTAAATGCAAAAAGATTTTCATAACCCCAAAGTTGAGTTGATGCGCCTTTGGGGTACTCGACAATATTACACACTTACCTTGACAGTTGTGCTTATTTGTTAAAAATTAAATAGAATGTATGCAGTTTCAACTTATTAAGTTGTCCCCAAAAAAAGAAAATATTGTATGTTTAGATAATTTGTATGCACGTTATTAAAAATATTAAGATTATATTGGAATTACACTATAATGTTTAAATAAGAGTAAAATACATAAAATTTATATAATTTTTACATGGTTCAATCGATCTTTTATTCGAATTTATTAATTCTTTCGTATTTTTATCAAGTCATAACAATTTATTCTATACCTAATTCAATGTTACCGATTAAATTAATCGAATCTGTCGATTTTTGATTTAACAAATTGATCTAGTTCGGTTTTGACAAGAGAATTTATGTCGATGTCAGGAATGAAATTTACCTTTACCTTGTATTGAGACTCTCGACACGATGTAAAACTTACATTTTGTAAGTTTTTGGACGTTGGATCAATTGAATTTAATGGTTGAAATTAAAAAGTTTCAATTAAGAATTATCCACTCCTTTTCCATAAAATTTTCAACTATTAATTTCAGTCATATTTTACACTTTTTTTATGTGAAAAAGGGTACCACTACAAGCCTCATTAAAAGCTTCACTAATTCTAAATGGAGGAAAATAGTAGGTTTAATGTAAAAATAAGTGCCTAAACTATCATATTTTTCTTTTTTAAGTAACTAAATTATGTTTTGCTCTTTTTAGATACCCAAAATATCATTTTTTTTTGCTCTTTTTAAAGTCAAATTAAAATACTTACTTTGACAAAAAAAATAATAGTTTGAGCACCCCTAATTTGACCAAAAAATAATAGTTTGACTACTTAAAAAGAGTAAAAAATAGTTTATGTACCTAAAAAAAAAAAAATTTAGGCACTTAAAAAAGAGATACTTATTTTGGTATTAGCCAAAAGAGTATTCATAGTGATATATGTAACTACTCAACCAAAAACATAAGATCAAACAATAAGGGAAAAAACTACAAAGCAGTAATCAGGATTTCGATCGGCAATGAGTAGCGGAATTATTTTCGGCAGCGACTGCACATAAAACATCTCATCACCGTCCTTGTCAATCGTGCCAAACTATCGGCCACACAATTCCCGATTCGGCGAATATGAACCTCCCAATCTTTATTAATCACGTTAAGCAATCTATCAACCAACGTCTCACCTGAAAGCATTAAGGATTCATCCTTTAGAATCCGAACCTCCCAATCTATATCTCTTCTCTATTTTACAATTTGTTAATAGAGTCTAAGTCTGTACTTTTATTTTAACTTTTATTAATTATACATCGTCTTCACATCATTTTAGCACAACATTTATTTTTATTAAAAAAATCATTTGAATAATTTTATGTGTAAATTATAAAAAAATATCGATTTTGAATATTAAATATTGAAATATCAAATGACTTGCGTATTTACGTTTTCCGATGTTACTTTTCATTTAAATCGGATCGAATTTGTTTTAAATAGTGGTTCGAAATAATAAAAAGTTAAGCTAATATTTAATTAAACTTCTTTAATGAATTGATATTTAGGACATTGAATCAAGTTAATATATTCTAGTTTATCATCTTAATTCAATTTTAAATCTTTCTAAATTAAATCAATGAAATAAAATTCAAATCTAATATTTGATTAAATCTTTTTGCATCCATGTTTGTATGCCATCAGTCACGGTGCCGGAATTGGAGCGCTGATACCAGTGGCGGTGGCCGATTCATATGATCACCGGTTGTTCTATGAAAGATATTCTGTTTGTACCCTGTCTTGTCTTACACGGAACATGGATGATTTGGCTGTTCAAACTTGCTGCTCAACATTATTGATCAATTTGCATTGCCCTTTGCAGCAAGGATGCACAGGACTCCTCCCGGAATCGTTCGTCTCGGCTGCCAAAACTAAATTACCTGTAAGCAGTCCAGCCATACAACATTAATTAGAAATAATATAAAAGAAATATTGTTGTTTACATTATCAACATTTCTGGAAACAAAAACAGGAAAGAATTAATCAATTGATATCAAAATTCCAAAGCATATAGTTAAACTATTAAGTCAAGGGGGCATGCTGTTTGTTTGCTCTTCCATTGCATCAAAATGGCTTCAGCTTGATGCAGGCAAATAATAGTAAAGGACAAAGACATGTATATTGAGAAGAGAGGCCAAAATTAAAGGCCATTCGGATTCTGTACTTAATGCGTCTATCTCAGAGTTCTTAACAGTAGCGGCATACATAAAAGTTCGGGAAAGTGAATCAGTCAATGATGGTACATAATATTACACTAAAAGTCTCATGAGCTGCGATGCAATGCAAGTCTATAGAATCAACATATGAAAGGGAAAAATAAGATATGGGGGGAAAGCATCAAGAGATTACATGCAACAAACAAATATTGCATTTGTTTATTGCATGTAATATTGTGCGTAAAGTCAAGTTGAAGCTTCCCCTTCCAAGCGTATCCTCTTGGGACCTTTCTCTTCGCCTTGACTGCCGTTGTTCATAACTCTGCTTTCCTTGGCCTCCACGGAACACCTTTTGTAAGGTTTAAATCCGGTTCGGCTGGCCTTAAGTTTTGAATGTCCTAGTCCAATAGTCAGCAGTCCCTCTTCTGCAGTGTTATTCTCATCTCTTGATAATGAATTTTTCTCCACTTCTTGACGATCAGAACAAGAACCCAATGTATAGCTGTTGAGGTCTAAAGTTGATGTTTCTCTATTTTTCTCAACTGGATTTTGCTTGTCTTCACCTACATTTTCCTTTTCCTGCCCCTTGTTCTTGCCCTTTTGTGGAGAAAAGCTTTGCGGCAGTACCTCTCTGGAGAAGAGGGCTTGAAAAGCCTGTCGCCCCTGAAATAAGTAGTGCAGCCATAGAGCGGCAATGTTACAATACAACTAGAATAATAATTAAGTTAATGCTATATGCAAAAATAGACAAATCAACTCACCTCTTCAGATACCCCCTTCCAAGAATCACTCAGATTGCTACTGCTTCTACTTCGACGGTTACATTCAACTTGTGCTTGATTTGCGTTGGCTCCTTTCGAATCTTCCTTGTCTTTGTCATGTTTCTCTAACACATCTGTTTCTACCTCACTACTTGAAGCTGTGTTGGAGCCGCAAGAGGAGCGGTCAATCTGTTTTTTGTTATTTGATTTATTTGCATTCTGAGGTTTAGTTTCTTTGGCAGCTTTCTCATCATCAGTAGCTTTCACTCCAGTATTCACTTTTGCATCTCTCTCTTCACAGTCTGACGATGATGAAGTAGGTGATTTAGATGGTGAATGTTGACCTTGCAAAGCTTCAGAGTATTTGGGGTCTAGTTGTTCTTCCTGCACGGAAAGAGCTTGATCAGTTTTATCATTTTGTTCCGTCTTTGCAGTAGGAGCTTGACCATTCTCCATTGGTGGAACTGCAGCATTGGATGCAGGACCACAGGTAAAGCCTGGGTGAGGAGGAGCACAAACAGGAAGCAGTCCATGGGCAGCCCACCATGCAGTGGCAGCTGCTACAGTTGCAGCAGCAATGGCAGCCATACTTGGAGCAGAGTTCATTTGTCTAGAAGGGAAACTGTCTAAGCCACTTGAGGGAGAATCGCCAGAACTTCCAACATTTGCATAAGGCCAAAATGTAGCTGCAAAGCTTGCTGCAGCATGAGCAGCAGGATTCTGTAACAAAGTAGATACAATGAGACTTGAAAAAGTGGAGGGGACATGTAGAAATGATCGATAGTCCTCTTGATTGGGGCGAAGAGGCATAAAGGGAGTAGGAAAAGGTGGCAATGCCTGATGCGTAGATCCTGGGGCATTATTCTGATGTTCTGTAGTTGCAGATGCAGCTGGATTTGTAAACAGGTTAGGTCCATGAACATCAACCATAGGGTTAAATAAAGAATCCTGAAATGACATATCCAGGGTAGGATTTTGAGCACATGGTTTCAGGCTTCTATATAGTACATGCACAGCAACATGTCGAGGATAATTTTGACTCGCTTGCATCTCATCTGCAGATAAAACACCAACCAAACCATCTTGTCTCTGGCCTTGAGCTGGTTTCTGATATGAAGTGCAAGAACTCTCCAAGTTTGAAGCCTTACTTGTACCATTATCATAAATAGTCTGTTGAACATCAAGTTTTATAAGCTTCATAAATTTCTTTAAGTTCTAGAGTGACACAAATTCATGTTTATCATAATTTATTACCTCTTTTAGCGAAGGTACAAACTCCCTAAACATGCAAGAGTTTATGTGTGCTGCTGATGTTGGTATAAAATTCTTATTCATGGAAGTTGCAGAGGAGCAGTTTGCTTCATGGGGACGGGTGAAGACCCCAGAGCAGCTCTCATCTTGGTTTTCTTTCAGATTTGTAGCCTTTTCATCTCCATTAAGTCTCTGACAAACAAGATATATTTGAAGCTTAGGTTAAAATAAAAAAGAAAAACACAATTAAGGGCATGAATGAAGTGAGGAGGAGAAATTAACCTCTGGAAGTGGTTCTTTCTCCAAGTCCAACACTTGCTTGCAATGCAAAGAAGATATTGGCATTTCGGATTTTCCATCCTTAGCTCCCTCCTGTACTGTGTTAGCAACACCTGTTTTTCGAGGATAAGGATTGCTTGGTTTTCTTTTAGGGCGTGGAGGTGGAATTTCTATGTCAAGAGCTTGACTTATTGGTACACCTTTAGCAAGTGCCTCTTTCTCCAGCTGAGAATATTGTTAGTAGTATCAATAAAATGAAAGTTACAAAGAAGAAAAATGTTACTAGTTACTGAAGGCACCGATGAGGCATCAATATAACATTAAAAATTTGTGACACTATTATATATGATAGAAAACTAGAAATGACAACTCAATGAAACATGATAATATCTAACCACAATAATACATTATGTTATCAGGAAACAAGAAGTTAAAGTAATATAACTGCTCTACCATCTATTAATATCTCACTTACGATTAAAAAAAATCTCACTTAGGAGGTTCATACAAAATTTTATACTCCTATTTTCAATTAGTATGACCTGTTTTATAACATCTTTTTACCCTGCCTTCAAAAGGTACATACAAAATTTTGTCCTTCAAATCGGGTAAGCTCATACCAAAAGATGAATCCGTTAACCACCTTTAAAGAGGTATCTACATTTTTTAGAGTCCTTTAAAAATATCACCTGTCCTATGCAATACAACATCTGACTTTAGCAGACATACACAGTACACACAGGCCAAAGTTGAACATATACATACAAGAGGATTGACTAAATAAAAAAAAGGGGGCTGGTTCAGCCAAGCATGAAGTTCTGCTTGGCTAAACCAACCCCCATTTTACTAGGAGAAAACTTTTACATGTATTTATAGAGAGAGAGAGAGAGAGAGGATTAGTCTATTTAGATGGAAAGAAAATTACCATTGGTTTCTTAAGAATAACAATTTAAGTTCTGCATAAATAAGTTCTTTGTTATGTAACATTGAGATAATTGACGGTTAGGACTTCAGACTGAAGAAAGTATTTTACAAAGCTTTAGCAATAATAATCTCGAACAATCTTTGCTGATGAGATTCTTCAATCATGAGCTAATCGAGATAAAAATGTTGGAAACTACTAACAACAGAATGAATGCATTTTTTGTGATATCAGAAATTTCAAAGGAGAAAGATGAAGATGAAGATGACGAAGACAATGATGACGATGATGATGATGAAGAAGAAATGCATTACCATGTACCTAATTTTCACGTAATTGGCAGGGGAATGCCAATAACCTGCAGGAAATAAGTCTTTGAGAAAAGAATCCTGTAAAATTTTGAGTGATTCCTATTATTGAAGATGCATACCACATTCACTAAAGAAGGATAATCTCTTGAGAGTTAAGATGGATCTATTTGATGCATACATCAAGTCGAATATCATTATCAGCTACAAGGCATGCCTAACAGACATGTCGCTCCTAAGCTTGGCTGCAAAACTTAAGGTACTATCAGGAAGAATGATCCCAGTATATCACCTAATAGGTATAATCTTTCTGATAAAAAGAAAAATATGCACATCAGAATTTTATGTGCCACATTACCAACAAAAGAAACTAGTTCAAAGTCATAAATGACTGATCTTTATAGATGTATGATCCTCAGCCATAAATGAAAGAAAAATAAAGTTCATATCTTTTATCAAACTAGTCTCCAGTTCCAACTCAGCAATATTGCTAATGTTTAACGAGATTTCACACCAGTAATCTAAACACATCAACTCACCCCAGTATTCAACAAACTATATCATTCACCCTGAGCAATTTGCCTTCCCTGCTAGCATTAACTACTCCTCAATGTATTCCACTCTGGCTTTAAATAAGATCATTTGCATGATAAGATCAACATCTTCAAACACATCTCGACTTACAAGAAAAAGAAAAAAATCCTTCTAGTAAAATTTCATCAAGACCCTCAGCTAGACATAATACGAAACAGACATTAACTAAAACTTCCACCATATAAAGGAGACAACAAATTACGCAATAAAATGCAAAAAAGAGAAAAAGTCCTTTAAATATTGTCTTCAAAGGAAGTGAAACTTGCCACTATAAAATCTTTAACAAAAATTTATCCTAAAATTGAAGGCTAGCAAGCTATTAAATTTATTCTAAGTGCAGATTCATTGTCAACTTTGGATGCTGATGAATTGAACTATTAGCAACCTTGAGATACCCTACACATGAAGGGTATGCTAATTGGTAATCCTAACAGCCGATGACTGACATACTACCCATGGATGCTGAACAATTCAATTTGAAGCAGAGTCAAAATCCTGGCATATGATATAGTAATGAAGAACATGGATGCTCAACCCAAATTCAATTCTTACTACCTCATAATGGTGTATTTTTACTCTCAATACAAACTCAGACCACATGTACCTACATAACCCTTATGTGCCAAGAAACCAAACAAAAAACTATGGTAGATTAACTACAAATTACAACAGCATGTTCAAAAGCGACCAGTCAAGTGGATGCCTTGTGCATAAAAAGATGGTGAAATACATATTAGAAAGAAAGTAACCATTTTTAACAACTTGAAAAATTAAACATGCCCCTTTTTTCCAGACAGATCAGACTCCAAGGATGATAAGACTTCTTGCACAGCCAATCTCAAACAGAAACCAAATAAATAGAATTCAATTAGCTGACATCTCCAAAACCAAATTTGTAGAGATACTAAAAGCTCTCACCCTAAATGTGGTTTACAGAAATTAATGTTCAGCAGCTAAGAGTCTCATTTAACTCAGGTTTGTGCCTTTTCTAGATATTAATATATAAACTCCTGAGTTCTTCACATAATTGGTTATAATTTTGGTCATTGAGTGATACACAATTGATGCTTTAGGTATAGGGGTGAGTTTTCAATCTAGTCGAGTCAAATCAAGTGGAAAAGTTCGAGTTAGTCGAGTTAATGAGTACTATTTTGTCATTCAACCTTTATTTTATAGTTTTTCGAGTCAGAGTCGAATAAATTTGTTCGAGTTTCTGTTCAAATTTAATTGTAATTATTTATATTGTTATGGTACTGATTGATTCAATTTAAACGACTCTCCCTCTAACCATATGCGTTATACATATATATATTTCTTGTTATACATATATAATTTTAGATGGGCGTATAAAGGAGCCAAGAATTTGAAAAGAGTTGCAATTGAAGGACCAAATTGAGTAAAATGTAAAATTGAGGGATTAAATAGAAAAGGGGGGAAATTTGTTGTCAAAAAGAGGAATTGAAGTTACACAAGTATTCTAAAATGGTTGAGGAGCATGTGATTCAAATTTGGTCAAAATTGACTTAAAACGATGGAAGAATTGAAGAAACAAGGAAATCAAGGACAAAATCACAAAACAATCAAACTACTTAGCTAAAGACCAAAAACAGTAGTTTTAATATTCAATTTTTTTGGTTATTCTAACTTTTAAAGCTCAAACTCAAAATCCGAACCGCTAATTCGAGTTGACTCGAATAACTCAAAATTCAAAAAAAAAAAAATCCAGTCAAATCAAGTTTTGCTCACCCCTAATTAGGTTTAACTCTTTCTCCTCAATCTGTTCATTGAATGTTCCAAGGAAACCTCTCATATTGTCTTTGTTGTTTTAATTTTTTTTTAGAAAATTGCTCATACAAGGGGGGAAAAGTGAAGTATAGAATAATCAATAAGATTTCACAACCATTCAAATATTTCGGCAGCAGAAAAATACATTGAACATAGGCATAAGCATAAGAGGGCACCAAATGACCTTTGAAAAGAACTTTTGAGCATGACTCCGGATCTGCACAGCAGTCTTTGTTCCGATGTGTTCTGCAAATCACCATGGAAACAGAAAAGGGGAAAAGATCTCCAATTACAACAGTAAATAACAAAGCCGTTTCGTTTGTCAGTCCCAACAGACATATCCAACAAATCTTAACCTCAATCCACAATAACAGTAGTTCTAAAATGACAGCAGCAATCCAAATATTACTGTTTTTTCAACCCCGCCACTGGAAAAAAAAAATCAAAACTAAGAGGGACAAGCAAGTGAAAACCTTCAATGCGTTGCCAAGCTCGTCCATAGAGCTTCAAGGCCTCTAGGAACCTATTATGCTCCTCCTCAGTCCATCTTTCGCGTTGTTTAGTAATAGTATAAGGCTTCCTAGTCTATCATTCGACATAAAAGTTCAATACAAAGACTGCATTTTTCCAATTCCAATTAGCATAATTTAAAAGCAAAAATAAGAAAGAGAATTCATTTTGATAATTAATACCTTAACAACGAGTTCTTCTCCGGAGGAATATGTGCCCATTGACAGGACCTCGGCAGTCACCGCTGCTTCAAATCCTCTCTAACGAGCAACGGGTAAAACACAAACTTCCTTTCATTTCTTTCGAATACTACAAATAGTAAAGCCGTTTTTGAACACCACAAAACCTGATGACTGCTATTTACTACTGCAAACATACCAAAGCCAACAACAACAACAATCGGTAGAGATCTGTTTCTGTTTTTTATTGCTATTCCAATTAAGTACTTTAATTAATCACATAATAGTAAACTTCGGGTGGAAACTAAAATCTCTAGAAAATTAGAATTTAAAAGTAAAAAAATAAAATATAAGTATCCACCGTAACAGAGAGAAGAGACGGCTTCTTCCAATGAACTGAAAAAAAAAAATTCTGTTGTTCAGAATCCTCACCAAAACGAACCCGTAGACGCCAAAACCTTTCGAGAAATGAAAGAGAGAAGCTTTAATCAGTATTCAACAACACACTTCAGCATCATCTCTCCGGTAAACTCAATACTTTCCTTTATTATTAACATCCAAAGAAATAAAATTTACCTTTCTGTTTGGTTGCCAAGAAAAAGAAAAAAAGAATTCACTCACTTGTCTTTCGTCTCTCTACTCAACTGCGTATAAAGAACATAATTTTAAACTCAGCTGAGCATTGATTTCAAGGGCAACAAAACGGAGAGTGTAAAGAAGGAAATCCCTAGAAATGCGGTGGAAAATGGAAATACCTTGAGATATAGCCAGCCAGGGAGGATGAGAACACTGGGAGCAACGATCAGGCATGAAAAATGGGTTCACGGGAAACTCGTCGGATACCTCATAGTTTCCGGCAATGAGGAGATCGGAATCAGCAGAAATTGGAAAGAAAAAAGTTTCTTTTTTTGGGTGAAGACAAGTCGAAGAAAGCAAGTGAAAGGAGGCTTATTTCTTTTGGTGAGAACTAAAACAGCAGAAACTACAGTTCGGGGAAGAAGCAAGGAGAAATCTCAGCCACTACAATTTCATGTGGATTTATTTTTCTGGGAAAAAATTGAAAATTAACAAATTTTGGGGGAAGTTTAATTTGAGGCTGGAAAATAGTGAACGGTGGTATACAGAACGGAGATGCATAGGATGTTGCCAAGTGGCTATAATTTAGTGGCTGATTCAAGTAAACCCCACCCTTGCGCTTTTTCCCTTATTTTTTATATGTATTTTTTTTGTCTTTTTGCAATTTGCCTGTTTGCTCCCTGGTTTCCTGCCTCCATCTTCAAATCTCAGCCACAAGCTCCATTGCCCTTGAGGTTAAGTCCGTAAAAATGTACTCTGCTTTGCCACGTGGTTCCCGCCGGCGAACTCTGGCCATTCGTGGCATGGGTAACCGGTACGTGGCGGTTTTAAGGGTATACATGGAGTCAAAACGACGTCGGATTTGTGATCCGTTATTAGGTAGATCTCTTGTGATGGTTTTAGCAACAAATCTAGGGACACGCTATGTTCCCCATCTTCCATCTTCTCTTTTTTAAGAGCATTATATATAAAGGAGAGTAAATTTTATTTTTTCCCCTCCGATTTTTAGGTCTTTACCCTAATTAATTCACATTAATTTATGTTATACATTCAATTTTAGGGGTAAGATTTCTAGCATAGATTTTTTACATACACAGCGCCTCTAACTCGAGACTTACTTAAGCGAAACTAAACTGCTTATTACTTAGACAAATTATTATTAGTTAAAAATTAATTCTTTTTAATTTGACATAAAACTTTTGACGCAGTTTAATTTGATTTATATATTATATATTTGATTTAAAAAAATTTAAATAGAGTTTTAAGTTTTAAAATGAGACAAAATAATTTAATTCTTTAATAATTTGTTAACCGATTTTCAAATTCAAGTCAAATCATATTCTTGATATATGTATATGATATATGAAAAAAATATATATACATGTAGTTATAAAAAGTCATTTTCAAATCAATTAGTATCATAACATTATAAATATTTTACAATCAAATTTGAACAAAAACTCAACAACTCGACTCAATTTCCATAAACTTTGACTTGAAAATTTTCAAGGAAACTTGAGTTATAAAAATAGGACTCGTCACTCGACTAACTTGAAATTTTTTTACTCATAACTTCATCATATATAGTTTTAGGTCAAATTTAACAACTAGTCTATGCACTATGCATATATTATGGATTTGGTCCATCTAGTTTAATTCGGTCAATTTAGTCCCTATATTTCAAATTTTGAAATTTCAACAATATGACTGAATTATAAGGACTAAAAATGATAAAACTAGAAAACAAATAACTTCATCAAACACTAAGTCAACAATAAATCAACTTCTATCTAAATTCTAAAGCAAGGTTTTGCCTGTAAATCAGTGACGTTGCATTGAAAAGGTTTCAGGTTTAGCTTGATGCAAGAATAAGTTCACCTAAGCAAAAGCATGAAGAATAATAATAAAGACAAATGCATGTATTTTGAGTAGAGAGGCCAAAATCAAAGGCCATTCAGATTCAGTACTTACTTAATGAGTCTATCTCACAGGAGTTTTCAACTGCAGTGACATACCATATTAGTCCAGGAAAGTAAGTCAATGTAGATATTAGATAATACACAAGACAACCAACACGAAAGAGTCTCGTGAGCTGCAATCCAATGCAAGTCTTTATAATCAACATATGAAACGGTAAATAAGATATGATTCGAGATTGCATGCAACAAACCAATGTTGCATTCGTTAATTGCATGTGGTATGGCGTGTGACGTCAAGTTGGAGCTTCCCCTTCCAAGCGCACCCTCTTGGGACCTTTCTCGTCACCTTGACCGCCGGTGTTCGTCATTCTGTTTTCCTTGGCTTCCACAGAACACCTTTTGTAAGGTTTAAATCCGGTTCGGCCGGCCTTGAGCTTTGAATTTCCTAGTCCAATCCTCAGCAGACCCTCTTCAGCAGTGTTCTTCTCGCCTGTAGATAATGCAGTTTTTTCGACTTCTTGGTGGTCAGAACAAGAATCCAACATCTTGTTGTTAAGGTCTAAAGTTGATGTTTCTTCGTCTTCCTTTTGCTGCTCCTTGTTCTTGCCGTCGTGTGGAGGAGAAAAGCTTTGTGGCAGTACCTCTCTGGAGAAGAGGGCTTGAAAAGCCAGCCGCCCCTGCAATGGCGGCAATGTTACAGTAAAACCAGAATGATAGTTAAGTTAAAGCTATATGGGAAAATAAGACACATAAACTCACCTCCTCAGATACCTCCTTCCAAGAATCACTCAGACTGATACTGCTTCTATTACGACGGTTGCATTCAACCTGTGGATGATTAGCGTCAGCTCCTTTTGAGTCTTCCTTGTCTTTTTCATGTTTTTCTAACACATCTGTCTCTACCTCACTACTTGAAGGTGTGTTGGAGCCACAAGAGGAGCGGTCAACTTGTTTTCTGTTCTTCGATTTATTTGCATCCTGAGGATCAATTACTTCGGCAGCCTTCTCATCATCGATAGCTTTCACTCCTGTATTCACTTTTGCATCTCCTCTCTCTTCACAGTCCAATGATGATGAAGTAGGTGACTTAGATTCTGAATGCGGACCTTGCAAAGCTTCAGAGTATTCGAGGTCTGGTTGTCCGTCCTGCAAGGCTGGAGCTTGATCAGTTTTATCTTTTTGTTCCGTCTTTGCAGCTGGAGCTTGACTATTCTCCATTGGCATAACTGCATTAGTGGATGCAGGAGCACAGGTAAAGCCTGGGTGAAGAGGAGCACATACAGGAATCAGTCCATGGGCGGCCCACCATGCAGTAGCAGCTGCCACAGTTGCAGCGGCAACTGCAGCCATACTTGAAGCAGAGTTCATTTGTGTAGACGGGAAACCACCCAGGCCACTTGTGGGAGTATTGCCAGAACTTCCAACATTTGCATATGGCCAAAATGTACCTGCAAAGCTTGCTGCAGCATGAGCAGCAGGATTCTGCAACAAATTAGATACAATGAGTCTTGAAAAAGTGGAGGAGACATGTAGAAATGATCGATAGTCCTCTTGATTGGAGCGAAGATGCATAAAGGGAGTATGGAAAGGTGGCAACGCCTGATGAGTAGATCTCGGGACATTATTCTGATGTTCGGTAGTTGCAGATGCAGCTGGGTTTGTAAACAGGTTAGGTCCATGAACATTGCCCATAGGGTGAAATACAGAATCCTGAAATGACATATCCACGGAAGGATTTTGAGCACATGTTTTCAGGCTTCCATCCAGTACATGCACAGCAACATGTCGCGGATAATTTTGAGCGTCTTGCATCTCATCTGGACATATAGCGCCATCTATATCATCTTTTCTCTGGTCTTGAGCTGATTTCTGATATGAAGTGCAAGAATTCTCCAAGTTTGAAGCCTTACTTGTCCCATTATCATGAATTGTCTGTTGGACATTAAGTTTATAAGCTTTATAAATTTCAACTTCAAGAGTGACATAAAATTCATGTTTATCATGATTTATTACCTCTTTTACTGAAGGTACAAACTCCCTATACGTGCAAGAGTTTATGAGTGCTGCTGATGTTGGTATGAAATTCTTATTCATGGAAGAAGCAAAGGAGCAATTTGCTCCATGGAGAAGGGTAAAGACCTCGGAGAAACTCTCATCTTGGTTTTCTTTCACATTTGTTGCCTTTTCATCTCCATTAGGTCTCTGACAAACAAGATATATTTGAAGTCTAGGTAAAAGTTTCAAAAACAAAAATAATTAAGGGCATGAATAAAGTATTGAGGAGGAGAAACTAACCTCTGGAAGTGGTTCATTCTCCAAATCCAACACTTGCTTGCGATGGAAAGAAGATATTGGTGTTTCAGATTTTCCGTCCTTAGCTCCCTCCTGTACTGTCGTAGCAGCACCCGTTTTTCGAGGATAAGGATTGCTTGGTTTCCGTTTAGGGCGTGGAGGTGGAATTTCTATGTCAAGAGCTTGAGCTATTGGTACACCTTTAGCAAGTGCCTCCTTCTTCAACTGAGAATGGAATAAAGTCGATAGTATTAATCAAATGAAAATACAGAAGAGAAATGTTACAAGTTACTAAACGCGCCAATGAAGCATTAATATAACGTTTACTGTGCGTGACACATATATGATAGGAATGGCATAACTCGATACAAAATGATAATATCTAACCAGAATAACACCAAATGCTAGAGTATAATTGTTCCAACCTTAGTTTGAAAAAGCGCGCCTAGGCGCGCCCAAGGCGCTAAACGAAGTGAAGCGATCGGAAAAACGCTTCCATCAACAAAAACGAGGCCGTGAATACTAAACGTTGCTAGGCGCTCGCTTTTGCCAAGGTGCTAGGCGCCGCGCTTTAGCGATTAATGAAATTAAATAAAACCCACGTGGATTTTTAAAATACCCATTTTCCGAAAATAAACCCACCCAAAAATTAGAATTCCCTCGTCCACTTCCCCAAATTAAACAAAAAAAAAAAACCCTAAGATCAGCAAAGCTTCTCTCGGCATCTTCAAGCCTTCAGTCCAGGTATGCTTCAACAACTTTTTTTTTCAGCTTTCTTTTTCCAGTCTGTTGACCCTTCTCGCCCTCTATCTTCTTCAGTCTAGCTTTGCTGCCTTTTGGTTCGTAATTCCAGCAACTTTTCACCCTCTATATTATTTTATTTTATTTTTTTATACTTGACTGGATGTGTACATTTAAGACAGAGATAATCTTAATTTTTCTTATGGATTGTAATGATATGATTGGATTTTTCTTCACTGGAATTAACTTGATTCAATATTAGTACAATTTGATCATTATATATATATATAATTATTATATTATTCTAAGTACAAAATATACTACAAAATTAATTTATATCGCCTACGCTTAGCGCTTCGGCTGCCAGGACCCTATACACCTCGGAACGCCTAGCACCCTTTAAAACTAAGGTTCCAACATACAAATATCTCACACCAGAGGTTCATACAAATTTTTATACTCCTATTGTTGATTAGTAAGGACAGTTTTATGACATTTGATTAGATTTATCTGCTTCTCACCAAATAATTAAAACCCATCAACCAAATTTGCATAACATTTTGTTTACCCATACTTCAGAAAGTATATATACACAATGTGTCCTTCAAATCAGCTAAAAACTCATACCAAAAGGTTCATCCTGTAAACCACCTTTAAAGAGTTGCCTACATTTTTTTGTCCTTTAAATCTATCACGTGTCCGCTCAAGACTCCTGTGCAATATAACATTTGACTGAAGCAGGCATACAAACAGGCCACTGTTGTACACAAAGATTGACTAAAAACAGGGGCTGGTTCAGCCAAGCAGTAAGTTCTGCTTGGCTAAACCAACCCCATTTTACAAGGAGAGAACTTATAAATGCATTAATGGAGGGAGAGAGAGGATTAGTCTAATTAGATGGAAGGAAAATTACCATTGGTTTCTTACGAATCACAGTTTAAGTTCTGCATAAATAAGTTTTATCTTTCACAATGCCAACTAATGACTAGGACCTCAGACTGAAGAAAGTATTTCACAAAAGCTTTAATCATAATAATCTTGAGCAATCTTCATTTGCTTACCCTCCTGATAAGAAAGTATAATTTGCTCTAAAATCTACTAATATCTCTCACGAGAAGTTCATACAAGATTTCATACTCCTATTGTCGATGAGTACGAACTGTTTTATAACACATTAGATTAGATTTATCTGCTTCTCACCCAATAATTAAAACCCAGAGGCCAAACTTGTATAGCATTTTTTTTACCCATCCTTCAGAAAATATATACACAATTGTGTCCTTCAAATCAGTTGAACTCCTACGAAAAGGTGAATCCTATAAACCACCTTTGAAGAGTTATCTAGATTTTTCTCGGGAACTTTTTAAATCTATCGCGTGTCAGCTCCAGCCTCCTATGCAGTATAACATTTGAACGTAAAGCAGACATACACACAGGACAAAGTTGGATGTATACATACACAAAGATTGACTAAATAAAAAAAAAAAGGCTGGTTTAGCCAAGCAGTCAGTTCTGCTTGGCTAAACCAACCCCCATTTCACTAGAACTTCAAATTTTATATAGAGGGAGAGATAGAGAGGATTATTATATTTGGATGGAAAGAAACTTACCAGTGGTTTCTTAAGATCGTAGTTTATAAAGTTGAATGTATACATACCCAAAGATTGACTAAATAAAAAAAGAAATGTGGTAAAAAGCTGAGATTAACTCCAATATTGCATCAACAAGTTCAAAAGTGACCTGACATGTGGATGCCTTGTGTGTAAAAAGCTGGTGAAATACCTATTAGAAAGAAGCTAACCATTATAACAACTTAGAAAATGAAACATGCCCCTTTTATCAGACAGATCAGACACCAAGGACGATAAACCTTCTTGCACAGCCAATCTTGTAAAGAGATCAAATAAATAGAATTCAAATAGCTGACATCTCCAAAACCAAATTTGTAGAGATGCTAAAGGCTCTAACCCTAAATATGGTTTACAGAAATTCGTTTTTAGCAGCTCAGATTCTCATTACCTCAAGTTTCTGACTTTTCTGGATATTAATAAATAAACTTTAGTGTGCTTCTTCACTTAATTGGTTATAATTTTGATCACCAAGTGATTTACGGTCCATTTGTCACAGATAACAATGCAATCTCTTCACATATTAGGTATTAACTCTTTCTTCTCTATCCGTTTATTGAATGTGCCAAGAAAACCTCTTATATTGTCTTCATTGTTTTAGATCAACAAAATTGCTTATACAAGGGGAAAAGGTGAAGTAGAGAATAATTAGTAAGATTTCACAAATGTTCTAGATATTGCAGATGATGAATCAATAATTCATATACTTCAAGCAGACAAAAAATACGTTGAACATAAGCATTAGCATAAGCAAGAAGGCACCAAATGACCTTTGAAAAGAACTTTTGAGCATGACTCCTGATCTGCACAGCAGTCTTTGTTCCGATGTGTTCTGCAAATCACCATGTAAACAGAAAAGCGAAAAAGATCTCCAATCACAAAAAATAAACAACAAAAGCATTTCATTTGTCAGTCCTAACAGGCATATCCAACAAATCTTAGCCTCAATCCACAATAACAATAGTTCTAAAATGACAGCAGCAATTGAAATATTACTCCCCCCCCCCCTCTTCCCTTTAAAAAAAATAAACAAATTAAGAGGGACAAGCAAGTGAGAACCTTCGATGCGTTGCCAAGCTCGTCCATAGAGCTTCAGAGCCTCTAGGAACCTATTATGCTCCTCCTCAGTCCATCTTTCGCGTTGTTTAGTAATAGTATAAGGCTTCCTAGTCTATCATTCAACATAAACATTCAATACAAAAACTCTAGTTTTACAACTCCAACAAGCATAAATCAAAATAAAGAGAGTTAATTTATTTTGATAATCAATACCTTAATATGGAGTTCTTCTCCGGAGGAATGTGTGTCCATTAACAGGACCGCGGCAGCGTTACCGCTGCTTCAAATCCTCTCTAACGAGCAGCGGGTAAAAAGCAAACCTCCTTTCACGTCTTTCCACATCCACTAATACTAATAGTAAAGCCGTTTTTGAACTCCACAAAACCCGATGACTGCTATTTATTACTGCAAAAACACCAAAGCCAACAACAACAATCGATAGCGATCCGTCTCTTTTCTTTTTAATATCATTATTCCAATTAATATTTGTTTCTTAAGTGTTTTAATTAATCACATAGTAATCTTTGGGTGCAAGCTAAAATCTCCAGAAAATTAAAATTTTAAAAGTAAAATGAAATTTAAGTATCCACCGTAACAGAGACGAGACGGATTCTTCCAGTGAACTTAAATGAAAATTCCGCTATTCAGAATCCTCACCGAAACGAACCCGTAGACGCCAAAGCCTTTCGAGAAATGAAGAGGAGAAAAAATACTTCAGTGAACTCAAAATTACCCAGTAATATTAACAGCCAAAAGAAATCAAATTTAATAAAAAATAATGATAATTCTTTACCTTCAGTTTGGTTGCCAAGAAAAAGAAATAAGAATTCAATCACTGTTCTTTTGTGTATCTCTATTGAAATGTTTAAAGGGAAACAAAACGGAAAAATGCAATGGAAATACCTTGAGATATAGCCATGGAGGATGAGAACGATCACGCATGAAAAATGGGTTCACCGGAAACCTGCCGGAGAGCTCATAGTTTCCGGCAATGAGAAGATCGGAATCAACAGAATTTTCTGAAGAAAGCAAAGCGGAAAGGAGGATTGTTGTTGCTGAGAGGTAAAAAACCAGAAGCTAGGAGAAATCTCAGCCACTACAATTTCATGTGGATTTGGACGAATGGTAGCATACAGAACAGAGAGAAGCACTGGATGCTGCCAAGTGGCAGTAATTTAATGGCTGATGTAGTTAAAGCCCACGCTTGCACTTTTTTCCTTATTTGTTTTTTTCCTTTTTCTGCAATTGGCCTGTGTTCCTGGTTTCCTACTTTCATCTTCAAATCTCAGCCACAAGTTCCCATGCTCTTGGGGTTAAGTTCGTGAAAGTGCATTAAACTATGCCACGTGGCGGCCGCCGGCAGTCGTGTGCGATTCGTGACATGGTTACCGATACGTGGCGGTTATGGAATCAAAAAGCCACCGGAAATTTTGAGTACTTGACAATTAGCCAGATCTGCAGACTGAACAAATCTAGGGACATGCTCTGTTCCTCTGCTTTTTTTTTTTTATATCTAAATTTAGTCGTTAATGCAACTCGTAAATAAATCCATAAGAACGTCAACATGTGTCATTTATTTTTGGCAGAATAACCTTTTTATCCCGAAAAATTATTAAATAATTTAGGTTATTATGTCATCTATAATTTCTTCTAATTATATTTTCTAATGTCATAAGTGAGTTTTTTTTTTAAATATAACAAAGGATAAGTATTTATTTAAAAATTATATTAAAATAATTTAATATTATTAGACGGACCATAAATAATATGGTAAGCTAAATCTATTTAATATTTTTTTGATATTAAAGGTCGTGGACCATCCATGTTGGGGAGAGGACCGTGACATTTATAAAAAAAAATAAAATTTTAATAATAAGTCAGACTGCGTAGAGAGAACAACGTATGAAAATGGGCTTCAATGGACCCAAAATTAAGGATATTGCCATTATTGTCGGCCACCAATTTGGATCAACCTAAAATGATTGATAAGTTTGTGGATTCAAAGTGTCAAACGCCCAACACTAACCCTAACATGAACAATGTGGAAAGCCTAGTCTGTCTTCGATAATTTTATACATGAAACTAGGCTGACTATTCGATTAAGCTGAGTCGAGTTGGATTAATTTTTTTTTAATTACTTGAGTTTATGAATACTATTTTATTATTTAAATTTTATTTGATTTTAACTCTTTCATTATAAAAATGAGTGTTTTAATTTTTATATTGAGTTATATTTTGATACACAAATTAGGTCATAAAATATTTTTTAATCATATAAAAATTCTCAATAATTCATAAAATACAACCATTGATATTTTTTAAAAAATAACAAACCGAAATGTCCACTTTTTAATAAATTTTCAAGCACATCATTCTTTATCATAATGTCCATGGATTGCAAAAGTCTAGCCGAAACAAATGTTCTTGTAATTACTTTAGGCCCGTAAACGAACCAAACTAACACGAACGATGATATGTTCATGTTCGTTCATTTAATTTGAACCGAACAAATGAACGGACACGAACAACTAAACGAATATAATTTTTTGTTCGTGTTCGTTTGTTAAAGAATATAGCTTGTTCATGTTCGTTCGTTTAAATGATAAACGAACACAAACGAACATACATAAAAGAACAAATTATCAAACGTTCACGAACATAATTTTTTTTAAAAAAATTTATAATACTTTTGTCATGAAAAATAATAAATATATATGAATAAATTTAAACGACCATAAATGAACAGATTACCGAACATTCACGAACGTAAATAACGAACAAGCTCTTTTTTCGTGTTCATTCATTTAATTAAACAAGTATAAAATTTTACTCATGTTCATGTATTTAATAAATAAAAAAACATAAACGAACTTCCCGCCAAACAGTTTGCTGAACATTTGGTTCGTTACAGACCTACTTGTAATGTGAATGATAATCATCTATAGTCGATAATTACATACACCTTTGATTAGAATTCCTTTACCTACTGCGTCATATCTTATTGATCTTATTTTCTTATATAATTATTGATATTCGACTACTTAATTAATTAATCTAAACAAGAAATTATATAATCTATTATGATATTATCATTTTTAAATAAATTTTAATATGTCATACATAACACTATTATGATATTATCATTTTTAAATAAAAGTGATTTAATATGATAAAAATCGATTGAATTTTGAGGTCTATTGATTAGTTTAGTAACAAGGAAGATGTTCATTTTATTTCGTTTTGTATGATTTGAATTTTAATATGAGAATATAACCGTTATTTAATAATAATAAAAATCGATCGAACTTTAATTAGCACGGTTCATTGGATATCGGTTTTAGGTGGATGGTTGAATTTTTTGGTATGAAATTCCTTAATTTCTATTAAAGTCTTTGAAATTAAATGTTGAGTTTTATTTTTATAAGAACAATTGGGCCTCTTATATTCAACCAACACTGAAATATGAAGATTTAATTTTTGACTAATTAACTTATATAAATAAAACGCTACCATTTAGTCCTATCAAAAGCGACACGTGGCATGGACTTCTGTCACACATGCCGACGCCGTAGACTTCTAGAGAAGAAATTAGTGTTTGGTTTAATTCTTTAAATAATTTACGACTTTAGGTATTTCGTTGCTTTTTCTTTTTTTGGGAATATTAGTAAAAACATTTAAAAAAACATTAATATTCTAGAAAAAGACGTACGCGTGCTCTCATCATTTGATCAAACAGACCGGCAGGCAAGGAAGCATTTAACTATTAAAAAAGGAAGCATTTAAAAAATAATAATTACAAATATGAGTACAATTAATAAATAATATTTAAATAACCATAAAAATAGTATCCAATTATAATAAAAATTAACCGAACTTAGACTAAAATAAATTTAAATGAGATACATTATAGATTTTAAACCTAAACCAAATATATTCATGTTGTTTTTTTTATTGATTAAGAAAGATTTAAATATAAGAGAACGGGTTAATTTTGTCTCAACTATCTAAATTTAGTTGAACTCAACGAGTAATTTTAAAAAATAGAGGATGATATTAATTTTAAAAAATTCGAGTTCAAATCGTTTTGTTAATATTGTATATTTGCATTATTAAAGAATTAAAAATATATATAAATAGATTTAAAACCAGACAAAAATATATTCTTTCAGTTGAATTAAAATGAAAAAAGATTGGATGCCTTTTCGATTACTTAAAGCCAATTCAGGTCAGCTTGACTCCTCGACGTAGCTTCTACACTTGGATGAGTTCAGTTAAGGAAAAGGTTGTGGACTATTCGTCTTCAACATGTTCGCATGAATAGGCAGTGACGGAATTATGTGAAAGTGGGAAAGAACAATCGTTATTTTATTCTCAAATATTTTTTTTATCTTTATTTTTCTATTTAAACTTTTTTTAAAAATTAATTTATATATAAATTTATTTTTTATTTTTAAATATTTATAATTTATTTTTTCTCAACCTCAAATTTTAGTTTCGTCTCAATGAATAAGAATAAAATTACAGACGCACTAGCTAAACTCATGTTGCCGGATAGCTTTGATGTTTTGCGGTTTGACTCTCCCCCCGATCGGTTTGGGCAGCCTCTTGAATGGTGATGGTTTTTTTAGTTTTGTTTGTCTACTATGCATTTGTTTTGTCGGGTTTATACTTATAATTTCACTATTCAATTATTAGTACGTGTAATATTTTTTCGATTAATTTTAAAATAAAATAATTTTTAACGAAGTAAATAATAATAATAATTATTATTATTATTATTATTTATTTATTAAAATATGATAAAGAAAATAGTCCTATAAACTCTCTGGTCAGAGCCCGTTCCTAAACATAATATTTTAATATGAATTACTAAAATTCTAAAATGTTAATAAGTTAGCATTAATATCATAAGAATACTATAAATATAACCAATGCAGCGAACAAACTAATCTGCGTTGAAACAATTGAAGAACCAAATATGGCTTCTTCAATAGAACCTCACCAAGAAGTATCTGGTGAAATGGACAATGAAACTTATTCCTTTGCCACTCAACTTGCGATGGGATCAGTCCTATCTATGGCCTTGAAAACAGCATGCGAACTTGGGGTTCTGGAGATAATTGCCAAAGCAGGTCCGGAGGCCAAACTCTCCGCCACTGATATTACAGCACAAATGCCCACCAACAACCAGGCTGCACCAATCATGGTGGACCGGATTGCCAGACTTTTGGCCAGCCACAATGTGCTGACCTGCTCGGTGGTCGGTATCGAACGACACTACGGTTTAGCCCCGGTGTCTCACTACTTCGTGCGTAACGAAGATGCCGGGTCGTTGGCCCCTCTCGTTGCCCTGGTTCAAGACAAAGTCTTCCTGGATAGCTGGTTGGTATCAACTTTACTTGAACAAAGTTTTTACTTATTAGATGTTTGATCATTTGGTGGATTTTCATTACAGGTCTCGTCTTAAAGATGCGGTTTTAGAAGGGGGAACCGCATTCGACAGGGCGCATGATGGAGCACATGCCTTCGAGTACATCGGATCGGATGCTAGGTTCAACCAAGTTTTCAACTCAGCAATGTTCAATATAAGTACAAGAGTCATCAAGGAATTGCTGCAGTGTTACAAGGGATTTACCGGCATCAAACAGCTGGTCGATGTCGGCGGCAACCTCGGTGTCACGCTTCACCATATCATTTCCAAATACCCCAATATCAAAGGCATCAATTTCGACTTGCCTCATGTTATAGAGCGTGCCCCGACCTATCCTGGTATACCAACATAGAATTTTGCTGGAGGATATTATACACACATACAGACAGAAATATATTAATGATTAATGAATCCTCTTCACTTGTGTAGGTATTGAACATGTTGCTGGAGATATGTTTGAAAGTGTTCCAGAAGGAGATGCTATTTTTTTGAAGGTAAGTTAATTTGAATATAGAAACATGGTTTTACAGTTGTAGTGTCACCGTGTCAGGTACCTTTTGTTATGTGTCAATGGCGACGCAGGCGATCCTCCATGATTGGAGCGACAAGCAGTGTGTGAGACTGTTAAAGAATTGCTACAAAGCAATACCAGATAATGGGAAAGTGATTGTTGCAGAATTAGTAGTTCCTGATATGCCCGAGCCTACCCCTGCCGTGAAGGCCACTTTCCTCTTCGATGTGCATATGATGACTCAACATCCGGGTGGGAAAGAGCGAACAAAACAAGAATTCGAAGCATTGGCGAACGAAGCCGGATTTAACAGGGTCAAGTTTGATTCCTTTGTTTGCCATGGTTGGATTATGGAGTTCTACAAATGATAGCACTCCCCTTTAATCTTCTTACTCCGACTCTGAAACTGAGATGCAGTAGTTCTTGGAAAAGGCTGAATGCGTCTGAAATGCACATTATTTATCGAAGAGGAAGTTATGTATGCATCTGGTGTTTTTCTGTTTTTAATAATAATAAAAAAAGCTTGTGACTTAGCTTATATATATATATATATATATATATGTATCTGGTGTTTTTCTGTTTAATTACTTGTGTAATTTGCAGATCTCAAACTGAATTTTAGCTTAATTTTTCAATAGAATTCATAGAAAGATTTTGAGGCTTCTGCAAGTTCTTATTCACTGCAAAAACTGCCTTATTGAATTGAAGATCTTTCTTTTGCTTCAAGCTTGAGTAATCAAACATGAAATGGTCCAGAACAAATGATTCAACAAACGAAATTTACATGAAGTGTACCGACTAGATACTGGATACGGACCAGTAGGTAGATAATCACAAGCTAATCCATATGGCAACTACATATATAGAACATGGACTTTCATTTAACGCTCAATCTGAATGGTAACATGACTGATATTATACTCCCTTCTTATGTATTCGATTACGTTGTCTAAGACCATGTCTGCATCGGCTTCTGGTCTGATTTTGACATGGCAAGCCAACAGGATCTTCCCCACAGTAATGGCCCATATATGCAGCTCGTGAATGGCCACCACGTCTCCCATTTCCAACAGCCCTGTTTCCAGCCTTGTTGCGTCAATCTCTCGAGGTGTACTCTCCATCAGCACTTCGAGTATGTTACGCAACATTCTTATGGTAGTTACCAAAACAATTACTGAAAATATTAGGGTGCAGATCAGATCGACTATTTTCCATTCCGGCTTATACCATATGATTGCTCCTCCAACCATTACTCCGATACTTTGGATGGAATCCCCCAGTACATGAAGATAAGCTCCCTGGACATTTATATTCATTCGTTTTTTCTTCTTCGGCTTATCAAGCAGCGGCTCCGACTGTTCTTTGTGAATATGGTGGTGCTCCTCATGTTTGGTGTGCTCCGTCTCTCCGTGATGATTGTGGTGCTTGGTCTTGGAGTGCTCCTCAGGATGATGGTGGTGGTGTTCTCCTGTGGAGTGTCCCTCGTGATGATGGTGTGTAGTAATGCTCACTCCATGACTGTGATCCTTATGGCTATGGCCATGGCCGTGACCATGATCGTGGCCGTGACCATGATCATGTCCCAATAATAGAGCCATGATTATATTAACCACTAGTCCAAAAGCAGCAACAAGAAACATTAGAAATCCTTTCACCTCACCTGTGTCATGAATGAGTCTAACAATGGCTTCATAAACTAAAATGCCTGCAAGCAACCATATCATCTGGATCGAGACCAAAGCCCCAAGAATCTCAATCCTAAAAAATCCATAAGATTGACGGGGATTGGCTTCCCAGCCGGCTGCCCATAATGAAAACAAGGAGATGGCAAAAGCTGCAACATCCGACAGCAAATGTGCTGCATCAGTTAATATTGCTAGACTATTGGCTTTGATGCCTCCCACCACTTCTACACTCATGAAAATGATGCAAAGCGTCACGGCAATGAAAAGCTTGCGCATCGAAGCCGATCTTTCTTCAGCATCTTTAGAGTCAGTACCAGCACCGGAAAGTCCACAAGCTGTTTCCCCACATATCTTACTCCCTACAATACTCCTTTGGCTTTCAGCAACATCCACATTTATTTCAATATCTTGCCCATGTTGAGGATTTTGCACTTCCATCTGAAAATTTAAGCAACACGGCAGATATAAACAGAATGTCTTAGCCAAAACATTTGGTCAACAATAAAGAACCATAAGGGAAAAGCGTATACAAGGCTTGGAATATATATAAGCAATAGATGACTTTTGAGTCTGAGAATCACCAAGACTAAAGTTCTTCAAGAACTTTCTTGAAGGAAAATTGACGTTTCAAGCAAATGCCTTCCTTTCTTCCTTATCAGAACAACCAATCTTTTTGTCATAGGTCTACAGTCCTAAACATCTACATTCAAACTTCAGCTAAGAACTGACCACGGCACAACTGTGCTCATATTAAATGCCTATCTGCAGAGCACCATTTACGCAAGCCAGACACTAGCTGTCAGCATATGATATGGAAGCTTGTTTTGATTACATAAACTTAAATTAGACTAGAGGATTGGTAAAATGAACTTGGTATTGTCCTTGTTTCCTAATATTTGAATCAACTAATCAAACAAGCAGTGGGATGCTTGTTTTACAATCATCATGAACTGTTTTGATTAAGCACCCAACAAAATCCAATAAATATAACATTTTGACCGTGCATCATATGCCTCAAAGAGGCTGATAAAAGAGGGGGAGTCGAAATCATATATATGGCAGACAAAAGATCGACTTCTGGTCAATGAACCACTTCCTCGTATGCAAACTACTTTCATCTCTATAACAATGAAACTACTTCCCCAGCTTGCAACGTTCACATAGATGTAAAGGATTATAGGGACACGATGGTTCTTATAATCCTTTCAAAACATTTACAAACAGAATATCGGTCCAAGAAACGTCAAAGTAAGAAACTGAAAAGGAAATCGTTTAAAATAACATTAAGCAGAAACTCATTGATACCGAACATCTGAGAAAAGATTTAACAGATTAAAAGTTTGATCATCAAGATACAAGCAATGCCTGCAAATGCATTATGCAAAGAAGATAGATATATTAAACCTGGGAGATAAGAGAGATTGTTACTTCTCAACGATCTGATACACACAAATTAGGGGCACAAGCAAGAATTGCTACCTCGCAAGGAGCTGATACATATAAATTAGGGAGCTGATATATATATGTGTGTGAGTAGGGAAACAGGCAAGTCCCTGTCAAGGAACAAAACTTGTAGGGCAGAAGGCTATTTGGCACAGACTAACCTTACCAACTAACCATACCAAAACCAACACCTTGCCTAATTGCCATTTTCCAAGTCAATGGATGAATGATCTCATCACCCGGCGAATAATTTACTATTAAAAGGCAAGCATCACAATCAGTGAATCAGATTGAAATAATGTAATTGTCCATGAGTTTGAAATATTTTATTGATTAACCCAAAGACATACAAACTTGCTTCAGGCAAAAAAAAAACAATCTTGCATCAGAAACTTGAACAGCTCTTTTGTACTTCTTCTCAGGAATTACATCAAACACTGGATACACACTAAAATCAGTTGTAATCTATTTCGTTCCCATTCACCATGGACAAAGAATCAAATAAGCATATATCTACAAAAATATAAATAAAAAAGCACATAAAATCATCATGATTATTAAATACTGCGAAATGGGTCAATTAACAAATTAACAACCCCAGATTATAAAAGTGATGAATAATGACCAAATGTGGTAAAAAGCACAGATCTTTGGCAAAAATTAGGCATACTAAATATACTAAAAAAGCTACCTTTGAAATCTAGTCGATATAGGATTGTACCTCTACTTAAAACTTGAATCCCCAGCCCTGGGATTGTGAGTAAGGTTGTTTATAGACACGGATCCAATAAAAGAAAACTGGAAATTACCAGATTACCCTTACCAGCCTTTCATCCATTTTTCCCCAAGTTACAGAGAAACCCAGGAATTTGACAGTCTGTGGTTATTTTCTCTTCGTCCAATCATTTTCTTCGTTGAAGCTTTTCACATGGAGGTGACTCAGACTCGGTAGTGGCTCAGCAAAAACGACAAGCGGTGGACAACTACTGCTGCTACCGGAAAGCTACGAACAAGCATTCGGACAAATGAATAGGATTGTCGAGAGATTTTGTCTTGTTGTTGTGTCATGACATTCACATGAAGCTGCCATGAAATGTAACTTGTAAGCATTATTTCAACAAAAAAAAAGAGAGTAACTTGTAAGCATTGTTTTCAATAAATTTACTTGGACACACGCAATAATAACCCTTTAATTAAGTATACGCTGGTCTTCAGATCTTGACGAGTTGATAGAATCACATGTTCTTCATCCGAACCACTGTATTGCGGTTGGTCTCCCATTGAATTAAGTAGTAATATCTGTCAAATTTGGCTTGCAGAGTTTTAACTCTTTTTATTTGGATTCTGTAAAGACCTGCAGCCTTGCCTAATATACATTGTCAAGTCAATTAATTGAAGAAAAAGAACACTTATTTCGATTAAAAATAAAATTTAAATAGTAAAAAAATATTTAAGCACATATAGTAAAAAAAAAAAAGTATAATTTAAGTATTTATTATATAATTAAGCCTTTTATTTAAAACTCTTTAAATCTTTGGAGTTTCGCTTGCAATTCTCGACACTATTCTGACCATTAAACTCAAATTTTGTATCTAACACTTTTTTATACAAAAATAATTGTGAACCTCATGTGTTCATGCACTCTTCGTCTAATTATATATTATAGGTTATACCAATAAGTGAAAATTTATGTAAAAATATATAGTTTTTATATTTAATTAAGTAAATATATTATATTTTTATATTAAAATTTGAACTCATATAAAATAAATATTTTTAGTTATTTTATAATTAGTTTGATGAGCAATATTTAGTAGAACTTGTAATATAAATTATGACGATCAATGTTTTGAAATAATTTACTTATTATTCTATAATATATCACTTTAATTGTCCATTCATGTCGTTTAACATTTAACATTTAACAGTGTGATGTTCATTTTATAATAAAATTAAATGTTTATTTTATAATTTAAACTTTTAATTAATTTATTAAAAAAGAAATTTACCCTTTAAAACTTTTTTCCGAACTTGTAGTATCTATTCTCAGCCACAAAACAAAGATTGTCTCTATCTTGCAATGATGACTACTCAGAAACGAACAAGTTAATTAATGGCACACACAAAAACAGTACCAGCTGAGTGCTCTCACAATGGCTTTCCACTCGTGATATTGATAGATTATACAATTGGCTAGTTCTACGGTACGGCATGATAAGGTGTGTTTACTTATAATATTTTTGATACTTACAAAAATTTAAAATATTATTAAAAGTGATGAAAGTTTCGATACTCAAAGTTAAAGTTTTGATATTTACCACCCACCGAAATGTTATCAAACGTGTAACATTTTTAGTTTTATGTTTTAAATCTTATAATATTTTTAATTGGTATTGTATCGTAGCCGCACCGTACCATATCGTATGTTAGACATGCCCTAAACAATTTGGCATGATTACCAATGGGTTGGTCTAAATGAAAAATAACTTGGTATAATTTAAATAGAACTCGAGATTAAAATATTGTATATGAAAAAAATTTATTGAAAATTTTACTCAATAATATTAGGTGTGCAATACAAGTTATTTAAATTAATTAAGACAAAATTTAAAAAAATCGAAAAAACAAAAAAAAATATAAAGTATATTTTTCATTCTAACTTTATTTATAATTACGAAATTCAAATAAGAATGTTCAAACCACTATATATAGTTGATATAGTGATAATCACGTCAAAAATATTTTTTAATTAAAAATTAAATATGTTTACGAAACTCTTTATGGTTTAAAATCAATGGGCTCCTTCCACTTTGAGATCATTCAAAAATTTTGTGCACAGTCGTTGTTGGGTAATTGAAGACTGGTTGGAGATTGATATGCTGGGCCTTGAGTACCCACTAAGTACTCCATCAAACACGTCCTTTCCATTTTAGGGTAAACTATGTAAAAAGTCATCCAACATTCAGTATGTTTATGTTTCAGTCATCTAACTTTTGAAATTTTCAATTTTATCACCAATCTTTCAAAATTTTCTCTTGAAGGATACTCCACCATTAAATCTTTAATGTCGTTTAGGCCACTCAAGAAGAAGGAGAAAAGCACTATAGCTTTTATTCCACATTAATCCGGCAGTGGAGACTGCAAATCGGACCAAGATAAAGTTGAAGGTTTGATTTCAATTTTCGATCTCAAGGGGATTTCAAGGAAAACAAAATTAAAAAGAAAGTCAGGGAATGTTTTGGTGCCAATTACGTCACAAGCGATTGTCCGCGGTGAAAAAAAATGTTGGCAATGAGAAAAAAAAAGTTAAAAATTTCGGTCAATTTCATAAATAAAATGCCCAAAACGTTGAGTTTTGATGCTAGTGTTAAACATTTCATGATCAACTAATAAAATAAACCAATTTTGAAAATTTAGTGATAAAATTTAAAATTTTAAAGTTTAGTGGCCAAAATAAAAAACGTTGAAAGTTGGGTGATTATTTTTTTTCAAAAATAAAGTTTGGAAAACCATAAAATATACAAAAATAAATTATTTATCATTTTTTACGCATGGCCCCGTTATAAAAAAATGCCCAACATTTGCATGTTTTGTCATTTAGAAACGTTGGGGTTGTTATTACTATAATTTAAATCTAATAATTTATTGTTAAACATGCAAACGTTGGGGGTTGTTTGCTCTAAAAAAATAGGGGGCCAAATGACAAAACATGCAAACGTTGGGACATCTTTTGTCATTTTGCCTTTTCTTTGCTTAATCAACTGTATCACTAGTCTTGATACCGGTTGTTATTACTGATAATTTATATTTTTTTCGTTTTTATATTTAATTTTATTAGTTTTATTTTTTTTCTTCGCACATCTGATTGTTTTTTCTATGCTTTTGTGGCACATATCTTTATGGCATGTTCTATGATTACTTTTGCGGGTATGTAGTGTTCATATGGTGACCCTCACAACGCTTGTTTTTATTCGTGTTTGTCAATGCTTACTAATAGTTTGATTCCTATTAGGTTGTTCGTCGGTGCAATCTGTAGCAAATCGTTATTTTTGGAAATAAACGTGAAAGGTGCTTGTTGATTTTAAGAATTTCATTTCGTTCGTATTTTGATAACTTTTCGGTGGCCCTGTTATGGATGTAAAAAATTTCTTGGTGCAAAGAATATGTATCTGATTTGACTAGTGTACTGCTTATATTTTTATTTTAGATTTAATATTTTTTGTTGTTTTTATATTTTAAATCTTGCGATATTTTTTTTGTTTTACTTTTTTATCAATAAAGTTACGTGATCGATGTGCAGACAAATTCAATCAACACTTAAAAAGAAAAAGTAAAATTTAACATAATTGAGTTTAAATGAAAAACGAGCAAAACATCGTAAAAAAATTATTTTCGAATGAATTTTATTATTAATGTGTCAAATAATAAATCCTTTGAATATATCAAAATTTAACGCTCATGAAATGCGAGGGATTTAAGAGTAGATTAAAAGCAGTAAATAAATAAATATGTTGATTGGAATTTTAACAAGAGCCTAGTAAAAATTTTGGGTTCAAATTTTAGTACTTGTTTTTCTTCATCAGGTTAAAAAATAAACATGGGTTGCTGACCAACTTATATATAATAAGCAACAACGTGGAGCCAAGGACTACATCTTTGACTGCCGTTTTGAATAATAATAAATAAAAACATCACACATTTCCAAGTTTATGGACTTAAATTAAATATAAACAGGTAATTCATTTTTCTATTATTATTACGGAAAAATAAAAAGTAATTTAACCTGAACTGAATAAGTGTTCTAGTGAAAAAATGATTAATATTTATTTTAGGAGATACGAGCTCAAATCATTATGTTTACAAAATATATGCACATTGTTAAAGGGTGAAGAATACGTATGAACATATATTATTTTGTAATTACTTTTAGACCATTCAAAAAAATAATTTAACCTAAAAACTTATAGTTGGTTTAAATGCAACAATGGTTCATGTACTATTTAAAAACTTTAAATTTAGTCACAATACTTCACTTTCTTTTACGAAATTGAATTTTATACTATTTATATTTGAAAATCTTGATATGTTCCTTAACTAATATTCAACTTTATATTTAAAAAGGCAAAAAATAATTTTTAATCATCCATGTTTACAGTTTTTATCAGCTTGACCCTTAAAAATTGTACATATAGATCATTGAAAAATTGTATTGTTTAATTAATGATGATTTTTTATTAATTTATTCTTGAAGATTAAGGGTCTTGTTGATAAAAAAAATGTAAATATTGAAATTAAAATTTTATTTTACTTTTTTTATAGCGGTCAGATCAATAACTAATATAAACTGAACAAAAACCAGAGCTATCAAGAACTAAAATTTTCAGATGAAAAATAGTTAAAGAGCCTTTTTTTTTAGGCTTAATAGGCAAATAGGTGCTCAAACTATACCCTTTTTTTAATTAGGTGCTCAAACTATTTTTTGGGCCAAATAGGTGCCTAACATTTTATTTCGTGACTCATTTAAGGTTCTCCGTTAATTCTCACCGTTAAAGGACATGTGTCATCTCCTGAAAATTTTAAAATTATATTAAAAATAAATAAAATTAATAAAACAAAATAAAATATAAATATATCATAAAATTTTCAAATATTACCAAAATAGTCCCCAAATCCCTAAACTCCCAAATCCGACCACTCCCGCTAGCGTTGGCCGTGTTTCCAGTGACGGAATGAAGCGCCCTTCTCTCGCCGAACAATCCACACATCGTTAGTCGTCCATCTTGCTGTCGTTCGTCACGAATCGTTCGAATGAACCATTCGACAATTTCAGCGTTTCGCATGGCGTCAGTCGATTTTCGGCGGCAAGATAGTAAGGGAAATGATTGCGATAGTCTGACCACCAATGTGGTGGGCGATGGCGTGGCAATTGGCTGCAGAATCGGTCCAAATTAGGATTTAGGTTTTGGGAGTTAGGAATTTTGGAATTTAGGGGCTGTTTTGTGAACTCTGGAAAACTTAGAGATTTTCTAAAAATTAAATAATTTTATTTATTTTTAATATAATTTTGAAATTTTCAGGAGATAACACATGTCCTTTAACGGTAGGAATTAACAAAGAACCTTAAATGGTCACGCAATGAAACGTTAGGTATCTATTTGGTCCAAAAAAATAGTTTGGGCACCTAACTCGAAAAAAAAGCATAATTTAAACACCTATTTGACGGTTAAACATTTTTTAAACAAAAAAAATATAGAGATCGAATTTTAAATTTTAAAATAGTAAAAAAAATCCATGAAATATTAAAACCATTATAAATTATAATATTAGCCGGCCTACCCATACGTAGGGAAACATGCAATACACACGTCCTTTTCTTGATCAAAATATACCAAACTTTGTTGTCTACCGCTTCAATTCCCTTTGACTCATTACGTTATGCAAGTTCATTATTATAATAATATTTACTCTATAGTTTTAATATTCATATATATATATATATCTAATATCCCTTATCTGGACCGAATAATCTAAAGTTTTCAACTATATTGAAGCATGATTCAGCTCTTCAATTCCATTGATCTTTCACAATTTGTGATCGTTACATTTGTTGTTCTCCTCTTGACGTCCGACCTCAAATTCATCTCGACGGTGAAAGAATTCTGTTGGTACCGAGTTGAGAAACTCCACATCCTCTTTGAACACCACCAAGACTACGACGAAGCCGATTTTGACGACGATGATTGTTATGGCGAACGACCTTTGCCATCCCAGGTGCCGGTGCCATTCATGGCTCATGTCTCGAATTTGATAAAGACCAGGCTGTCGGTGGTAGAACTCGGGAAATCGAAACTAGGAGCCGATATCGGGGAGCAATCGTCTTCGGCCGAGTGCGCGATATGCTTAGAGTGCATAGAGGGAAGTGAAGAAATCAGAGAGCTCGGCAATTGCAGTCACCTGTACCATAGAGAGTGCATTGACGGGTGGGTCGATCAGGGTCACGAGACATGTCCTTTGTGCGGGCGTAAGCTGCTGCCGTTTGAAGCTATTGCCGCTGCTGAAGATAAGGAAGGGAAAGGTGTGTATGATCCATGGAGGTTGGACAGAATGGCCTATCTGTTTGGTGAGAGTTATTAATTTTTTTTTTTACAAATTCGAATGAATTAATGTCATTCGAATCTTATTTTTTTATTAAAATGTTAACGAGTACTCAATTAACTGATTTGTTGAATCAATCTATGTTGACCGGTGTTATTTCTGTAAAAGAACTGGGAATCAAGGACTGAATTGCTTTGTTCTTTCAAACAAGAATGAATTAGTGTATTTTCTTTCGTTTTTCATATGTGCTTTCACTTGCTCCAATACGAATCTCATGTCTAAATAATTTTATACGTACAATACGCATGAGTTTATGGTTTAAAAGAAAAAGATATGAAAATAATTAAAGAAGTTTGAAAATTATGATGACTAACTACTTTTATAATTCTCTCGATTCTCGGGTTTGAAATTTTGAAAATGCAACAATACTAAATAGTCGATAGAAAAATTTTATCGTTCTTATTTTATTCAACTCGATAAAATTAGTTTATGTTTAAACCGTTAAACGAATAAGTGATGGACCCTCTGGCAAATTATATATACCCGACAACGAATATGTGCTATATATTGAGCATTTTTTCTTAATTAAGGATAATGAATCCGATACCTATTGTGAGTTGTGACCACTTTGACATGTATTGGAGAATCCGGAAACAATGCAAGCAATTTGATATTCGTAGTCCATTGATGCTATGCCCACTATTTGAGATTCCAATCTAACAAATCAAACACAAAGTGTAACGTTTTCAAAAAATATTCTTTAATTTTATGATATCAACTTTTACAATCACATCATAATATTTAAAAACTCGTCGGTGAAATACTTCAGCTCGGTTTCCAAGTGAGGGTAAATGAAACACATGGCCAGGAATGGACCGAAAGGGTTGAAGTGGAACTGGACGGACGTCCTTTTAAAAATTTAAAATTTTTATATGATTTTAAGAATAAATTTTATATATTTTTATTAAAAAATTATTTTTATCTTTAAATTTTATAAGTTCACCTTTAACTTAAAGTTATGTGTCGGTTCGTGACCTCGGCTGGGGGCCGAAAAAGCAGAAACTTTTCTTGCATGTAGAGCCATGCGTCTGAACATTAAATCCGTAGCGTGGCAATCCATGGCATCCCCATTCCTAATACTGTTAACTGACAAAACCCCATTGCTGCAGTTTGAACTGAAACGAAGTAAATATGGCGAAGAAAAAGGAAAATGGAAGAAGATCAATGAAGCCCATTTTGCATTAATTTTTTCTAACCACATTTGCTTATTACAGCCACAAGGAGTTTCGTATGGATTGGGAATGGAGTTTCATATGTCGACTTTACAAGGAGGAGCTCCGAGCAACGGCACGGGTCCGGCGACACCCTTTTTCAAACCAACCCAAACGTCGCATCTCACGTAAAACCCGTACTTCAGTGTCCTGATTGCGCCGGCTTTCCATCTTAGTTTCCCCAACAGAACCACCTTCAACGCCACCACACCGTACGTCTCGTCTATCATCAGTCCATTCACCAACTCCGCCGACGCCGGGACCATCGCGCTACAGATTACAGGCGACAGCGACACAGTGCTCTTCGTCTCGTGGTACAGCGGCGGCAAGTCCACGGAGGGAGTGAGCTGTTGGTTTCTGTACGAGACGTACACTTGCAACTTGTTGTAAAAGATGGAGACTCTCTTGTTTGGGTTCCTCGTGACGATAGTGAACTGCATGGAACTGGAAATGAAGGGTTGTGAGGTGGCGTTGAGTTCGTAGATGGCGGCACCGGCGACGATGAAACGAGGCTTGTGGGGACGGTAGACGAGCCACACGGTGAGTACGGTGGCTCCTGCTAAGAGGAGGAAGATGAAAATGAGTAAGCAACAGGAGCGGCGGGCTGAGCTTCCTTGGTCGTGGGCTGGACAGGTGTATACGTTAGGTGGCTTTCCTTCACCCATATTGGACGGCGGTTGCTGAGGCGGCGGAGGGTCTTACGGTGGTTGGTTTTGGTCTGTCATGGTAAAATGAATACAAACGAGAAGGTATTTGTAGTGTAAAATGGATAGGAAGGATGGTTCCTGGATGGTGATGGCGGGCGGAGTGATAGTGTCAAAAGTATATAAAAGAAGAAAATTTACTTAAATTATGTCTTTTTAATTTAAGTGTCCAAATTATTTTTTAAGTTAAATAAGTGTTTAAAGTTTTATTTTGTAATTTATTTTTTTTATTTTTGTTAATTTTCATTATTAGAGGACATATGTCTATCTAATATGTTATTTCCTGAAAATTCTAAAATTATATTAAAAATAAATAAAAAAATTTTAATTTTTAATTTTTTTAAATTTTACAAAACAGTCCCTAAATTTTAAAATCTCAACTCACTATTTTTTTCATCATTCTGTTGTCGGAAATCGACTGACTCCATGTAAAATGTCAAAATTATTGAATGGTTTCTTCAAACGATTGGCGACGAACGACGGCAGGACAAACGACGAACGGTATGTGGATTGTTCAACAAGAGAAGAACGTTTTATTCTGTCGTTGACAACACGACCAACGCCGGCGAAAATAGTCAAATTTAGGGTTTAAATATTTAAAGACTATGTTGGTAATATTTAAAAATTTAATGATATATTTTTATTTTTTAATTAATTTTATTTATTTTTAAAATAATTTTAAAATTTTCAAGAGATAACACGTGTCCTTTATAGTAAAAATCAACAAAAAAATCTTAAATGGATTACGAAATAAAACATTAATCACTTATTTAACTCAAAAAATAATTTAAGCATCTAATTAAAAAAACATAGTCTAAATACCTATTTGCCTATTAGGCTAAAGAACAAAGGAAAAGAAGAATATGAGAGAAATGGAATACTGTAAAGTGAAAAAAGAGGAAAGATGGTTCGATGGGTGTGCTAAAGTGGATTTCTTTATCCTGTGTGTTCTCTCTTGAGAACAATATTTATAGGATGTGCAACGTTGTCGTTTCTATATTCTAATTAAACATTTGGCTTGAAATATAGGCCACAAAGGTTCATGCATTTGTTTCTTCCACCACGTGAAAGCTCCGGCATTTCGCCTTCCCTTTTCACCGCTTTCAGTTACAAAACTTCACTTTCTGTCTTCAAAATGGCAGAATTATTAAAAGCTCCTAAGCAATCTACCAGAAAGTAACCAGAAAATTGTCAAAGACACTCTTTTTAACCTATTGAAGCGAATTACATTATACAACTGACCTGCCTAACTACGATTAGTAAGTTGTCCGATGCGGATTAGCAACCAACATATAGGGCAAAAGAACCAAGACTACCTCACTAAATAACTACAATACTACCTCTATGAGTACATATTTCTGGCTAACATATGTTCCTACTTATCTTCCAAAAAAACCCTGCTTGAATATGCTTGCAAACAGAAAATTAAATGGTTTCATGTTTCAACAAGAATTTATTTTCTTGTTGACTGGAAGACGGGTTTGTATCGTCATATTTTGGGCGTATCGACATCGTTTACAGGGGTGTCATTTTGCACTTGACGGACAAACTGTCCTCTCACTCTTGGACGCTGCTCTGCTAGTCTTTTTCGGCTCTGATATCAAACCTGTGCAAAGAAGTTAACCGTTAAAGAAATGGACATGCTGCTACGAATCGGTTTCTTTTCTCACCACAGGGCAAACTAGGATGTTATCTCCTTCATGGAGGTTTACAAGGTAAGATGCAAATTAAACATTAGGGTCTAAACTTAGTTAAAAAATACTAGTACCTACGGCAGGAACTCTACAAAAGAAAGGACCTATTGGAATAATAGCACCTTAGCAACATAAATGATGGGTTAGAGGGAACAAATTTGACCAAATTCCGGCAGAAGAGAAGCTGTGGCGCTAAGTGACGCCAAGCCGGATTTAGGTGGAAGAAAGTACATTGCTGTCTGCATACAACAATAAGTCCCATATGCAAAGATTTTGGCTAACCTCAACCAATTACAACAATTATAGTAGTAGTAATAATATACCTTTTTCTCAAAGCATCGATCTTTCCGCTCTAGTCGGAACTTTGTCAAAGCAGCTTCTCTTTGGCTGGAACGATGAGTATCCATCCCTTTCAGTCCATCATGGATGAAGAAATTGCTATCATTTAAACTACCGGTATTTGTGCCCCTATTGATCGCTGCAGCACCGGTAGTACTAGCACTTGCATCACTCCTGCTCGAAATATTTCCATGCGTGTTGCCTTTTTCATGATTATCAACATCGTCACATAAACTGCTGCAAGCACTCTGATTAGCAATAGGAGAAATGCATTTCAGTATCCCGTCAGGCTCCTGCTTGGTTTGCTCTTTGACAGTCTGGTCAATAGAGCAGTTGGTCGCTTCATCAGACCGGTGGTAACCTTGTTCTGGATCATGAACATCAGGATTCGTGTGAGCTGAGGTGCTCACAGGAATGGGAGAATATTCTTGCTGTCCAGCGGGATCAGAACTAGATTCAAGGGGCGTATTCGATTGTGCATAATAATCGTGAGGAGAAACATTATTACATCCAGCATGCATGTCATCCATCCTCACCCCTGGAACATGAATCAGCCCTAGTTGGGTGCTCGGAACTATTAGCTCTGACTGACCAGTGACTGGATTAGTCAGATTCTCCTTACTATCACTTATTGGAACAACATGAGGTTGAGAAGTATCATTGTTACTTTCCAGGTCTAATTTGAATATACTGTCATCTTCTTTCAATGCATCTTGGTTGCCAGCTGGACTAGAGAAAACGGCCTGTGAAAGTTTGCTATTGTTGTACCTGCAAAAATAAATTAGCAATCATCAGGAAAACATAAAATTTCAAGAGATGGAGATTAGATACACAACCACTTCTTTTATTGGGAATTTCAGCGAGTACTGAATAACCTGTCACTGTCCAAGGATTCACCTTTGTCTCTAGTTCTCCACAAAATGTTTCTATTATATAATTGTTCAAGAAACATAGAATTTTAAGAACAGCCAAAGAAGTCCTTTGATAGGGTAAAATATGGAGAAATGAAGAAAATGAAAATTCCTGAGAGCAACTCGTTTTGTTTCTCCAGAATAGATTTCAAGTAAACAACAGAGTGGCATCTCTTTTTATTTTTGCTAAAACCTCTATACATCTCAAGGTCAGTAACAATAGAAAGGAAATAGAATGTTTACCATGAAAAAGCTGATGCATTAGAGTGGTTTAGCATGGGCCTTTCACTGGTATCTTGGTTCTTAGAGCTACTTGAACAAGACCTTCTCAAAGAAAGTTCTAACTCAGGAGAAAATTCAAACTTGTCGGCACCATCACTTGCACTAGAAAGTGCAAAGGTTCCCTTTGGTCGATTATCAAACGAACCAATTAAATCAATTGCCCCAGTGGGAGGTTTAACCAGCTCATCATTGCAACCAACCCTGATCGTAGCATTTGCATTTCCTCTATTACTTTGTTTTCCACCACCACCACCATGAGTCGTCCCCTTAATGAAAGCAGAGTTTTCTTCCAATTTCCATACATCTGATTCACAAGCTTCACTGCAATGAGCAACCTCCTTTACCTTCACCAATCTATTTGAATTTTCTAAAATAAAGGGTTTGTCAGATATCCCTGATCATAAAGAGAGAATTTTCTTTCTTTAAGCTGAAATCAAAAAAAGGGAACTATAATTTTTGTAAGACAGCGCGACATACCTTCAACTTGACACCCATTTCGAAGCGACTCTTGACCCATTTCAACAACATTTCCTTGCTGCTCCATGCCTGTATCGCTAAGGTTGGCACTGGTACACTTCCCCTCTGAAAGACCCTGCACAAAAACGAAGAGATTAATTAGCTTGGCAATATGCAAACACCTAATAAAATATAAATTCCATTGGTAGTTTGACATTCTATGAACGCTCCATCTCATAGACAAGGACGTTATAAAAGTTATGCAAAACCATCAACATATTACAGAGCCCGAGCATAACTATCAAAAGCTGATATCAAAACCTATGTCGATTGCCGAAAGGTAAGAAAATGCTCACTTTGGTATCACTTTCTTCTTTGTTTTTCTGTGTAGACGATCCATAATCACTGAATTGGCTGCTCTCACTCTTGGCATTGGTTTCAACATTATTTTCTGTAGCAGGTAGCTTAATGGGAACACCACCACTAGCTAGCTGATAAAAAGTAAAGCAAATACCAAGAAAAAGAAGGTCAATCCAAGTTAAAGGCTTGATTTCAGCCAAGAAAAACAGAGCAAACTTTGAGAATAGTACTGCATACCATGTGTCTTCTCCAAACATGCTGCCAGAGGTTTCTCAATTCATTCCGCCGAACAGGTTTGATAAGAAAGTCAGCTGCACCTTTTAACATGCACTTCAAAACCGTGGTAATTGAATCTTGCGATGACATCACTGTTTAATCACCAAAAAAAGAAAGTAAAACCTTAACATATTAGCTATTTAGCTTCACGTCTAAAAGCAACAACAAGCTTTTAAGCTGGGAATTGAAATTGCGTACTTATAACAGGAATATTTTTGCAGATATCATGTTCCATGATCAATGTGAGAAGCGCGAACCCGGAAATCGAAGGCAACTCTACTTCAGTCAATATAAGATCAATGTTATGCGGTCGATCCTTTAAAGTCTCCCACGCCATTAAACCATCAGGAACAGCCGCGACTACTGTATAAAAACAAAGGAGATCAAACTAATACTTATAATATGTAGATCTAGAGAAATAAATGGCGTCGGGAAAGGAGGAATTGAAACCTCTGTAACTGCATTTCCGAAGAAGAGCGGCGATGATCTGACGAGTGGAATCATCAGCTTCAACTAAAAGAACTCTCAGCACCATCCGAGGTAAGAACTTTTCCCACAGAACAACCCCTGAGGATTCATCATTTTCCACGTTCTTCTTCTTCTTCTTCTTATTATTATTATTATCATTATTCTTCCTCTCCTCCGCCGCTCCGACCTCCACGTCTACTTCCATCGCAACTTCACCCATTTTCAAACACCCTATTCGTCAACACAACACAACGAAAAACCCTAAATTCTCAGTTAAAAGGAAAAACAGAGTTAGCTGAAGGGAAGAAAATTCTTGTGTTGCAGTGAAATTATGGAATTAACCTCATCATAAAGTGAGAAAAAAAAAAAGAGCAAGAATTCTTAATTTTTTTTTTTGAATTCAACTTTCGATTAGGACCGCGAAAACCGCATAAAATATCTTCTGAATAACAAAGAAAAGAAACTGTTACCGGAGGAGGGGAGGGAAGAGTCAGATCAGAAGGTGGGCCGTCATTGGCTGATGGTGAGTGATGATGACGTGGCGGAACACGGACCACTGTTTCTGATTTTCTTTCTTCTTTTTTTGGCGGGTGAGTGTAGGGACGCCGCTGTATTGCGGTGGTGATTGTGGGTGGGGCCGTCACGGGAGAGGGACACGTGTTTGGTGGATGTTGGATGCTCGAGCCAAGATATTTTTTTCGAGTCTGGTGCCACGTTGGCATCCTCTGAACATGCTTGGGGACCTCATGGTTGAACACGCGACACGTGGATGTTATGATAATCTGGGGTTTATGTGGCTTTGGTGTCCTTCTATACGTCACCCCTTAATCGTGTAGAATTTTATAAATTTAAATAATAGTGTATAAAGTATTTTTTTTAATATATTCGGCTTCATTTATTGTAACTAGGCTTATATATTACATTAGTACTTAAAAATATTAATTTTTTCATTTTGATACTTAAAGTATTTTTTAATTAAAATAAGTACTTAAAGTATACTTTTTGGTCAAAATATGTACTTAAAGTATTTTTTCGTCAAAGTATCTAAAGTATATTTTTTGGTCAAAATAAGTATCAAAGTATTTTTAGGTCAAATAGGTACTTACAGTATACATATTTTTTATACAGGTTCCTAAAAATTGTCATGTGACATTAATTAAAAAGATTATTATCCTATACACTGGCGGTGAAAACTTTTTATTTCCATAAACGCCTCAATTATAGGGTTTATGGTTTAGAGTTTAGGGGTTTTAGTGTAGGAGTTTAGAATTTAAGGTTTTTGGTTAGAGTTTAAGATTAGAATTTAGGGTTTATGGTTAGTGTTTAGGTTTTAGGGTAATATGGGTAGGGATTTAGGTTTTAACCTATAAACCTTAAATTTTAACCCTAAACCCTCAATTCTGTCAACAACCCCTAAATTCAAAACTAATACACTTAAACCCCTAAACTTTAAACCCTAAACAAAGTCCATAACCCCTAAAACTAAGGCGCTTGTGTAAAAAAGTTTCCACAAGCACTTGTGTATAGAATAATTACCCTAATTAAAAAAGAGAAAAAGTTTGATACGCAGTTCGTGTAAACAAACGTTTACGTGTGCTTTTCAAATTTAAGGTTAGGGGTTTAGCTTAGGTTAAAAGTTTAGGGGTTTAAGTTGTAGGGTATAGAATTTAAGATTAGCGCTTAGAATTTAGGGTTTAAGGTATTAAGTTAAGAATTTAGAATTTGTGTTTTATAAGGTAAAACACAGGCTTGTGTAAAATTAATTTTGAGTTTTACCCATTAAAAAATACATTATGTGCCTATTTTAACGAAAAAAATATACTTTAAGTACTTATGGTGGATCAAGGGCTTTCCTAAGCGGCTTCTGCGAAATATACTTTACCCATCAAAATTTGCCTTAACTAATGGTGGATCAGGGGCTTTCCTAAGTGGCTTCTGCGAAATAGAGGTAACCTGCAACTTGGGTAAAAGAAAATCCAGCTCCCGACAATAAGATGTTATAAATGCACAAATCTGCTCTTGCATTTGTATAATGCCTTCATGTACCTTCTTGTTGTGTGCATACCACCCATTAGATTCTAAACCATGCTAGCAACATGGCAATCACGCATAACATGCTCTAGAGTCTCACTAGCTAGGTTACAAACTGGGTAAATAGGGTCAGAAACAATGTGTCTATTATATAAACAGTACCGGGTTGAGACAAACTGCCAAATTAAACGCCAAACCTGGATTTTGATTTTCTGGGGACATTGAATGGCCCAAAGACGTTTCAACATAGATGAATCAGGATGGACAGTTAAAGTGTTGCCCAAGAGTAACCGATATCCACTGCGAACAATATTGAGCCCTGTGTGTTCTCCTCCCCAAACCAGACAGTTGTCTTGAGAGAAACTAGACAATGGGATACACAATATAAGCTCAGCTTCCATAGTTGAAAAAGTAATAAGAATGAGCTCAGTGTTCCAAAATTTTGTGCCCGGGATGATAAGATCTGAGACCCAATTCATAGTGGGAACTAGTGGAGTAGTTATGTGCATAGAACGGGGCTCGGGATCTAACAATCATTCCAAATAAAAATGGAGCATCCATTGCTGAGCTTCCATTGGATGCCTTTTTCTATCAATCCTCGTGATCTCCACACACTTCTCCAAATTAAAGAAGGTTGGGAACCAAGTCGCGAATTCAGAAAGGATGATCCAGGGTAGTATTTGTCCTTATAGACTCGACTTGCTAAAGAGGTTGGATTGGACAAAAATCTCCAAGCCTATTTAGCCAACAAAGCAACGTTGGAATTTAGCTAAGTCTTGAAAAGCTATTCCGCCATTCTCTTTAAAAGTGCACATAAAATCCCAAGTGCACCAATGCATTCCATGTTTGTTATACGACTTCTGCCACTAGAACTTGGCCATAAGTCTCTCGAGGTCACGGTATAAGGTCTTAGGGAGGAGGAAAACACTCATGGCATAGACGGGGATAACCTGGAGAACAGATTTGATGAAAACTTCCCTACGTCCTTGAGAAAGGGGATGGTTACACTATTTCTGAATCTGAGATTGAACCCTTTCAAACAGATTCCAGAAAGTCTCTCGCTTGTTTCTTCATACCATTGTCAGAAGGCCTAAATATTTCTCGAGGCAAGAAGTATGACCAACCTCCAATAAAAATGAGTGATAATAGGAGTGTATCGATTAATACGATAGCCCTTCAAATGGACATGAGTACAATGTTGCATCAATAATGATGAAAGACCCTCGCTGCAGACAAGAAACAAAAATGGACTAAGCGGATCGCCTTAGTGGAGCCCCCTGGATGGCGAAAACCTATTGCCAACAACTCTATTGAACACCACAAAATAGGTGACTGTAGAGATGCAACGGACAACACAATCGATCCAATCAGCGGCAAACCCCATTTTTTGTAGAACCTTCTGAATAAAACCACATTCCAACTGTCATAAGCCTTTGACATATCCAATTTCAGAGCAAAATGTCCCATTCTGTATGTACGTTTTTGTTGGAAGGAGTGTAAAATTTGATATGCTACTATAATGTTTTCCGTTATTAAACGCCCGGACACAAATGCGCTGTTGGACTGAAGACAATTGGCAATCATTTTGGACACAATCTTGAAGAAGACGTTACATAAGCTGATGGGTCTGAAGTGTCCCATATTGGATCGATCAGAAACCTTAGAAATGAGGACAATGTGAGTATGATTAAGTTCTCCCATATCAAATTCACCAACCAGGATGCCAATGCAAAAATTCAAAATATCTCCCCCTATGATATGCCAAAATCTTTAATAAAAGACGACACCTAGACCATCTTCTCCTGCTGCCTTAAGAGAAACCGTAGACTGAACCGCTTGAAAGACCTCATCCTTAGAATAGGGTCGCGAGGAAACTATTGGAGGCATCAGAGACACAATGGAAAATTCCCTCTAGAATGAGAGTCGGATCAGCAGCTTCACCAGAACTAAAAAGGGAGACAAAGTATGTCTGAGCTATACGAGACATTCCATCAGGCGAGGAACAAGACTGACCATATTCATTTTCAAGGGAACATATTCTATTATGGCACTTTCTCTGGGATGCATGTCGGTGAAAAAAGTCGTGTTTTTGTCCCCATTTCGAAGCCAATTCGCAAGCGCTCTTTGTTCCCAATATAGCTCTGATTTATCAGTTTCCAAGTTGAGCGCCAACTTCACTTCCATCATCTCCTCTAAAACATCATCACTTGGCTGAAGGTTGGCAAGCTGTTCTAATCGTTTCGTCAGACTTTTGGTCATAAATTTTCGAGATGCTTTCAATTTACGGAACCACAAGTCCAACCCACTACTTATATAATGCAATCGATCTGGAAGTAAGCTCGAAGACTCGACCCACAGCTTCTGTACTTTTGGTTCGCAAGATTCTTCAATAAGCTAGGCAGCTTCAAATTTAAAATGCCACCTCGGACGGGCAGCCGGATTGGGGATCGTATCCAACAAGAGTGGACAATGGTCGGACATCGAGTGAACCATATGGCATAAGGTGAATGTTGGGCACAGAGACCACCAATGCTCGTTCGCAACACCTCTATCCAATCTTTCACGAATATTGGTTTCCTCAAACTTGCCTTTCTCCCAAGTAAACCAACGCCAACCAAAAGGCATCCATCTGTCATTGACTACGTAAAAGGCCCCCTGATTTTTCAAAAGAGAACAGTAATTCATTGAAATCCCTAATGACAAGCCAAGGCATATCGGGAACATCATCGAGATGTCAGAGCAAATTCTAAAACTCACGTCTATTCTGCTCTTTCGGTGCCCCATAGAAACCGCTGCACCTCCACATTTTGCCATCACTCTCTTGTGAGATTAAGACATCAATATGCCGATCAGAGAAGGAACAGAGAGAGACCTGACAATCATGACGCCAAGCAAGGCTCAGACCACCACTCCTACCACGAGCCCCAACGTCAATGCCATTAGGGTAACCACACTTTCATCGAACTTTAACCATAGTTGAAGGCCGTAATTTTGTTTCAATAAGGAAAAATACAGCCGGGTTTACATCTCGCAGACAATGCTAGAGACGCTTGACTGCCCGAGGCTTCCCCAAGCCCTAAACATTCCAACTCAGAAGTTTTGTAGCTCCCGGCGGGCCTACTAATCCAGGCCAGCCGATATAGAAGAGGAATTATCATGAATAGCCAACTAACCATCTCTATCATCTGACCCTAAAAGATTTCGCAGACGTTTGAGACCATCTGTATGAGAAATTGACTCTTCTTCATCCATAATGACCATATCGGTGTCATAAAGAACATACCTAGAATTTGTGGACACAATAGGGCCCATCCTAAATCCAAAAGATTGGAGATTAAAATACCACGGGCCTTCAACTTCCACTCGATCATCGTCCATTGAATTGTAAAACTGGAATAAGAATCCCTCTTCACCCAACTCTAAAATATCAATCCCCCTTATTGGATGCCAAACATTGGCCAACATTGCTTTCATCGATAGGTAATTGATCGTACTGGATGTAAGGAAGGATCCCACAAAACAAAACTCAAAGGAAATTAGCTCACTCATTTGTTCAAGACCCACCGCAAAAGCCGCTTCCACCTCCTCCTCGTCAATTGAAAGTTCTGCCAAAACCTTTTCCACCGTCGCCATCAGAACACTAAGATTCAGAAACAAAGAAAAGAGAGATAGAATCCTGGGCAAGAGCCAGCGGAGATACCAAAAATCAGAGGAGAACAAAAAAAAGTACCAACAAAAGAGAAGAACTTGGCAAAAGCCAGAATATCACCAAAAACGTTATGCTAGTTAAGTTGCATCCAATATTTTTTAAAGATATATAACTTCTAAGGTGAAAATTACAATATTTATATCACATATAATTGCTAACCTCTAAATTAGAAAAGTTACATTTAATTTTACTCAAATTCTAAAAATATAATATTTTCTCTATGCTATTAAATTTGTTCAATATTAATATTTTAAGAGTTAAAATTTTTAAACTTTTGATCATAATTATTTTAATTAATTAAATTTTATAAAATATATTTTTTAAATTATTTAATTGGAGGTTTTTAAAATATATACTTTTACATTTCTTCAATAATAAATTTAAAATAATGAGTCGAATTTTAAAAAAATTAATAAAAAGTCAAATACTGAGAAAAAAATAGTGAGACGAAAAGAATACTAGTATACTATGCCACCATTCTACATCCGCTCATTTTTTCCCATGCATCCTTTTCATCACTAAAACCACAATAATCAAATTATAAAAGAATTTTGAGACTAAAGAAAAAAATTTAAACATATAATCAATATTGAACCTTTTATTGAATGTCATTCATATTATGTAAAATACCATCAACTATCCTGCGATTTTTTTTTTATCTTTCTCATTTATTGTTGAGTGGAAATCAATATCAATTTTGTAGATTATTTTGTTAACGGTTCTGATTGTATCGACAAACTATCATAAAAAGAAATTTAATTATATTAGATAATTCATCTTTCCGAATAAGAGAATGTGGAGTGATGACCACTACACAAACTTCATATTACTATAAAGATGAATAAAAATCGTACCACAAAAATAAATGACTAAACACAACAAGACATGCGAAAAAAATAAAATATAAACAAATTTTCACTAAGACTCAAAGCAAAAGAAAAATAAATAAATAAAAGAAACAAAAACCAAACGACACTAAGAGTGTGTTTGTTTCATGTAGTTTGAATTCTAGAATTCAATTTCCGTAATTTACGGTGTTTGGTTCATGTAGTTTCACATGGTCAGAGGAGTTTGAATTATAGTTGATTGTTTTTTCTTTACATTCTTTTGCAGTTTGTTTTACCATATTTTTTCCGTAAAACAAACTACATTCTCTTCAACTCTAAACCCTAAACGCTAAACACTAATCTAAACCCTAAACATTAAACCCCAAATATTAACTTAAACCCTAAACCCTAAAACTTAAACCTTAAATACTACCATAAACCTTAAACACTAAATCCTAAACTTTAAATGCTACCATAAATCCTAAACCTTAAATGCTACAATAAATCTTAAACTCTAAACCTTAAAAACTAAACCCTAAACCCTAAATGATGCCCTAAAACTTAAACCATGAAGCCTAAACACTAATCTAAACCATAAACCCTAACCTAAAACATAAACCCTAAATGTTAAACCATAAACACTAATAAAACCTTAAACCCTAAACCCACAAATTCTAACCTAACTCCTAAACACTAAAACTAACATAAACCCGAAACCCTCAACCTTAAACCCTAAAATCCAAACACTAACTTAAACCATAAACCCTAACATAAACCCTAAATATTAAACCCTAAACCCTAAATATTAACATAAACACTAAACTATAAATCCTAAATGCTACCCTAAATCCTAAACCTTAAACACTAACCTAAACCCTAAACTATGTTTTGGTTGAAACTTGTTTTTAGTATTATCGATGCTTGTTTGTGGACTGTTCATGAAATTATCAGGAAACTCTACCAAATAGCGATAAATGAATTACACAACACCATCCAAACACCAAAAAATACTTTCTGTAGTTTATTTTTAAAAAAATGTAGCTTATTTTTTAAAATTTATTTTTTAAAAATAGATTTTAGTCAAACAAACGAACGATAGTGTTAAAAAAAGAAATTTAATGAAAACCACGACTTTCCTTTTTTAAAAAAATAAAATTTAAAACAACAAGGACACGAACACGTGATCAATCATTCATAGTACATTTTTTGACGTGGCATTCATTGGGCCAGTCACCAAGATAATTAGCCCCTTAAATATTATCCATGTGAAGCCTAGCCAACAATAATAGTAGTTTGAAAAAATCTAGGTTTTAGTTAGGTATAACTATAAAATAACTGTTTAAATGATGTTAGTTTTTTACCATAAGTGTATAAAGTATGTTAATTTTTTGTAATAAATGCTCAAGATATTTTTTTAATTAAAATATATGTTTAAAATTTTATTTTGGCTTGTTTTAAAGTTAATTAAAGTACTTACTTTAGTCAAAAAGAAAACTTGAAATACATATTTCAGTTAAAAAAATTTAAACACATATTATAAAAAATAATTATAATTTAAGCACTTATTTTATGATTAAACATTTTAGTTATAGGTCCAACTAATTGTAGATGATATAACTAGCCGAGAAATAAAAGGGGAAAATGATATATTAAAAGATGGAGGGCTCATGTTACCCTAATTTTTTTTTTAATTTTAGATCCCTACAAATTTAATATTTAATTAAATTAAATATTTATCTCTCTTAATTTATTTATTTTAAATTTAATACAATTTACTTCTCTTAATATTTAATTCTAACTCGTCCATATTTGAATTAAGTACTGAACATGGCAAAAGCATGGGCGAAATTTGTGGACAGTCCATTTAATATCTTTGGTAGATAAATAAATTCCTTTCTCCCCCTCCATGCTGAATTATCTTCTTCTTGTGGGGGAAATAAAAGAGAAATGAAAAGAAAGGCAAAACCAAGGAATAATTTTGTATGGTATCGAAATTGTCTAGAACTGGTACGTGTCCCACTGTCTCGTGCATGTCCTTTTCATTACAAGTTCCATTTGTTTCATGCATGTACTATGGGGGAATTTAGAATTTTTGTTGGGGTTAACGTATGAATATGATATTTTGGAAGGGTTAAAGTTTAAAAAAAATATGTCAAAATGAATTAAATTGAATTGTTATCATGTAATTTCATCAATTAAAATAGACTAAAGAAGTTAAAACGCGATTATTAGTTTTTAAAGGGGGTAAACAAGAAATTCACCCACTTAGCCAAGAGAGCCAAAGTACTTGCCAACTCTTAAACCTTCGAATTCAATTAGATATTAGTTGGTATGAGTTAAACATGAAATTCACCCACTTAGCCAAGAATGCATGTGGATTGGTACAAGTTGGTATGATTTAAATTTGGGCAATCTGTCAGGGAGAACACTTTTGTTTTGGTTATGTTTTATTTTAATCATCAGGTTTTAAAAATCTTACGTTTTAATCACTTTAGGATCGATTTGTTATATTTTAATTACAGGCCATTAATAGATTGCTGACGTGGTACTGTTTGGCCTGCCGTAATTTAATATTTAACTGTCTTAAACTTGAGTTATATTTTGATAGGCATCTTGGGTAAAAAATTATATAATTCATTATACTTAAACTATAAAATATAAAATTTAAATTTATAAACTTTTAAACTAAACCATAAATTTAAAAATAAACAAACTTGTATAAACTTAAACGACCTATATAAAAAATAATTTTCTATCTAAATTTAATATTTTATACAACTCACGTTAATATATCATTTCCACACACAAATACCACAAAACAAATTAATCTATATCACTTAGGGATGATCATCAATAACCATTAGACCAAATGTTGGAGTTCAATTAATTCTATATTTTAATAGATTAAAAATATTAATTATGATCATGTAATTCGAGTAGGATGATAAGAGATTTTATCTACTTTAATCAATGATTGAAGATTAGATTTTTGCTTTAAACATATACTAATAAATTCAAAATTCAAAATTAATTTTTTAATAGTATTACAAGATAATATTTGTTTATACATATTTTTAATTCTTTGACAATGCACACACCTTATAGTCTGTAGATAAAACTGTTAAACCCGAATTTTTCAAGACAAATAATATCCACTTTTTTATTGGACCACTTGTTGAGTTTAATATTTATTTTATATGAATCAAAACATACAAAAAAAAAATTAACTATTGGACTTGAGACTAGAAATCCAATCATGTAACTCAGCTCACCAACATATCTTTAGCCCATACTACTATTTTCACTGCCCGGCGGCTAGCCCAAAACACTGAAACAGTTTCGTCGTCGTCTGTGTGCATGCGCCTTTTTCTCCCCCGTCTGTTTATGTTCAAGAATTGGACCGGTCTCATGTCTTGCTGACAAAACCAAACAAACGAAAAAATGTTTCAATGTCTCCTTCGTTCCTCAACAACTGTAATAATTTCTCGTTCACTCACCATTCCCACAAATTCTTCACCTTTCCTCTTGTTCCACTCTTCATCTAGTGATCCACCCCACGAACAAAAGCAACCTCGGTCGTCCCCTCCGCCGATCGCTTCCCCTACACGAGTCCTCAAACTCATATCCGCCCAGTCCGATCCTCTCCTCGCCAAAGAAATCTTTGATTTCGCCTCTACCCAACCCGGTTTTCGTCACTCTTACTCTTCGTTCCTCGTCCTCATCTTCAAACTCGGCCGGTCCAAGCACTTCTCCTTCGTCGACGACTCCTCGTCCGCCTTAAATCCGATCAATACCCAGTAACCCCAACTCTTTTTACTTACCTCATCAAAATCTACGCCGAAGCTGATTTACCCGAGAAAGCTCTCCAAGTGTTCTACAAAATGCTCGAATTCAATATCAAGCCATTACCCAGACAGTTAAATCGCATTCTTGACCTTCTCGTTTCTCATCGTAACTTCGTAATGCCCGCTTTTGAACTTTTCAAGAGTGCCCATAAATACGGTGTTTTCCCCAATACGAAATCTTACAATATTTTGATGGGTGCGTTTTGCTTGAATGGGGATTTGAGTATTGCTTACAAACTGTTCAATAAAATGTTTGAGAGAGATGTTGAGCCGGATGTTGAGTCGTATAGGATATTAATGCAAGGGCTGTGTAGGAAGAGTCAAGTGAATAGAGCTGTGGATTTGTTGGAAGATATGTTGAATAAAGGGTTTGTACCGGATTCGTTGAGTTATATCACTTTGTTGAATAGATTGTGTAGGAAGAAGAAGCTTAGAGAAGCTTATAAACTTCTTTGTATAATGAAGTTTAAAGGGTGTAATCCTGATATTGTGCATTACAACACGGTTATATCGGGTTTTTGCAGAGAAGGGAGAGCTATGGATGCGGTTAAGGTTCTCGAGGATATGCCTTCGAACGGTTGTTTGCCGAATTTGGTTTCTTATAGGACATTGGTTGGGGGGTTATGTGATCAAGGGATGTTTGATGAGGCTAAAGAGGTTAAAGAGGTTACGGAGGAAATGATGTCGAAGGGATTTTCTCCGCATTTTTCGGTTTCTCATGCTTTAATCAAAGGGTTTTGCAATGTTGGTAAGATTGATGCAGCTACTGAAGTGCTGGGGGAAATGCTGAAGTATCAGGAAGTACCGCATATCGATACTTGGGTAACGATAGTTCCTACATTCTGTGGAGATTATTAAACAGAGAGAATGGAGGAGATTATAGAAGAGGTTTTGAAGGTAGAAATCAAAAGAGACACAAGAATAGTGGAGGTAGGCATTGGGTTGGAAGATTACTTAATTAGGAAAATACAGTGTAGATCAAAGAGACCTTGAATAGTAGCACAGATTTTGCAGATTTAACGGGCTATTGATAACCAGGATGGTTAAATGTTCTTAATCCAGGTATGAGTCTGTTTTTTTACCTATTTCTTCAATCCAGGAATTCTTCTCTTTTGATTTCTGCAATTCTTGAGAATAGTTGAGCTCTTGTAAGTAAGGACCTGGTTATGTTTTTGGTTAAGCTAAATTGATATTTATAGGGATTCAGATGTGTTTAACATTTTTTATTACTGTCCAAAAGCATTTTTAACAACTAAAGCAATCGATTTGCAATTATTTATTGCTATCATTACCTATTTGCAATTGGCAATTGTGCCTAATTCATTCTCGGTGTTGCAAAGGGAAATGGCTAGAACTTGCAAAAAAAAATTAACCGTCAAATAAGTGTTCAAATTATAATTTTTTCTAAATAGATACATAAATTATATTTTAGGCCTAATATATGTTTAACATTTCATTCTATGACCCATTTAAAGTTTTTTCATCAACGACGGTTAAAAAAATCCGTCATCCAATCAAAATATGACACGTGGCCTGATATATATATATATATTAGTTTATGAATTTCTTTAAAAATTTAAATTTCTTTAAAAACCTTAAAATTTTAATTTCTTTCAATCAAACCTTCAAATTACATCTCCCTCACCGTCCGACATCCTCACAAGTCGATGGTTCATCATTCACCGCTTAAAGCATCGTGTACCTTACCGTTCGACATTCGTCATCCTCTATCCGTTGGTAGGAACCCAATCGACTTTTTTTTCATTATTGAGTGTTCGTCGACAGTATAATTGACGATTTTTCGTCAATTTTTAACGACAAAATGATGATATTTTCGGTAGAAGTCCGATGAAAATAAGGGTGGTAGGTAATGGTTGAATCGGTGATTAGAGTGGCGGATTTTAAGGTTAGGGTTAAGGTATTTTTAGAAAAATTAAAGATTGTTGGGTTAATTAATATATTTTTATTTTAATTTTTAAAATTTTAATTTCAAAAAATATCAATAATGCCATGTTCAAATTTTATTTAAAAACAAAAAAAAATCTCTCAGAAAAAAAAAACCTTTAAATCTTTAAGTACCTATTTGAGCCTAAATAATATAGTTTAGACACTTATTTTACTTTTAAACCAACTTGCAAATGTATACAATAAAGCGGGATAGATTTCCTATATTTAAAACAATTAATAAAATCTGTTTATTAGTCATCCTTGTTTTTAGGCATGTAGTTGATATTCACCATGATTTTGTAGACCATGGGTTGTTTTTTAGTTAGGATATTTCCTTTCTTCCAAGAGTCCTATTGTGAGTCTTATTCTTTTTAATCGATCAATATTGTTTTCCCTTTCTTTTATTTTTCATCTCACTGTCATCGAGAACCAGGTTAAAGAGAGTTTTTTCGATGAGAAGAAATTTTGTGATCTTTTTATGACTTCTGAAATTTTCGAGGAAGGGAAAGATTCAGAGGAGATAGTTGGAATAAAGATGGTGGTAGGCATGCTAGACCAGATGATAAAGGGAGAAAACAAGATCACCAGTTTGACAAGTCAAAGGTAGAATATTTTAGATGTCATAAGTTTGGTCATTATCATTCTGAATATCGTACTAATCTATTTAAAGACAAAGAAAAGGGAGAAAAATCAAATTTTGTAGAAAAAGAAATGTTACGCTCGATGGCGCTCGAATCGATCTCCAGAAACCGTCAAGTAAGTTATATTTGGTCCTTGAATGAATTGGCTAAAAACCAAAAGAAAGGTAGACAAATTGCACAAGAATTTTAGAGTGGTTCGACTACCCAACCGAGTCTACATCCACTACCTTAGTATACCACTAAGGATTTCTCAATTCACTATGAATTCTTCCCCTTTTCTAGCCTAAGGAGGCAACCCTTTACAACCCTATCTTTTAATGGCTAAGATAAAAACACTATAGTTTTTACTTAGGCTAAACCAAAACTCCTCCCTTATACAAGGTTTGTTTGGTAAACTAAATACCTCACAAGGTAGGTGTTTACACAATTGAGCTCACAAAAAAGAGTGAAGGATAAAAATAATAAAATCACTCTCTACAAATATTTACAAGAGAAATGAAGAAAATAAAGACTTAAATTCAATTTCTCTTGAACATTAAGCTTGGATGTGTTCTCTGGTCATTTTCAAGTGTTTCAGCCTTCATATTACAGTTACGAATGAGCTTATGGTCGTCTGTGACTATTAGGGATGATTTGGAGCCGTTGGGATATTTTCCAACCGTTGGAGGCAGTTTCGGGCAAAGGGTATCAATACGTGTGATATCCATATCAGTACCTGCATTTAAATTAGAGAACTAGCCATTGCAGGCCGTTGGGCGTACCGGTACACGATACTTTCGTATCGGTACGATACTAGGGGTATCGATACTCTGTTAAGCGTATCGTTACTGATTTTCAATTTTGGAAAATTATTGTAGCTGAAACCCTCATCAGTTTCGATACGAGGTATACCGTATCGGTACAGTCGTGCTGGAAACATGAGTTTGGTTACTTTAAAACATTTTAAACACTTTCAAAACCTTATGAAAACATCTCAAACTTATTTTCAAGTTGTTTGGACTTAAAATAATTTTTGAAATCTTTTCAATTTAGTCCAAAACTATTTTTCAATTATTATATCTAAACCAATATCTCAACAATCTCCCCCTTTTTGATAATAAAACCAACTTGAAAAATTATTTTTGAGATTTTCTCCTTTAGTAAAAATAATTTTTGAATAACTGTTTAAAATTTAAAGATATTTAAAGCTCCCATTATTCACTTGAAAATTCATTTTTTTAAAATATTCTCTCTTTTTTGTTATATCAAAAATGGTTTAAACCAAAGTTTGAAAACTTTTAAGTACATAACAATGAAGAGTTTTAAAAGAATGACAAAAAATTGACTCAAATGCTTGACACTTAAAAGACATTGAATTTCAAAATAAAATCAAACCAATTTTAAAAAAACACACATGAAAATCAATTTATCCAAGACTTTAAAACTTTATGCAAAAATTGATTGACAGAATTTAAGAACAAATATGCATAAAGCACTTAAACAATGTCATGCTATTTAGATATTGAGATAAAAGCATATATATATGCATGAACATTAAACAATCAAAAAATAGAAACAAAAAATATAGAATAAAAAAATCAAGTTTAGAGGTTACCCATTTTCTTCACTTGTGTGACTAGAGCATTTCCATGTCTTTGAATTTCATTGAATTTACTCCAACACACTTACAAGAGACAATTACTCGGATTTTGGTATCCAAATTGCTTTGGATCCATTAAAATTAATCTCAACGTCTATAGTTCTCTTAGGAACCTATAGTTGTCTAATCTTATAAGACTATCCCTTCTTTATAGGACAAGTATGCAATGAATGACTAGGATAATGACAATGTGAGAATTTTTCCATTATGTGACAAGGCGAATTATTAGAAATAATTTCGTTTTCTTTTGTTAAGCTTTCAAGCTGAACTTTCAAATTAAGATTTTTTTCCCTAAAACTCTATTGCTTGTTTTTGAAAACTCTAAATCATTTTTCAAAATTTTATTTTGGTTTTCAAAATCCATTTTTTTAAAAAGAAAATCATTTTCAAATTCAAGTTTAGAAATTATTTTCTATAATTTAGAATTCATGGTCTCAATTTTCAAAAATAATTCATCGAAAGCATCTTGTAACTCGTCAAATGTATATGAATTTAATTCACTTGAGTTAGAAGATACCTCGGGCTCATCGAGAGCCAAAACACCATCCACCTTAAAGATTGAGAGGAGGTTTATACAAGATGAAGCATCATCCTTATTCTCTCCCTTATTGTTGCTATCAAGTTTCTCCCATATTTCTTTGGTACTTTTACATGTGGAGACTTTCTTGGAAACGTCTTCATTATGACCATAAAGAAGAGTGTGCATCAGCTTGGCCTTTGTGTCATTTGCACTCATTTGCTTCTTCTTCTTCTTAGGAGCTTCCAAGTAACCATCTTCAATGATATCCCAAACCTCAAAATCAAGAGATTTGATGAAATACTTCATGACATTGCTCCGTTGGAAGTATGCTTCTCCTTCGAAGAGCGGATGACACGAGATAGGGCAACATTCTTCAAATCTTGCCGCTTTTCTTGATCGGTGGACTTCGATGGAGACGAGGATCTAATACCAATTGTTAGGCTTGATGGCGCCTGAATCGATCTCTAAAAACCGTCAAGTGGGTTGTATTTGGTCCTTGGATGAATTGGCTAAAAATTGAAAGAAAGGTAGACAAATTGCACAAGGATTTTAGAGTGGTTCGACTACCCAACCGAGTCTACATCCACTACCTTAGCACACCACTAAGGATTTCCCAATTCACTATGAATTCTTCCCCTTTTATAGGCTAAGGAGGCAACCCTTTACAATCCTATCTTTTAATGGTTAAGATAGAACCACTCTAGTTTTTACTTAGGCTAAACTAGAACCTCTCCCTTATACAAGGTTTGTTTGGTAAACTAAATACCTCACAAGGTGGATGTTTACACAATTGAGCTCACAAGAAAGAGTGAAGGATAAAAACAATAAAATCACTCTCTACAAATATTTACAAGAGAAATGAAGAAAATAAAGACTTAAATTCAATTTCTCTTGAACATTAAGCTTGGATGTGTTCTTTGACCATCTTCAAGTGTTCCAGCCTTCATATTATAGTTATAAATGAGCTTGTGGCCGTTGGGGATGATTTGGAGCCGTTAGGGACATTTTCCAACCGTTGGAGGCAGTTTTGGGCAGAGGGTATCGATACGCGTGATATTCGTATCAGTATGTTGTTAAGCGTAGCGGTACTGGTTTTCAGTTCTGGAAAATTAATGTAGTTGAAACCCTCATCAGTATTGATACGGGGTATACCGTATCGGTACGATCGATATGAAAACATGAGTTGGCTACTTTAAAACATTTTAAACACTTCCAAAACCTTATAAAAACATCTCAAACTTATTTTTAAGTTGTTTGGACTTAAAATCATTTTTGAAATCTTTTCAATTTAGTCCAAAACTAATTTTCAATTATTATATCAAAACCAATATCTCAACAAGAAGAAGCCAAAACCTTGTTGATGGAAATTCATGGCAAACAGGAGGAGCCACAAAGCTCATATTTATGGTATGTGGATACAAGCTGTAGCAACCACATGTGCGGTAATAAATCATCTTTTTCTTATCTAGACGAAGACTTTCACACCACCGCGTCTTTTAGAGATAAGTCTACTATTAATGTAGTGGGAAAAGGTGATGTTAGTATAAGAACCAAGAATGGTTTTGTGGAATCAATTTCTAATGTTTTCTTTGTCCCTGCTTTGAAAAGTAACTTGTTAAGTGCTGGTCAATTGCAAGAAAAGAGATATGTGATTACGATTTCAAAAGGTGCTTGTGAAATTTATGATCCTTCCAGAGGTACTATTACAGTGATTCCAATGAGTTCCAACAGGTTGTTTCCACTGGTGATTGATTGTATTCAACCTTGCTTGATGGATAAAGTGAAGGATGACTCATGGCTTTGGCATTTTCGTTGTGGTCATCTTAATTTTGGGAGTTTGAAGACTCTCGAACATAAAGAGATGGTCAATGGCCTTCCTCAAATTGTTACTCAATCACAGGTGTGTGAAGATTGTGTTGTTGGCAAACAACATCGTGAACAATTTCCCAAAGGAAAGTCTTGGAGAGCAAAACGTGTACCGGAATTGGTTCATCCGGATATTTGTGGGCCAATAAAACCATCATCTAATGGAGGTAAAAATTATTTCCTTACTTTCATTTACGATTATTCTCGAAAAATATGGGTTTACTTCTTACAGGAGAAATCATGAGCATTTGGTGCATTTACTAGTTTCAACGCACTTGTTGAGAATGAAACCGGAAAAACAATTCAAGCTCTTCGCACTGATCGCGATGGAGTATATTGCTCTAAAAAATTTGAAGCATTTTGTAAGAAGCATGACATACGAAAAGAGCTTACTGATGCATATACTCCCAAGCAAAATGGTATATCGGAGAGGAAGAACAAAATCATACTTGATATGGTGAGAAGTATGCTTGCTGGTGGAAGGGTCCGAAAAACGTTTTGGCTAGAAGTAGTAAATTGGAGCATTCATGTGTTGAACAGAAGTCCAACTTTTGTTGTTCAGAACACGACACCTTAAGAGGCTTGGAGCGGAAGAAGACCAACTGTAGATCACTTCAGAATTTTTGGGTGCATTGCTTCTGCACATGTTCCGAATGCAAAAAGAAAGAAACTTGATGACAAAGGAGACAAGTGTGTCTTCCTAGGTGTAAGTGAAACATCTAAAGCATATAAATTGTTTAATCCTTTAACGGAGAAAATCGTGATTAGCAAGGATGTAATTTTTTTATGAAGAAAACACTCAAAATTGGGATGGACTGCAATCTTCTCAAATCTTTGTTGATAGTGAACTTAAAATTGAAAGGCAACAACCTTTAGATGAGCAAATTCAAGAAACTCTCGAGCTTGAAAGTTCACTGAATGAAGTTCCAATAGCCACCACAGTGGAAGAAGATGTATCTCGTCCTAGTCGTATTCGCCGGAGACCAGCTTGGATAGGAGATTTTGAGGTAACTGGCATGGGTCAGACTGAAGATCCAATCACCCATTTTGCTTTATATGCAGATTGGATCCAACAACTTTTGAAAGTGTCGTGAAAAATTCAAAATGAAAAAGCAATGGATGAAGAAATTGCAAGTATAGTGAGAAATGATACATGAGAGTTGACTGATCTTCCAGAAGGACACAAGAAAATTGGTGTCAAATGGGTGTATAAGACAAAGCTGAAGGAGAATGGAGAAATTGACAAGTAGAAGGTGATCTTGGTGGCTAAAGGTTATAAGCAAGAGTTCGGGATGGATTACAAAGAAGTCTTTGCTCGTCTTGCAAGGCATGATATGATCAGATTGGTGATTTTGCTTGCAGCTCAACACTCTTGGCCTATCTTCCGGTTAGATGTGAAATTAGCATTTTTGCATGGTGAGCTTCAAGAATAGGTATTTGTTGAACAACCTGCTGGTTATGTTGCTTGGTATAGTCGAATTGAAGCTTATTTCTTGAAAGATGTTTTTACCAAGTGTCCTTATGAGTCCACTCTTTTCATTAAAACTAGTGATGAAGGGAAAATGCTTATTGTGAGTTTATATGTTGATAATCTTATTTTCATTGGAAATTGTAGTTCCATGTTTAATGTATTAAAAAAAAATCTATGATGGCCAAGTTTGAAATGTCAGATCTTGATATGATGCATTGTTTTTTAGGCATAGAAGTAGTGCAATCAACTGATGGAATATTTCTTTCTCAAAAGAAATATGTTCATGATATTCTGTGCAGGTTTGATACGAAAGATTGCAATCCAGCAAATAT